>OZ026616.1:96062529-96094529 GCA_964020975.1 Hermodice carunculata | reverse complement strand
TACAATATAAATCGGAACGAATACAAGAATCTCATGACACAAACAAATCAGAGTAAAGAACCATTAAATCTATTGACACCTGAATACGGCACCATCAACGAGATAAACATACTGGCTATGATGTGCTTACAAAATGAAGATTTCAGTGACTTCTTGGAAAGAAAAAACTGAAAATCCCTTTTGTCTCTTGTGTTTACTAAATTTTGAAGCATGCTGACAGACAGGATGTCATTAAAATGGTCTAGAAAAAACTTTGTTTGGAGCGTATGAATGAATGAAACTAATATCAAATAAAACATTTGGGACCAAATAGATGTTTGGTTTCCACTGTAAAAGCGCTTTTTTGTGTGTGCTTTTGGGGGGGGGGGGAGAAATCAAAGTCTCTCTCTCTCTCTCTCAAAACAAAAATTGTAGAAAAAATCAGAGCGGTCTGACAGCGTAATACACACATGCATGGGTTAATTGCTCCCCCGCTGCTTGCTTATCTGGTGTCTGAGTACTTAATTACTAAACACAAGATCCTAATGAGATTAACCTTGCTCTCTCTCTCTCTCTCTCTCTCTCTCTCTCTCTCTCTCTCTCTCTCTCTCTCTCTCTCTCTCTCTCAGTTGTGGAAAAGCTGAGTGCTAGGTTGGGTTCATTGCCAAACTGAAAATTAAATATTACATTTACCGATGTTGTTGGGTAGTGCCGCTGGAAAGATCAAGCATTGTGGATTCCTGGCGTATGTTCCTTGTCAAATCTCACTCTTTGTATTAAGAACATGCACACATTTCACAAAAGATGATGTAAAAATCCTGCCATGAACAGAAAGTTAGGTGTGCCCAAATGTCGGACAAGAGAAGGTATTTGGCTCCACGTTATTTTGTTTCACCTTCAAGCTGAAAATTATGCCCCAGCCCTTGACTGTGAGAACTTCAGTTTTTTTAATACACATAGATTTACAACTTTATTTTGCAAACTTCGTTGCATCGGTGCTGAATAACACTTGCCGACTATAATGGACATTTTATATCTAAAAACTGACATTGTGTCTAAACACATGCAAATTTCAAAATTGGTCAACAGATCGGGGGTCAGATTACATGTATGCGTGCGTCCTGTGTCATAGACGCAAAAAATGAAAAGACGCCTGGAAATTAATAAAACATTGTCATTTTGCGTCTCTGCAGACGCACGCACAAAATACACGATGCATTTTGAATGATACAACTGCAATAATTAACTCAAACTTAGCAACTTTGCGGTCACTGTGTTTTGCATCGTCCACCATTTTCATAATTATGTATTATACCGGTGTAATCCCACGATCTTCGTCTCTCTTTGTAACAGGCTCTGTTATATTTGCTAAGAAAAAAATATTCCTTGGGCATCCCTCCAAAAATTCCCCAGAATGAGAATAGATACATGTACGTCATTTCATCTCATTATACATGTAAATACGCGGAGAGCATTTCCAGGCTCCGCGTTGAGTGGATTTGATCACGTGCCGCTCACTATCCAATCAAACTCGTTGCCCATGTGCCTGTCTCATGTTCGCAATGTCGGGAAGGTACAACTCGTCTTTACGCAAAGATAAGTAGACCAAGATGTTCAATTTTCACATCATATTTTCAACAAAAAGACTTCATCGAACAAATCTAGACACAAATAAAGGCACGAGTGAAAATTCCGTACGGAAGACAGGGAAAATACGCAGATTAGTCACTGCATGGTCACACGTGGACGAAGCGAAGATGTGTTGCTGATCGCTGTCTCCATTCATTGCGTCACGTCGTTATTGATGTTTTTTTTTAAAACAAAATTTGGTTGTTTTGTGTTGATAAAATTGAAGGGTTTTTTTTACACATCTTGTCAACGGATAGCAAATTTATCATTAGTTTCCCAGAATTGGGCGTGTCATGGCTATATAGGAGAGTCTCATAAGCCTGACCATAAACAACAATTAAAAATAAATAAAAAAAAAATTACGGGTATTCTTTCCTGCAGCAGCAAAATAACTACTGTCATACTGATCAGCTCCACCAAAACTGATTGTTATACGCGCAGGCTCAAGCCCATGTTTTATTATTTTATTTATACAGGAAAATACACGGTCTTAACTTTTCGTCAGAAGTATGATCGGGTATCCTCTTTTGTAGACGAATTTCATTTTCCATTGCTGAATTCATGCGAGTTACAACTCGGCCGTGGTCCGAAGTGACCCTCGCCCCGTGGTCCGAGGTGATCCTCGCCCGTGACCCTCGCCAGTGACCCTCACAAGCAAACGACCGAGACCCACGCTGGTTCAGCGTGAGCCTCGGGCGAGACAGATTTAACACTCTGGTGACCCTCGCCGGGGGCCGCGCGAGAATTGGAGCAAGACTTTCCGGCGGTACTGTTATCATTGACGTTCAAACATGCCTTATCTCTTGTTAACGCGGCCTCAGGTCGAAATGCCGATTGAGAACATTTTGTAGGTGGTAAATAGCTAAAACCCCCGTACAAAACATAACATGTCAACATTCGTTATTTTGGTAACCCTTTACCTGTCAAAATAAGATTATAAATCAAATGAGCTTATGTGAGCACTTGGGTGATTTAAAGTTTAGACGTGGATAATTTTTCTGACAGATATTTTTCCGACTCACCCTAGAATTGTAATCCAAAAACGCAATCTTCGCAGAAATCTTCATGGAATCAAAATAGTTATATCAGCACAATGGAAGATTAACAAAGTCATTATAGCATCAGTGGCAAGGTTTTCACATTGTTTACGAAAAAGAACAAAGCGAGCAATCCATAAAAACAAGACTCTATATTTGTGGTTCCTAACTTGCCAATTACAATTGTTAGCACATGGGTTATGTAAACCGCGAGAGCTCAGTCTCTCTCTCTCTCTCTCTCTCTCTCTCTCTATCTCTCTCTCTCTCTCTCTCTCATCTCTATCTCTCTCTCTCTCTCTCTCTCTCTCTCTCTCTCTCTCTCTCTCTCTCTCTCTCTCTCTCTCTCTCTCTCTCTCTCAATAAATAAATAAATAAATAAATAAATAAATACACACACACATATATAAGCATATATATATATGTAATATATATATATAATATATATATATATATATATACTAATATATATTATATATATAATATATATATATATATATATATATATATATTATATATATATATATATATATATATATACAAGCAGATACTTAGTGCAGCATTGGTGCACACTGGAATGTCCAATTAAGGCAAACCTCCTCAAAGAGACCATTTCTAAATTAAAATTTACCAGTTTATTTTCTGGTTTTAGTTATCATTAATTGTATTTGTAGGACTCTCCTGTTAAAAACCATATATGCAGTCTTTTAGATCGTCTTGACAGGGTGATTCTGGTGTACCTTTCATAAGATCAATGTTCATTATCAGTAAAATCGTGCCTTTTAGTGTATATTTACTATGTATGTTTTTTTCTTTAAGCATGGCGCCAAGTTAATTATATGCAACACTGTAGATCAGTACAGCAAAAATTTGGTAAAACTTCACCAAAAAAACCACCTTTGTTTCTGAATGCCCAATGTGCCACGTCTCTATTTAATCATTAAATAAATTGCATGACGCTTAATATATATATATATATATATATATATATATATATATATATATATAATATATATATATATATATATATATATATATATATATATATATATATATAAAGATTTAAACAAGTTATTTACATGGACATATATTGGTATGACATTTTCACCGAACTGGCGGGGCACGAATAAGCGAAAGTATTGCCCACGATGCGTCACAAAGGATTGCACACATACTAACGCAGAATAACTAAATATATACAAATTAGAACAGGTACGCTCCGGTCATAAACAAATATTTTTACATATGGGGTTTATATCATTGAAAGCTCTCATCTTCAAAGCCTCTTTTTTTATTTATTCTGCTTGCTGTCAAAAATCTATCCCACTTTTCCCCGTTGGTGGCAGGCCATCTCACCAAGCAGCGGGCATAGTTTGAATTAAGAGATGGTGCCGCAAATCCGTCCCAAATTAACCCTCTTATGTTGTATTTTATATTGCCAAATAAAATCAATCAATCAATCAATTCTATTATCAATTGTCAATTCAATTGCCAAACACTCCCAAAATGTCTTTTCGAATGGCATGTAGCTGCCTGCTAAAACAGACTAAGTTACTCTGTCGTTACAGTGTTCGCGCTCCACTTATCCGTGGAGCGCAGTCAGACACGCGGAACAATAGTCTGTTTAGCAGGCAAATCAAGCAGGCTAGAACTCAAAAACATAAAATAATTCAAACCTACCTGGCTTGAATGGAATAGGACTCTCCAAATGACGATCCCTTTATCATTCTACACCTAAACAAGGATGATTTGTTATTAATTTCGTCGGGAAATCCGTGTACATAATTGGCAATGATTAATTTCGTTAAAGAAAATTGTCAGTCTCCCTCTTGATCGCTCATTACGCTTTCCAAGCCTACTGTTATGCAAATTTTATCTTTTCTATTATCATCAACTTTATCTTGGTGTTCACGTGTAAGTTACATACATTGATACATTTTATTTATTTAACGACATCAAATACATGTTTAAAATGTAAATTCGCTACACACGAAAAAATCTTAACTAAGGCAGCAAATAGACATGTAACCGTGTCATGCCTAGGACAGTGCACCAGGATACAGCGTGCCCAATTTGTAGAGATAGTCATCCGAAAATCAGGTAACAGGCCGCTCGAGGTTATGACGTTTTAGACGCACACTGGTAACGTGGAATCGTCACTTTGTCTGGGCTGGTGTTATGTACTGATATTGCGTGTATCATGCCACTGTTGTTGAAACCTATGGCTGGAATAACATACAAATCGGTACACAATCTTCGCTACTGGCGAGCATAGCTCTGCCGCCAGAGAGTGCCGGAAGCAAAGTGGCCTTGTGTACGCCCGGAATCTCCTTTATCTCGACTTTATCGTTGTGAATACATGTGTTTCATATGTCACGAATTTTACTGATTGGAAAGGCAAGACACCTTAAATATATATATATATATATATATATATATATATATATATAATACATTTTTCTTACTTTGTCGAACAAAATTAGTTTTGAGTTCCCAGAGTATATCTAACGCTGTCTAATATCATTGCAAAACATATCCATCACAATTAAGTACAGCCTTAATGAAATTCTCAATCCCTCTGTTGAAACTCTCTGTTGACCAGGTGACTATACTCGACCTACAATATTCTCGGTCCAGTGTGTGCTATTTGACTGTAGGCTAATCTGTTTAAGCGAAGCAAGAAATTGCAATTGCATCAATCGTTCAGTAAAAAAAAATAAATTAAAAAAGACCTATTAGTAAGCACTCCATACAAATCAAGTATGGACTTGCAAGTATAATCTTATTTATCACTGAACGCAATATTTCATATATCAGAAAATTCTAGAAGTATTCATGAGGAAGACCACATGTTTAATTTGACATCGAAAATAGGTCGGTCAAAACTAAAAGGCATGATTTCGTTTCGTTTAAACATATTTTGTCTTAAAGCAAATAAGAAAGATGGATGTTTTGTCATTGGTATTATAAGTATCCTCCCCGCCTCAGCAACGAAGGTATCTCATATGGCGCCAACACTGGGTTTTGTATATCACGCCTTGGTCCCTAGAGGACGATTTATGCAATAAAGACTGTTGAATTTATCTCAAGCTAAAAAGGGAGAGGAAGCTGAGTTTTCATGAGTGGCATTTAAGCTGGACAATGTTTAGGCGATGAAATACCAATGCTTTTGACATCATGAGCCAAATTCGTCATGAAAATGCCGCATAGTTCATGTTGATCTGATAATAATTGGTGTAACACATGACTAAAATACTTCACAAAATGGCTACTATAACTTGGTTCTTGTCACAATGCCGACACAAATACTGCAGAGACTGACGCCACGCCCGGATTAAAATGATAGCTGTCAACTCTCCTGGTTCCACCGGGACCCTCCCGTTTTGGAGACCTCGAAATTATTTAACACGAAAGCATTTTGTGGCCAGTTTTTTTATTTCATGCACTTTTAATAAAAGGCTCCAAGTCATAGAGTTGAGAGTTGACACCTATGAAAAGACTTAGGAAAGGCCTATACAAGTCTCATCTCGTGCACATTGTAGATGTTTGTCTCTGTGCTAGTAAACGTTCATATTATTGCAAGATTATTGCCATATCATCCCGCGCATGTCATGTACTCGTTCAAGACATCAACCGTGCTGAAATTGTGGTTGGCAGTGAAGGAGCAACCGTACGGATAACCAGGAACACACACACAGACAGACGTTGTATACGTCTCTGGCATTGTGGGGTCGTTTCCGACACCAGCATCCTTGTATGAAGGCAATGGATTGTTGAAGAATACCCTCAGCTATTCACTTGCTGAAACAACTACAGAGAGAAAAAGAAAGAGAGAGAGAGAGAGAGAAAGAGAGAGAGAGAGAGAGAGAGAGACGAAGGGGATAACGAATGAGTGCCAAAAAGGCTTTAAAAATCTTCGCTTGCCTATTAACCGAAAAACAACACAACAATGCAAGAAAGCTCAAAAACCAATCTATCTATCTATCTATCTATCTATCTATCTATCTATCTATCTATCTATCTATCTATCTATCTATCTATCTATCTATCTATCTATCTATCTATCTATCTATCTATCTATCTATCTATCTATCATGAGTTTTATATATCTCCCTGACTTACCTCATTTTTAGGCTTGTAGCCTTTGTTATACGTACACGGGTACAAAAAAAGCTAACATATGTGTATCAATGCACGGATCTGTGTGTGTGTCCTACGTCTTTGTATGCTAAAGACTCGGAGAAAATCCGTCATGACGTCAGAGTGGCAGGAACTAGCTCCACCCGACTGCAGTTGACCGAGCCTCGAACTCGGATGATGATCACAGGGGTAAAAGGCGAGCAGGATTCCACCAGGCCAAACTTGACCTCCACTGTTGTTAAAACGGATAGAACGGAAAAACCCTATTGAAAATCGAGTGTGATTGAGTGTGATCTAATTACAAGTTAGATACGTCCCCAAGTACCTGCATAGCAGGGGTCCCGGCTTTTTTTAAAGTGTACGTATGACCTGCATAGCAGGGTTCCCGGTCTTTAGGGGTGTACGTATGCGCATGCTGGGCATTCTGTTCATTTTTGCCCACCCTCACAGTAGACACCTGTATTGCGCCCTCGGGAATCTGCTTTGGAGGTAATCTTTCCGTGCCTGTGCCAGTTTTGTACGAAAGGAAAGACGAAGATTTGACCTGTTCTATGATGGCAAACCTAGGCCGCCCTCCCAGGTTAACATGCACTTCACGTGTGGTAATGGCTGGTACTACCCCACTTGCCGCTCAACGGAACATTCATCTGCGTTGAAGCAGGGCGTGGATATTTGAAACTTTTCTTAAATTTAACTGCTCAGGTCAAACCAACCAGCTGTCCCATTGCCTATGTTAAACTCTTTGGAGTTAAAAAAGTCGGCGTATTAGTTCAGGTTTGCATTTCGGGTTTTTCTTTCTCTCAGTTTTTTTCCCAAACTTTTTTGAGTTGTACTTTTTAAACAGACCGCGGAAATGGTAAACTCCTTCACATAGGTTTCAATTTCCTTTTCTTGGGGCGGTGCTTTCATGCACTGTAGGTCCTGACAAGCAAAACATCTGGCTCTGTGCATACTCTGAGTGCCAAAGTGTCAATGGTAGAATCCTAAAATCTATAGCACCGACGCTTTACGTGCACTTTAATACAAGGCAACTGCAATTGAGCTCACGAAATCGATCAATGCAACTGCAGATTTTGACACAACGGTCTGTTGTTCAGTTTGATTCAAACTATGTATGGTCCAATCGCCGTAACGGGCAAAGGAAATGAAATACGTGAGAACCAGAGATCTGCAAACGAAAGCTTGAGATGTGATCTATGGAGAGCGGACAGCCCTTCCAATGTAAGCCACAATTCTCTATTGCGTTCTTGACAAAGTAAAAAACTACAGGATTTTTTATATTGACGGCATGTTGGTATGAGCTTTTATACTGTGAATAGTCTCCACAGGAAGTCGATTTGTTG
This sequence comes from Hermodice carunculata, assembly GCA_964020975.1. NCBI lineage: Eukaryota > Metazoa > Annelida > Polychaeta > Eunicida > Amphinomidae > Hermodice > Hermodice carunculata. The sequence continues at coordinate 96,086,404 of OZ026616.1, read as the reverse complement.
CCGCTCTTTTTCACTGGACAATATATTTTACAGCTGACAAATTCAGGTTGCTGGTATTGTGGCCTTTTAGAAAATCATCGCTCGGCTGAAACGCTTTATATCTCTACAACATATTGCGAAAGTGTTTTAAAGATTGCGTCTTCAGACATGTCTTACTGGGTTACAAAGACTATACAAAGTACGTCAATATGATTACAGAGTTGTTAGGGCTGCAATTTTGGCCAACACTCACCAACCAAGCCTGAGTTTAGGGTACGTTTATTGTATAAAGCTTATAGAACAATTGCAGCGTCTCGGCACTTTTGCCAAGTGTGGTCCTTTTACATGAATGTGCCAATTCTTCCACGAGTTGGGCATAAGCCGCTGAAAAAACGGCATTCTCTTGGCGAGCAAAACACAAACAAACAAACAAACAAAAAACAAAACAAAACAAAAAACAAAAAAACAAAAAACAAAAACGAAAACAAAACAAAAAAACAAAACACACAAAAAACACACACAAAAAACAAACAAAACAAAACAAAAAAACCCCCCACTGAATTCGAATTATGGAGCAGCAGTGAATGCACGCCATGAGAGTTTGATTCGTAGAAAATACGTAGGTATTATGCACAACACCATAAAGTCCGTGCTGTGGGTTTATCCACGTACATATTACATACAGGTATATAAGCTTAGACCATTTGGAGAATACTTCGATACATTTCCGTGATATCATCTATGTAAGCTGCACGAAGCACTCCAACTGGCCACATAAAAAGTTGACATTGGCAATAGGTTGGCCAAGTTGTCACTCATGGATATACTATATTTTATCTTATTTTACTGTCAAATTAAAAACGTTATACCTGCCCCGTTGGTGAATTGCAAACGCATGAGGCAATATGTTAAGTTTCATGGTGAGATGTTCTACGTTATGAGAAAAAAATCATTCTTTGCACTATTGAAGATTCAATATCTGCACCCACATGTACATGTGTCTTTGCGTGCAGGTTACAAATGACCAGAGAGCAGAACATTTAGCGACTGCAACAGTGTTCAACAATGCAAGTGGTGAGTATGTTGCACTCGGGATCCGTTCAGTGTTCAGCCCCTACACATGTAGACGTTTTATGTTGTATCTAATACCTTTGACCGTTTTTATGTATATATATATATATATATATATATATATATATATATATATATATATATATATATATATATATATATATATATATATATATATTGTATCTGTGTCTTTTCGTCCAGAATCACTTTCTGGTAGTCATAACATTATTCCGAAGTCAAACACTCTACACTCCATAAGCTAACCTGTCATTGTCTAACCTGGTATACACTTGGAAGTTCTACTGTCACGTTTTTCTATAAATTTGACATAGGCTGTATTAGCCCAAATAAATTTAAGGGTCTTCAGCGGGTTACTATTCAGAAGATGTTTCGGAGCCTGTACCCGTACACGTCTTTCTGAGTAGCGGCTCCTTGCTTGAGCTAAATAATTAGCAAAGACAAACCTCTTAATAATGAATAAATATGAACGTGACAAATGATGAATTTGCTAAATAAGTGACGCTTGCTTATATATGCACAGCTTCAATATAAATACAGAATACCTATCAAACCAAACATAGTTATTAAACAGTACAGAGGAAGTTCAGACAAGAATAATTTGACTTACCCGTGAACCTGTGTGTGCCTTTTCTAGCTGGATAGGACCAGTGTATAAATGAGGTAGAAACATGCCGGGGCTATATATTCAATCCCAGTCATTTAAAAAATAAACAGTTACAGTCAGTCACCTGTATAAACCTGGAAGTAATAATTCAGAAGAATGAATCAAGTTTACGACAACTTTGAAAATACTACCAATTTCTGGCCAAGTGTTCAGGACATCCTATGACTGACTCTTGGCCCTGGTGTGGGACAGCCGAATTGTGTAATTTAACCTTTGAGTAAATGTGCACTTACTTGTTAGCTTAATGTGTCAGAAAAGCGAATATTGGAACAGAATGGTGCCAGATGGTAAAATTAATTAGCAAAACAGGCAAGTCCGAAGTCTCTAAAATTATTGAAATCAAATTTTGTAATCCCTGGATATTTATAGCAAAGTTTGATAAAAAGATATATGGTTGAATCCTCTAAACTCAAGTTTGTTGTAAATAAATTTGGTTCTGGATGCAAAGTCCTGAAATTTAGAACAAATAAGAGCAAATCTCAAAATTTGTGACAAAAATGTATTATATCAAATAGTTTCTGCAATATTACTGTTAGGAAAATGGTAATTGACCACTTCAAGATTAGAGTCATCCATTTTGTCATAGACTTTAATGTCAAACCTGTCATTTAAGACCCAAACATCCAAGTCCAGGAACACATCTCTGATCTCATCTGAAGTGTAACCTTCAAAAGGGATATCTTTCGGGTAAATTTCTTGAACAATTTAATTACAATTTTGTGCTTTTACACAAGCGATGTCATCAATATACCCTGCATTGTTTGATAATTTTGCAGCCAAATGGATTTTTTTTCATCAGTTTTTTTTTTAATGTACATAAACACAAGCCTGGCTGGGTATTGACCAGCGAGCAACGGGGAGCAGTTGCTACCCATTGGAATGCCTGTTATTTATTGAAAAACCAATGTTCAAAATCAAACACAAGTATTATCTAAAATATTTTTATAGGGTCTATTTAGCATATATATACATATCACTTTCGCATCCGTTTAATTGCATAATATAATTCTTATTTGTATTATCATGTCGTCGATCAATTGTGTCCTAGACGCGGCGCTAATGTTTGTCGTTGTTGTTGTTGTTGTTGTTGTTGTTGTTGTTGTAGTTGTTGTTTACTGTACATGCCCGATCTACCTTCTACAATTAAATTCCTCAACATCCGTAAACTTGTTTGTTTAAACATATTTTATTTCCATAGAATGATGAAAAAACAGGCGCCATGCCCGAATGACTTTCTCTATTGGTTTAAAAGAGAATATGGTATTCAGTTATTGCCGTTAACATACAATAAAATTATTACAATTACGAACGATGTGTACAAATCAATCACTTGGCAAACGGGAATAATCCAGTTTTGTTTTATATATAATAACAGTAGGTACGTAAAAAATGGGAACTCACAAGCATTGTTTGGTGCTGTTAAAATTGACCAGATACTGCTTTGCCCACTTTTTGCATTTCACTTAGATCATCGTTTGAAATTGCAGAGGAATAGTTGCAGTCAGTTGGATCGTCAACTGTGATATATAAAGCAGTGTCATCAGTGTAGAATTTGATATCAAAGAGTGCGATGTTAACTATATTATTCACATAGATAAGAAATACAAGAGGCTCAAACACTGATCCTTGAAGATCCCCTGCCTCGATACCATTTTTTATATATTTATCCCACAGGTCCCGAAAGAAGCGCTAAAGTTGGGATTTGATTTGGTTTTGGCTGATTATATTGTGAATTCTGTCTGCTTTCCGCTTTTACCCCCGGGGACAGGTAGTATACTAGGGTCATCACCCAGTCTAATGTTAGTAGTCCTGCTCGCGTTGGTTGCCGAGCAGTGTTTAGAAAAGTATTGGGCCAAATTTATACATCTCACCAAAATCTTCAGTATCGAACCAGGGATCCCAGTAAATCTCATCAATTGCCTCTATGAATTTGTCGAAGTCTGTCCTAGAAAATTACCATGTGAATATATCAAAGCAGGGTAACTTAACATGTCTCGATAGCAAGTTGGCTGCTACAATAGACTAATTTTTATTCAGAACCGGCGGCATAATGTTAATGTGGTTGACGAAGCTAGGAAAATTCGTTATTATTTGATATGGACAGGTAGAAAACGTGCTAGTAATCCAAGTAGGCTGCTGCACATGAAACGCAAGGTTGTTCACATTATAGAGAGAGAGAAAAAAAGTTTCTTACCATATTTGTACGCATATCTACATTGATTCGCCCATTAAAACCATTTTATTAAAAATCGCATTCCAGGCTACATTTTAAGTTACTTGCAACTCGTGCGAAAAGGAAACCGACGAATTTGGCGGCTGTGCATCACAGCAAGTAAAAATTTGTTGTTAGGTAAATGATTTTCGCCCAACTAAATTCCCATACCGGATGTTGTCTGATCATCACGCCTCTTGACTCTTAACTCCCGAGACACATACAATGCCACTCCCACTGCCAATTCAAGGATTCAAGCTTGTTTATTTGACCGATAACATGTATATACAGCATAGATTTTAGTCAACCACAAAAAAAGCAAAAAAAAAAAAAAAAAAAAAAAAAAGCAAAAAAAAAAAAAAAAGTCTAGACATATTGCATGGATCCTCATATTTACCAATACCATACTTTTCAATGTTAAAAGAAAATTCAAAATGACTATGTGTCGGTACTTTTCCAACAGTAGCTTTAAATGTGATGTTTTTTATTAGAACAAGTTGATGTCTTAAACATTTTTTGGCAAAAAATATTTGGGTGACTGTAACAAAAACCGTAGATTTATATATCCTTTTATTTGGTCATGTATTTGGGAGGTTGCAGTAATGAAATATTCACTAAAATAAGCAGGAAATAGACCGTTTGAAATTTAAAATAAAATATTCAGACTTGATAAAAATATATATATTCCAATTCCAGTAAGTTTAGTGATTTAAAGATAGGAGCAGTGTGGGAATTATATATAAGACCGTAAATCTGGTTTTCTTAATCTTTAAAGACAACTTGTTCAATTATAACCATGCACTATTCTTGCCTAAATTCCAAGTTCATGAGTTGGGAGACTGCTTCGTAGGGGGCGGAGGATTACGGAATTCTAATGTCGTATACAGGGTTGCGTAATCGACATATATTACAAAGTGAAAATTTAACTTTGAGGTACACCTGTGTGAATATTTAGTACATCAGATTTCAATTCCCCACAAACCTTCTACTAGTATCTGTTTTTCAAGTAAAACTTAAATAGGCCTAAGGCCAGCCCATGAATGTCATAATGGGGGATTTGGTCGAGTGGATATGTGCCTTTACCATTTTAGGTAGGCGACTGGTGCCAAAGGTTGGAGGTTCGATTCCCGCTCGTTCCGAACATTAAATATACAAATTTAATTTATGAAGAAGAATGTGGTGATCTAAAGTATCAAAATGTGTAGAGAGATCCACATAAATATTTGGGGGTATCTCTCCTTTGTCCATGTCTGAAATTATTCAATATCGATGGCGAAAACGCAAAACCTCCTAAGTGAAAAAAATACGATTTCCAGTTTCCAATGCACGATTCTTCCTTTCCTTAAGATCGATGTTTCGTGAATATTCCGAAATCCGAATTCCCGTTTTAGTTATCACAGCAGTCACAAGTCGAAAACTCCTATCTGCAGTGCTCTGAATCTCTAAAGCGCAAAACCTCCAATGTGCATCGGATAAATCAGTGTTAAAGTGTGTCAATTCAAACACTCTCAAAGTAAATCGTATCTGGTTAACCTGTCGAATCTTGTTATTTGATCTAACCATTAAGCAAGATACAAGCACAAGGTGGTGTTTGGTAACAGAAATAAACATTTAATAACAGCGGAAAGTCAAATTGATGATACAATTTACAAGCTGTTGGTGAAATATTGTATTATTGCTCATACTAGGCCTAAAAGTGTCTGGAAGTGCTCAAACGCTCACAACAATTGTATTTGCACTTGGTTTTTATACAAACATTGAAAATGACCTCGTTTTTTTTACAAGAAATAACCAAAGTTACAAAAATGCATGGGTCCCTAAGATTAAAATGCACTTCATCCCTGGTTAGATATAGTAGAGCAGCTAAATTTTCAAAAAGGCTTATTAAAAATTTATTTTCAGTTTTTGTTCAACCGGAAAAATACCTGGCTGGATTTGGTATCAATCAAAAGACAAGAACCTGAAGTTTAAAGTTAGGTGGGGGTGTATTATCAATTTCATGGTCAATTTGTATTTATTTTGGTTACCAAGGCAACGGAATTAAGTTTTTCATGAGATGAAGGGAAAAACACCTTATAAAGCATAACTTAACACACATACACAACTTTACATTAGCATACCTACCATACAAGCGTTTCATAAGAGACCAGTTCGAGGTAGTAAGTGTCAAAAGTTGGTTGTCATGGCAACAGAATATTTGTAAAAATCACTTAAATTTGCAATTAAACATTAGAAACTTATTTATAGTTTTAATTATCAGGAATAATTTTCTTCACATATGATGTTCAAATGTAAAAAGAGTCTGCACTAACAATGAGGTCAATTGAGGGATGAAAGAGTGTTTTGGGTCGCCTAGAAACGTTCTTTCAAATGTATAGATAACTGAAAATGAGTAGATTTTTGTGGATATGGCAATTTTATGGCTAGCGCTGCGCGTTGCTGACAAATGATACATGTGATGATACTGATGGTAAATCTTTCCTTAAACAAAAAAATACCTAGCTAAATTGGGTATTAATTGGAAGATAAGAACCTGAAGTTAAAGGTGAGGTAAAGTGTACTATGAATTTAATGGCTGATATATGTTTTTATTGGTTACCATGGTAACGACATTTAGTTTTGGAGTAATCAAGGAAAAACACAGTTTTAACCATTACTTAATAAACAATAGGTGTTGTTGCATTTTATAAAGTTGGTCCATTGGTGACATTGGTAGGCCTAAACTTTCCTGTTTATGCCATTAATGTCAATGATGAAAGTAGGTGATGAATCAATAGGCCATCCTTGAAAATACTGCCAATAATCCTAACTTTTTGGGGGATGGGGGCGCTGGTGGTGGCTTTTGTTCGGAATGATTCTGGTGCACACTCGGTAAGTATTGATTATGCAAAAACATCTGTTCAATAAATATATATGTTTGAAATTTTGTATGATTGTGCTTGAACCTTTCTTTTGATGAAAACACAAGTATACAGCACAGGCAGGAAAAAACGTCCACATGGAGAAAGCCCTCTGAAGAAACTCGACTGGTTCGCATTGACCCTAGGGACTACTCTGAGAAACATATAGTTTTTTCCTTTCTTTTTGGTCATAGCAAGGCTTCTTCAAGGGTGATGCCATCCATTTGTTTGTGCCGTGAAAGTGTATTTTTGTTCTGTTTTATTGATTTACGTAAGAAATACAGCCACCCGTTCTATCTTGTACAGACATCCTGATGATGCCTTCAATAACTGCAATAATCATTTAATAAATAATATGACCCTGAACTTATTTCCATGTCTGATGTTGCATATGGCTCCCAATTTACATTTTTGTTCTTTAAGTGACCACTTTGCGATCACAAATGCCATTTTTATTTCATATGGAGATGATTGCATCCTAGAATACATAAATGCAAAACCTTCTAACTGCCTGTTGAAACCCGTTTTTTAAAAAAACTCTAAAGCTCAAAACCTCCTATCTGCCACATAAATATTGCTGACAGAGCAAAAAAAAACTTTTTTCACAAATTTTTGGAAAGGATCGTTTTTGTTAATAATGTGATGAAAATCAAGAAAATATGTCCAAAACATTTGAGTATATGTTGTTTTTATACTATTTTAAGATCTGCAAAACTTCATTTCTCTTTTACTCGAAATTGTAAAAATGCAGATAGGTGGTTCTGCGTTTTCGCCATCGATATGTAAGCTCCATAGCTGCAAGTTCGGTTGAGTGGATATTTCTAAAGCCGTATTAATATGAATACAATTAATCATGTATTTTGAAGTACTCAAAAACTAGATTGAATATAACTCTGTGCTATATTTTGGATATCACGCCGTATTATAGACTGAAACCCAAGCAAGTTGAAATCCTTCTCTGGGTGGAACTCAGAGAGAATGGTTTCTGCAGACGCAGTAATGTCAGAGGAATGTGATAGTTACGTCTTTATGCATCTGAGATTGTCTTGAGAAAGACCTCCTTTATTTAGATGACACATAATTATGTCGTTTCCAGCTTTGCTTGAGACATGGTCTGAGTTGGGATGCGCAACGCCAGACAACAGAATCAGAATAGTACAAATACCGTTTAAGGCAACAATTATGTTTTCCCTCATATGTGCAGTTTGTAAAGAAGGAAAATATGCGCGGTCTGTATCTGACAAATAACTGTTTAAAAGATATTTGAGTACATATACCATGGCGAACAAAAAGTCTACACTTCACCATTGTTCAACATTTTGAAGCAGTAGTTCGTAGAGATCTTCAACGCATAGGTTGTGCTGAAGAAAAGCTGTGTGCCAAGTAATACTTCCATCAGCAAAAATACAATAAAAAACAATGATGAAAGAGTTTTGTAGTTGGTAGTTACAGAACACAGTAAACAGAGAAAGGCAAAGAAATATGCATACGATAAGAGCATATTAGAAAAGCAAAAACACAGAGCAGTGAGCTGGTCGTTGTACAGCATTTAAGTGTATTGCCAGGACAAAGGCAAGTTGCATCGAATCATAATGAACCATTTTTATCATTATTTTACGAAAAGTGATTACAGCATTAGCAAGGAGCAGTAAAATCGTTTAAGTAATGCACTTGAAGTATTTAAACTACCGTTGGTCTACGCCTTTGTGTTGACAAAATGGATTACATAGTTGTGGACTTGAGAACTTTTCTACATTTCATTTTACGTTTAATTTATGTAAAATGTAGAAAAGATGTACATGTACATACTCACACAGAAGGTCTGATAAAGTAACATTTATAGTTGATAGTAAGATAGTGAGCTACCCATGTACGTAAACGATTTTGATTGTTCTGACGTGTGCACATGGAGAAGTAGTATTTCTAGGCCAGATGCAGGTCGTAAGGACCATCATGCATCCCTGACACCATCTATATTGCAAATTGTGCCTTTTAAATTGTCATATAATCACTAGCTCGCATTAAAAAAAATACTCATCTTAAACCCCATCATCATTATTCTGCAACATCACTTGTAATAATTTGATTCACAGATTTCCCGAGATAGCCGACTCGATAGGTGTCCACATCTGATTCAGATTTCCTGGGGGAGCTGACTCGACAGGTGCACGTCTCTTCAGCTCTACCCAATCAGCAGCCGTTTTTAGACTTAGTCTTTGCAAATCATAATACGCATTGTAAAAAATTAATCTCGATATATGTGCTGATTGAATATTATTATTATTATTATTATTATTATTATTATTATTATTATTATTATTATTATTATTATTATTATTATTATTATTATTATTATTATTATTATTATATGCCACAGGATTGTCATTCCACACGCTCATGATGTAACATGATAAGGTTAATATAATCATTTAGACGTTATATAAGAATTGTTTATCTATCTATCTATCTATCTATCTATCTATCTATCTATCTATCTATCTATCTATCTATCTATCTATCTATCTATCTATCTGTCTGTCTGTCTGTCTGTCTGTCTGTCTATCTATCTGTTTGTCTGCCTGTCTGTATGCCTGCCTTCTTGACGGTCTTTCTGTCTGTCTCTGTGTCTGTCTATATATCAATCTATGCGTTGATATATTTAATAATTTGGGGAAGGCACTACACAAACATTAAATTTCGGTTGTTGAAATTCGGTGTCTTAAGTTAGGTTGAATATATGTGGTCAAATCCAGACCAACATCAATGACTCCATACCTAACGAGTCGAGTAACGTTTTAAGTGCGGAGGAGCTCCTGTATGGTTTATTGGTGGAAGTTTTCATTTTTCGTACTTCTCATATATTTGGTGACCTGAGGCACGGTAGCTTATGAAGATATTTTCAATCAATAAAAGCATTATTGGATACTAAATCATAACAAATGTATAAATCAATGCAAATATCCATTCTTATGAAAGATATTTTTCTTGATATAAATTTTACCCACGTTTAAGCTTTTCATTATTTTGCATTATGCTTTTTTAATAAACCGTTGTTTTGTAATCGTTAACTCAGAATGACAGGGGTCTTAATGTCGCGGGTGAAGTGATTCTTTCTGCTATCAATATTTAATCTCTGGGGTGTTATGGTCGTCGATGCAGAATTTTGAGGACAGATATGCTTTAGAATGGCAGAGTAGAGCAGAATTTACCCGCAAACGATGTTGATTAGGCCGTCACCACAACCACGCAACCGTCAAATCATCAAATCTCACGTGGTTTGAAATTACATTCGGATGTCAGCACCTGATAGTGATGTAAGGGGCTGTCAGTTATGATATATGACGTAAGGGGTTGCCTGTAATTATATACGATGTATGGGGCCATTAGTCGCTTCATTTATCAGCCATCCTTGTGGTTATTGCGGTCATTAGCCATCTTCTGCAAACCTATATATTAAATTAAACCTTTCCCTCTGTTCCTTCCGAATGCGTATTTTGGCACACAAATCTAATGGGGGCCTGCCTATAGGTTGGACTTCTCAAGGCCGCTCAGTGAATTTCAACATACGTGATTGAAAGTCACACGGGAATATTTTATACTTATGGTTACCATATTCCTTAAATCAGGAGTTGATATGATTCCCAAGACACGATATTTTGATACAAGATTATAAATGAGTAGGATAGATTAAAGGGAAGGGGTAGTTATGATGAAGCCTTGGGGCTCGTTTTCTGCACTCAGCATTTACGTCCCAGCATGGACATAAAAAGCGAAAATGGCCAAACCTTCCGACAGCCATCAAGACCATCTGAGATGAATGTACAGAAGAGAAACGTTTTTCAGCAGTGCATTACAAATTTTGATACCATTTGATAACGACCTAATACCTTGCACCTCATGGATTTATCAACGTAAAACACACTATTGTAAAAACAAAAACAAAAAATTCTTTCTTTAGTGCTGCACCAGACATCTGAGGTCGCACTGAGACTCCCATAAACATCTAACATTTACATCTAATTCCACATAACACCTTATGATGAAGGTAACGTTGTAACCTTTTATTTTAAAAGACACAATGCGAGCAGACGGAAAATAATATATACCTCCACCCGTCATCGGCAACTGCTGTTCAGTTACTCGATAATGCGCACGCGCACTTACCGACTTATCAGATTTAATTTGAAAGCCTTCAAGCACGATGCAAAATGCACCTGAACGCAATGAGTCTCATTAAATTTAAGTGTAAAGGTTCTTCAAAGTACACAATCCCTATAAGCTCAAAAAGATGGTTCTTTTGAACGTATTTTTTCTAAAAGAAGACATGTTGGCCAAAAATGAATGAAAGAATGAATGAATGAAATAATTATGAATGAATTAGTGAATTAATTATCAAACAAACAAAAAATAAATGAACAAGTAACAAGTAGAACCAAAGAGTATGTAAGATGGGAGTCTGCACTCAGTGAATTTTTTTGTGGGTCCAAGTAAAAATTATTACAACTGTAACAGGTGCCTTTGAGTATTTGTTGTATAATGAGTCAATAAGATATCACGCATGTCGATGTAAATAAGAACTGTTCCGTGCGATGCATACAAAAAGAAAATATCACTGTCATTGTAATATGTTTTGTTTGCTTTCTTGTTGAAATTGAGAAAGCAAATCACTGTTTTCATAGGGCAACATGTCATTATTTGAAAGAAAAAACGATATTGTGACAAGTTCCCATGAAAACACCTTTCCACAAAGTCTACCTGAACGTAATACAGTGGTTATGAATCTGACAATGTAGAACTTTCAGAAAGAAGTGGATACATTACGTGTCAAAATGAAATGGATGGCATCTGTGTGTACAAGGTAAGGATCATCTCTACAGTGGTATTTATGGCAGTAATATTTTAATGTAGTAAATATACAGAGTCCATCAAAGCCACATAAGACTTTTATATGTTTCTTTTCTCGTTTATTTCCAACGTATGGTTAGTTTAATCGACTCAAGTTTTGTAGAGATATCCTTTAAGCAGTGTTTCAGCAAATTTTATGTCTTTAGTAAGAGAACATTAATTGCCTTAATAATGCTTTACTCCTGAAATATCACACCTGTCAGACAAACACAGCAACATACTAGTACTGATCATATATAGAACAATCGCCAATGAATACCAAATACATGTACCAAGACAACCTTGGACAAACACGAACAGATATTACAGTGACGTCTAGAGGTTGCCACGGTGGGCATTTATAATTCGTTTACGTTATAATCATACTAATAATAAATATTTTTGATCAAACACAAACGTTTTCCAGACTTAGGTAGTGTGTTGCATGAACCGCTTCAAACCGCATGCACGAGCATATGAAATATCATACACGAGAGAAATGAACAGGAGTAGTAGAACAACAGAAACGATTTGAGTTGACATCCGATCGGTAGTACAGAAGCAGGACGACGGGAGGGGAGGGGGGGGGGCGAGTAGTAAACTTTTTTCACTGTTGTAGACTTCAGATAGAACGACTTGTATGATGTTGAACATTTTGTTCATGATTATCTGTTCTGTGAGCGCAATGAACAACATTAAAGCCAGAACTTTTATTAAGAGTCACCAGTACAGTTATGCAACCATGTTAAATAACTTATTCAGGATCATGCATCCCAAAAAGACGGTAGCTATGAAAGACCATGAAGTTCAAATTTTAAATGGATAATATATATATATATATATATATATATATATATATATATATATATATATATATATATATATATATATTTATTTATTTATATATATATATATATATATATATATATATATATATATATATATATATATTTATATATACATATATATATGAGTGTGTGCGTGTGTCTGTAATTTGCGTAGAAATGCGTGTTTTAGAGAATCACAAATGTACATTACAGATACCATTCGTTCCTGAATGGACAAAGCCAATTTACCTGAGCATTTATCTTTCGCGCAACTGTGGAACAGCACCAAAACCGAGCGACAGGAAAGCTTCTTCGCTGTGCTGTACTTTCCTTGTGTACTCTATCTGTGAATTATTTTATGACAAAGCGTAGAAGTAAATAGGGAGGATGTAGCATACAATATTAAACACTGCAGCTAGCCGCTTTTGGCCGCAAAGGCATATCAAAACTGGTTCAAGCTGTATGAGCTATAAAACCCGGGCTCGCACGCAAACTTGCTATTTGTCCAGTCTGACCGCTGTACAAAACTATTTCAAGCTGGTAAGCAAACAATCCATCGGCTTCTCGTCTGTCAAAAGAGTTTTTGACTTAACTGCGACAACAGCAAACACGAAGTGACATGAAAGGCAACGACGTGGTCATTTTCAATCGTTGCCCTTACTTGGTCCAAACTTTAATTAGTAACCAGTTTGTTCAGATGTATTTTCTAGTTTTCTTCTTTTTTAAGCTGTAATTTTGTCTGGGTGCCATTTAAAAAAAAATCTTGCTTCCTGTTTTGACTGGCCAGTCTAACATACAATCTCTGAACGTATTAATATGCCATGACAAACATGTCGTAATATGTGTATCATTGTCTGAAAATATATAGAAAGACGAACCTCAACATGGCCTTTCTCATTGGGGTGATGGTATCATGCCCAATTATATATCTCCTTTTACAGGCGCTTGGAAAGCGGGAGCATGGGTAGAGGGGCAAAATATGCGAGAGTTGAACCATATTTTGCTATTATCCAATTGGACGGAGACACAGGAAGTGATACCAGGTACTAAGATAAATCCGCAGATAGCAGCGTTCTTCCATTTATGCTCTGACAATTCCACATTTTGAAACTAGAACATGGCTGTTAGTGTGTCTGTGGTACTCCACAGATGTGTCTGCTGCTTTTGTTGGTCGGCTTCACCATGTTAGTCATTGGTTCTGGAAAATATATTGTACAATGAAAGTGTAATTATACACAGATTACACTCTAGCTTTATAAATATGTGTGGTCTCAAACTGGTCATACCTGGTTATGTTAGACTAAGATTTAGTCTGCAGTATCTTGCATTATAATTGCGTCTGGCTTGGTTTTCTTATTTTGGTCAAACAGGTCCAGCAGAAACAAAAGTGGCAGCGGCATATAAAAGAACACAGAGGAAAAGCAGATGTCCTTGAAAACGCGAAATAGGCACTTGAGCAGAAGACAGTCATTAAAGGCGGCAACAAACTCCCGACTTCGGTGAAACGAGGGACCTATAATCTATCACAAATTATCCAGAAACAGGCCAATTGTGTCTCCCTGAAGATCCCATATAATCCGTCTAATCTTCTCCCTTGAGCTTCTGTTCATAGATGTCAGGCATTGGCCACGGGCGTTATTCAAAATCTAAAAGGACGCGGTTATCATGATCATGTTTTCTGTCCGATGTGGGGCAGAAGATGACAGCTGAATCAAAAGAAACCCCGGTGTGGAACCTGCGTGTGTCTGACCTATCCATTCGGCATCAAATAAGATGCAAACATCCACCGAATCTGTCATCTTTCTATTAACTGGCAAAAGAACCTCAACATACATATAATTGGATCAAACTTGACGGGCTCAAGGCAATGAAACATGAACAGTGACTTGGTCCGATAATGCTGAAGTATTGCATACATGTACGCCACGCTAGTGCCAGCCTTTGTCAGTGTTTAGTAATTTAATGTACTTGGCAGTTTCAGACTCTTGTAACCTTACAGCCAGTGTTCAAAGTATTGGACAAGTCCTGCAAGCATGCACACGGGGGAGCCCAATGTAACTCCTGGCCAGGTACATTGGGAAAGAATCAACAGACTTTCTCCAGGAAGATCTTTTCAAAAGCGCCCTCGGGGGAAGATTTGAAAGATATAAATAAAGTCTTATGGGATTATTTCGTGACATTTGTTCATAATGTAATCTGCAAAAGACAATTTGAGAGACATATAGTGAAGCAGTCTCGGACTTCCAAGTTTGCAGCTCGGTATGGACAATTTGAGAATAGAAGTAGTTAAAACGGCAGCTTTTAGCTATACAGAAAGCTTCGTGTGCCCGCATCCCAGCCCTTCATGCATAAGGTGATCAAGAAGAACCAAGCCTGCCTACGGGATACTCTGATTTATTTTGATTCGGGTCTTTGTTCATGTCACAAGCCATTTTATTTCTGACCATTTCAAGCATTATGTCCTTTAAGCCCTCAAAACGACGGTTCGTTAATGAAGTTGGTCTATTCCGCTCGTGTTGGGTATTGAGACAATCCCTATAGGTATTTACTTCGCTCGCACACTATTTCGGATGTGGTGGAATATATATCTGGGTTGCAAAGTGAAGTGGCCCGGATTGATTAGTCCATTGAAAAACTACATTGTCATACTTTTTTCCACAACGGTAAATTCTCCTTGGTGATTACCAATAATACTGATAAGATACAATATCATACCATACAATCTAATAAAATTACCGTTTTACAACGGGGGCATCAGCTGACCAGAGTGCACTCGTGATGCGTCCGAGATAAAACTGACATAATTTGAAATGGACAAGTGGCTTCGGCTGTGTCCAGGTAACAAATTCTACTGACGTCAAAGGAGTTAATGTGTAAAAGGGAAAGAACATCCATTTTAAACATGTTTCGACAAATGTCAAAGTCACCTTATGCCTAACAAATATATATTATATATATTATATATGCCGTGCCGTGACAAACCCATCCATTAACTTATTAGAAGCCAAACCTTGTCATTTGATCAGAACTTTGTTGCAGATACCTTAGCATTAAGATTGTATCAACTTGCATCCCAATTCAAAAAATATCCGACACAGCGCCATAAATAAATATCTTGTCTCATCTTCCTTGGTTGCCTGCGAAAGTTATTGGCCAATTCTCAGACAACTTCCCTGGGGCCTAGTCGTCCAATCGCTCTATTTGCTCAGGTACTTTGTCCAAGGTAATACAATACCACGATGTTTTAACAATATACAGTCCTATGTATCATCGGAGCAACAACATTTGTAAAGAACAAGCATTTGTGTTACATCATATAAAAGAGTTGCTTGGTCAGAAAAAATGAAGAAGGAAAATAATTGCAAATCGTAGGCCTACACCATAGGCCAACTTATAGATGAAATTCATTTTTTTAGATAATACATTTGTTAAATTTGGATCTCACCCATTTCAATAACTAAACGGAATACCTATGGGTAGTAATTGCTCTCCTTCACTTGTCGATCTATGTTTAACATGCCTTGGGTTTGAATTCATGTAAAATTTAATTGAAAAACAGATTTATACTTAGCTAAAAAGTTGTTCTACAAGATATATTGATGATATTGCATGCCCAAATGTTAGAAATTTCTTAGAAATTGCAAATAAAATCTACCGTGAAGAAATTCCTTTACAGAGCAGTGATATTGATCAGTATCATGATATATTTCTAGATTTAGATATTAAGATAATCGATAATAGTTTTGTGACTAAAATTTATCACGAAATAGATGATCTCAAATTTGAAGTTGTAAATCATCATTTTCCAGAAAGTAATATATCTGTAAGTTTAGTTTACAATACTTTTCTATCCCAAATATTACGTTTCAGTCGTGTTTCGGATAAATTTATAGATTCTGCATTTGGAGTTAAATTTACTTACAGTAAACTAATGTCAAGAGGTTATGAAATACATTTTTTTTTGTTTTAAAAAAGCACGTTTTGCTGCAGACATCCAGAATTTGCTTTAAAATATGGTTTCTTAATTTTAATACATTTTGGCACGCTACTACATCATAAATGATTTAAATGTCAAAAGTCTTTTACATACTACATAGTTATTTTTGCCATATGTGTTTCTTATTCTTCACATAGGCCTATGTAAGATAAATTCAGTTTTTTTTTTTTAATAGACTTTTATAACTACATGCCTGGTTTCCTCTGTGTGGAGTAGAAACTACCTATGGGTTGGGAGAACGCCTCGAGCTGGGTCCCAGCCGCAGAGGGTATCAGACACATGAATTAAATTTTAATTAAAATTTTTCTAGCTTGACTTAGGAATTTAGATATCTACATGGTACTGCTCATTTGTTTAGATTTCAGATATAATTAGTGAGGCTTTTAATTAAAATGATACAGAAAAAATTACATTAATATTATTTTTGCACTAAAAGGTACAGTACCCCCAGCCCCCACCCCACCTCTCCCAATCCCCAGGCCCAATTCATAATGCATGTCAGACAACTTGAGACTGAGTTAATATGCCTAATGACAGAAACTGCAGGTGCAGTTTACATGTCAATTTAGACATTATCTTTCAAGACGTATTTTTCAGGTAAGAATAGACCATAACAGTCTGACATGGTTCGTGTGATTTAAAGTGATTGAGGGACAGTTGGCCAGGTGGTTAGAGGAGCTTGCACAATATGACATGGTCATTCAGCACCGTCCAGGAAGAAACCATGTTAATGCAGATTCTATCAGTCACATTGCTGATGAGCTACAACCTTGTGATTGTTATTATGCTACTGTAAAACTTGAGTTTCTTCTGTCCTTTTTAGGGGATGTAAGCATTGCTCTCGGGCACATAAACAATGGTCAAGATTCGAATCAGATGTAGATGATGTGGTTCCGTTAGCTATCACAATACAGCCAGATTCACAAAACATTACTTGTATCGATTTGTTGGGATTTCACTCAAAGGAGGAACTGCGGAAAGCTCAACTGGAAGATCCTAATATTGGCAAAATACTGACATTGGTGGAGAACAATCACCAACCATCAAATCATGAGTTTTGGCTTACTGGTCCTGAAGTCAGGTCTACGTGGCTATGTAGAGATCTCTTGGTGATTCAACAAGGTATACTTTATTTAAAAGAAAAGAAGACTCTACCAAGCTGTGTTTAGTAGTCACTCAAGCCATAAGAGATGAGGTCACGGAGTACATCCATGATTTAAGGACGGCAGGTCATCTTGGACAGACTAAGTCTGTCACAAGAGGGAAAGAAGCTTTCTTCTGGTTTAAGATGGCTAGAAACATAGTTGACCATAGCTGTCCTATATGCACATGAATGATGCACATGTTCAAGCCAATTTACTGAAATAGGCCTATAATTTTAAACATTTTTTTGTTTTACATTTTTGTCATGTTAAAGCTAGACATGACTTTTTTGACCCTATGGACCTTTGCACATACGTTTTGGACTCTTGGGTACAGACGAATTATTAATTAATGTGATTCAGCTATACATACCGAGGAACATGCCTTTGGTTGGGATTGACTTGGATATGTTCCATTAGGCCTATAGTTGGGATATGGAGATGACATTGTCAATTATGGTATGTGGTATCATATTTGGGAATTGGAGTAATTGTTACTGTGAGCAATCTATACATTGTTATTGCACATGTTTACATCATTGATGTGTGTGCAGGTTGCTCATAGAATGTTCATAAGAAATATTTAATATATCAAGCTGTACGATCAGATATTATCTAAATTGCAATTCACTTAATGCAATTTTTGTATCAGAACTTTCACATAAAATTACTATATACATATTAACATAAATGTATACCGTAAAATGATTTTGAATTAAGTTCAGATTATCAGTAATAATATGGAGCTAACTCCTTTAGTCAGGGGGAGAGTGTGGTGGTGTACATTCATGCATTACGCTGGATCATGTGTGAGTTGCAGTCAAGCAGACAGGAGGCGCTGCCAGGATTACGTGACGTACGTAGGCCTATGCACGGACTCGTTGACGCAAAGACGGTTGCTGAATTCCTAGGGTTCGATCACGGCAGGACATGTTACACTTGGTCTGGAGACTGCGTACCCCTCGTATTGATTGACTTTGAACCAAGCTGCCATTACATTGGATTTATATGAAGGTTGGTTGTTATAATTATAATACCACAAAATACAATACAAACATGGTGCAGAATAACGTGCCCGGGGATTAATGGCACCGAATCAAGTCTTGCGCTGGTTCCCCGCTGATGACTCAGTTTTATAAAGGCTTATAATGCCTAAAACTTTCTTCTAAATTTCAACTTTTATAAATGTGATATGTTCCTTTCATATATTAATTTGCCATAATGATTTAGAACTATGCAGTTTTTCAGAGAATAATACGGAATAGGACCCTTGTTCTTAGAATATCGGACTTGATAGTGTTCAAACGGTACATGGGCTTACAGATTTAGGTTTATTAAGTTTCTCTTTGTATTAAATATTACATAGGGCAGTGGAGGCAGGTTTTGGTCACTTTAGCATAAATTGACCCATACCTTGGGAGATCCTGAATCATTGATAAATATTTTCTGGATGCGACTTCACAGTGGCACTAGGGTTGTGGAGGCAGATTTTGGTCACAAGCATAAATCGACCCATAACTTCGGAGATCCTGAAGCATTCATGGATATTTTCTGGATGTGACTTTACAGTGGCACTACTAATTTGTTAGTGTACTGATAGATGTCCGGTGCAGCGTTACTGCTTGCTACGAATCATGACACTCTACAGGGCAAAACGGTGATTTTCGGTGAGCGGAGGCAGTTTTCGGTAAGCATGTCTTTACCGACGAAAAGCAAAGATACGCTTTTGTGTAAAAGTTTTTGTAAAACTGTAAAACGTATCTACTTTAGACAGTTTATGCGTTTCATGAGAATATAACAATGAATTATTTTGACAGGTGACCAGCTTCAAATTTACATGTTGGAATTGTTCACGGAGCATACCTTCCATGTTGACGGCCGCATCATACTTGCTCTCCGGTACCTCGAATTCGAGAATTGACTTTTCTACATGTTTGTAAATGTCTTTAATGGCTTTATTAGGAGTTATTCAACATCACTTCTTCCGTTACATCTCACCCTGATATGCTAATAGTGCTATAAATTCAAGGTGACCGATGACAATCGAATTTTATTTACTTAGCACGAGTCATCCTGACACATTACTT
This sequence comes from Hermodice carunculata, assembly GCA_964020975.1. Lineage (NCBI taxonomy): Eukaryota > Metazoa > Annelida > Polychaeta > Eunicida > Amphinomidae > Hermodice > Hermodice carunculata. The sequence goes on along the minus strand of OZ026616.1, from coordinate 96,066,620 downwards.
GTAATTTTACTAAATAATGGTAAGTGCTGTGATATCATAATTTTGGAACTTGTATTCCACATACATGTATTGTTTTCTGATGTGTCAAATGAATTTCATCTGAGTCTGAGTCCGAAAACTGATGTGAAGGGTGTGCCGCACCGTTAATGAAAGGGTGGTTTGACCGAAAATTTCCTCCAACCGAAAACTGCCTCCACAGTCCACTAGCCTATGTAGGCCGCACAATTGTCAGTCAGGCATGCCTGGAAGATTTCTATGGCTATTTGAGAATGGCGACGTGCTTCTGCAGACAGTCAATCGCATTCCTCAAAATCACGCCTTCAACGGTATAAAGGTTAAAAATTAGCAATATGACGAACCATCGAAAGCTTTTGCATTTAGAGATATCATTTCACTGGTCAGAAGCCTCATACAAAAGAGATACGTCATTTTCCAACTAGGTGTAATAGTGGATATATAAATTACAAAGTCAAGCTTAATGTGCGAGTAGGCGATGCTGCAATACTTTGCGACTCTAATTTTAACAGCTTAGACTGTAAGCACAGTATCTAAAAGAGCTAGTCGTTGGAACGCTTTTAAGATACGCATAACACAGCCAACTTGTTGTTCATGAAAATTAAATTATTGAACACTTTGGGGTACTTTCGATGATTCGGAAGATTTCGCGCTGATTTCCCTGGGACCAATATTTGTGAAATAAGTTTCTAAATCAGCAGCTGAACATTTCATCGGTAAAACAACGCATGCTTGAAACTTACCCCAAAAGCTATCCATACCTTACGTGTTTATGACGGTCATCGATGACCACCAAATTTTAAAAAATAATATTGTTTCTCTTAATATCATGTCTGAGAACTTATTTATGCAGGTAATTACGTTTAAAATTCAGGTTAATAATATCATGAAACGCTCATGGATTACGTTCGTTGTTCAGCCGTAAATCACACCATTAATAGGTTCAGACCGTACAAAGTGTCACAAATGTGATGCTCAAAAAGTCAAGATCAATCCCGTGATGCAGCAGTAATACCATACGAGGCCATCAGAAATATATTTTAATTTCATTTTAAATGTTCCACATCTAAAATCTCTTTCTTCATTAAATTCAGTCGAGTGCTTTTAATGCAAAATTATATGTCAATAATAGCTATTCTGAGGGACCCCATATATATATATATATATATATATATATATATATATATATATATATATATATATATATATATATATATATATATATATATATATGTGTGTGTGTGTGTGTGTGTGTGTGTGTGTGTGTGTGTGTGTGTGCGCGCGCGTGTGTGTGTGTGTGTATTTCAAAATGTTAAAACCATCTGTTTAAACCTGCTACGTCATCATTGCTGACACATGCATTCTGAAAAGGTGGCAGCTTCCCTGACTTGTGTCAATATCCCAAGAGTGACATATTGAAGATCCATAAATTTAGTTTGAAATTCCACTTGCTTGCAACTGCTGTCACAACCTAGGTAGCCCATCCAACATGCCTTTGGCCTTAGCATGGAAAGCTATGGAAAGGCCTAGGTTTGGTGATGAATAATGAGGCCAGATTGGTACTGTTGTATGGCCACAAAAGGCTTGATAGACTTGAAGAGGTAAACACACGCCACTCGGTACCCCAACATTTGAAGTTATGGGCGCTCAAATGTTCATCAGCTGTCAACAGTGGGCTGTTACCAATCTATTCATTATAGTTCATCATTGTTCCAGACCGCATCAGTGTCACCTACCTGACACCGCAGTTACACAAGCCAGTGTCTCCAGCTTTAAAACAGCACTGTATAAACTGGATGCAGTACGTCTGGAAATTATCAATCTGTCATTATAAGTATTGACTATCATCTTGCGGGCACTGTTTTAACCCCGTATGCAGAGTGTGTAATAGTGAAAATCAATGACGTAACACCTTTACCGACCTGGAAATTGAAAGGTTTCTTTCCCCTCGGGTTTGGTTTTTCGTTGACTTAACTTTTGTCGCTTCGGATTTTAATTGTTTTAATAGTTCTTAATGGGAAAAAAGTTGATCAAGTTAGTGCACAGGGTTATTACACGCCGCTACATCAATGCTGCAGTCAAAGTTCAGATTTCCCTGCAGAGTAATTCATTTACCTTCATGGGCAGCATTAGGATTATTTTCAATCAAAGCTTCATAATATACAGATTCTGCTTAGGGAGAGCCTGTACAGGGCGTATACATTCAAATTATTGCTCATTATAAATGGAGTGCGCACCGGCCCAACGCGAGTGAATTTCCTTTTTTAGCGTGATAAAATTCATTTAGTCAAAACGTCATATATATGTGTATATTTCAAAGCCATTCATATGAGGACAAGTAATATTTGGGTGCAAAAATTTGTGTATTTTTCCTATATTACATTTGTCATCAACAGGGTTTTCCTGAGCCATGTTTGGTTGGAGCTTGATCAACATGGGTCATAGCTTGACGCTTTATGTTTCACTCCACAGGGGCTTTAAAAAGTTTCCTTTGATCCAGCAAAATCTTTAGAACTTGCTTGGATGGCTGAACATTGTTCCGAAATGTATTGTGTTAAAAAATCAGAGTAACAAGGTAAATGACCGTATAGAATAACCCTAGTGTTTATTTTATTGTGTTTTGATGTTACATGTGCAGACCATGTTATATTTGATTTTCTACCATGCATAGTAATGGGATGTGGAAGTTAGATTCTATGTATCCATGATCAGATATTTTACATTCAAAATTAAACAGCACAAATGATCGAATATATTATAGTATATTTGACAAACAATGACTTCTTTAAATGGAGGAGGATGTGGAAGTTAGATTCTATGTATCCATGATCAGATATTTTACATTCAAAATTAAACAGCACAAATGATCGAATATATTATAGTATATTTGACAAACAATGACTTCTTTAAATGGAGGAGGAGGAGCAGCCGCAGGTGCAGGAGCAGATCGAAGTTCCACTCCTCTGGAGATATCAGGAGAAGGGTTAAATAATGTGTATGCTGTCTCACAGACATGCGCACCAAGGAAATAACCATGTACGAGCTGTTTGCTGTTTGTTAACATTGCCACTGTGACCTAGTTTAATTTCCTAACTTATTTACTCAGTGTAAATCACAAGTCAATAAATGCTATGAACGAAGAACTTGACGAAGCTTTATGCTCCTCTTTTGCTATTCAACGCTTCATTTATCAACTGTCTGAACGGAAATCAGAAGCAATGCCACTGGCTTCGATCACAACTTCGTTGGAAATCCACTAACAATCCCTCGGCGGTTCTCAATAGAACCGGTACTCCAACATGCAAGCAACCCGAATGGTTCTGAGACTCTCACAAACCAACGTAAGTGCTTCTCTTGCGCAACATACAGTAGTCTTATGCCGCAATTTATCACTAAACTTAAAGTTATTGGAATAAATTTTATTTACGATGGGAACTTATCCATTTAAGAATATTTAATTATTCCTCTCACCTTGTTGACTAGCGAGTCAGTGGTCCTAGTATGTATCAACTAAGGTACATAAAGCTGGTCGGTGAGCTCGGACCCAATGTCCCTTGCACCCTTGCTTTCAACGAGAACTTAGTTCCTTTCTCTTCACAATAGCGTCATTTACTGCTTTGAAGGATAAGAGCATGGATTATCTTGTCCCTAAGAGCACTGACAAAATGTTAATGAAGCACCATGTCTCCAGGTCGTCCTCGTGCAACTGGCCTCTGCAGCCCCTGTCTAAAGAACAGTTAGCAGTGCAGTGATTTGAGAGAACTGACAGCGACAGGCTCCTTACTGTTAGAACTCGAATTAATTACAGTGAGAGATTATCTTGGATGTTACCGGTACAAGTATTACATTTCCCGGAAATCAAAATTGACTTAAACCTTTCCCCGTTAAATCGGCCAAAACCAGCAGGTAGTCAAATGTCGTCTGCTTTAGTGTTTTCAACTAAATTGAACATTAATGCTAAAAACAGCTTTGACTGAGAATTTTAGATGAGCCCTATCAAGATCACATGCCAAGGAAAGCTGTTGACTCAAGTGTCAGTTCAAAGGGTAAAGGGTTAAGTTATATTGTTAATATTT
>OZ026616.1:96051829-96062329 GCA_964020975.1 Hermodice carunculata | reverse complement strand
TCTGTCTGTCTGTCTGTCTGTAACACCCTTTAATATCTTCTAAAGAAAGAGAATAGAATCTTTACATCTCAAGACTGGTGACTCACTGAACTCGGCATCGCGTATATTTCAAATATTTCTCTCTTCGGCATCGTTTAAACTGTTAGTTAAAAGATGGTTGAAATTCTACAAAAACATACAAAATGTCGCTTATTGCTTCTCGTCGGCGGCGAAGATTGCATAATCGCCACACACTTGCCAAGGAACACAATTTATTTATCAGTTCAAGATCCCTTTAAATGGTCTCTATTCAATATAACATATGCTGGATAGGAGGAGTCAAAAGCTTGGACTGACAATAACCAATGTACATTTACCACAGGTTTTGCTTTTCAGTTTGTCCACAATATATTTGATTAGGATCAGTCCTCAACATCCTACATCGTGAAATATGCTCCATTTTATTGTTTCCTGAAGCCATACTAAAATAGACTTCGTGCAAGCTGGTATACCTAGTTCTTATGGATCCGGCAAGAGCCTGCTTGTGTGAAAATTTAGAGATACGAGATGCAAAAGCCCTTTTGCTTATGGTCTTGTACCTGTATAGCATGTGTCACAATGCCCCATTGCATAAAAGCGCAACATATGCTAGACAGATCAATATTTAGAAGCAGGATTGTGTATAAATGGGTGGTGAACAAAATATGTATATTTGCTGAAAGCTGAAACTGTATATCAAATTTGCAAACATTTGGTGCAACGTTTGGTTAATTTGACCAGCTAGACGCCATAGGAAACAACGTGAATCGTAAAATTATTTAATCTATCATATGAATTGCTCTCGCTATTATGTTGAAGAAGTGACTGCATTATTTCAAATTGCAATATGCGATGGATATATCCGATGGAAAGTCAGTTGAAAAGTTCTGTCCAATCGAGTCAGATGCCTGTTCCTACATTACAGAATATGCTTAGTTTACGTTTTTTTGAAGTTCCGATCTATTGTTGGAGCTCAAAATCTACAAAATGTGCAGCTGAGGGAACATGCATGGGCAGGACTATTGTACCTGAAGATCCTGGGCTCTTCACTTATATAAACAGCATATTCTGATATATATATATATATATATATATATATATATATATATATATATATATATATATATATATATATATATATATATATATATATATATATATATATATTATATGCATTTGTATGGATGACCACGTAATACAACTTGTCGCTGATGAAAGTTTGTCGGTCTATCGATTTTCGCAAATTTGATTAAGTTTATTCAGTTAGCGACCTGAAGTCTTTCCTGGATACGTTGTTGGATTTAAGTGGATAGTAAGCCTATACCCATCGCCCGTACAATGAAGGTCACGTTCAGCCTACTAAAACAATTTTTAATATCGGTAGATCTGAAATTATGTGATATCTCTCAATCACGAACAACATCCCACGACAGAACAGAGATTATGGAGCGATGCAATTGACGTACTTGGTCGATAGGAGCATAAATTGCATTTATTTTTGCCTGTGTTTACATTATTTTCCGTGTATGGAAAATTTGTATCTTAAAGCAACACGAAAGGAAAAAGAACTATTTCTTCAGTCGAAATCAGTGGTAAGGAAATAACGGAAAGTACATGGGAAGGAAATCAGTTTTCTAGGAGAGGAATTTAATCTGCATCGCCTCTCGGCAAAGCTATGATGAAGCCTCTTTCCACGGTAGAAAGAGCCACAGCAAAGATCTAGCTCGATTATCTATACTATATGAGAGCTAGCATATTGTTTACCGGAATAAGTAGACCATCTGAGCCCCTCGTCTGACGTACACCTAATTGGAGGCACCAACACTTGTGTCCCGTCAGTGTGAGCCTCAGTAAGCGCCACACTATTAATTTTGTCCTCAATGAAGGGTTTAGCAACAAAATTGGAGCCCTAGATTATGATTGCTACTTTCGCCGGTATTACCAAGGCTGCCTTAACCCTTTGCCAGGTAACCTGCACAAAACTTGTGCTTACCTGAATTATAATAATGATTATATACCCACATTCCAAATGAAAAAAAAAAAACCATGGTCGTACTTCCAGGCCTAAAATTGCAAAGATAAATGGGTCCAAATCAACAATATTTCTCGAGCATTTTGTACCCAAAGTGAGAGGAAAGTTGTTCATTCAAAATATAACCTACAACTGACAGAGTTAATTCTTCCAGTAAGAACTGCGACTAAAGTCGAACTACTTGAAACGAACTGCTTTGAATCATACTAAGCATACTAGGTTCATGTTCCATGTAAAAAGACCACTCATTGAAGTACCAGCATGCCTGTATTTACATAGAGTATAGCAGTCCGGGTCCACAACTTCTATTCAAGTACCAGCATGCCTCTGGTCACATAGAATATAAAAATACAGGTCAACAGCTTTCCTCGACGATGAAAACTGTTGACTTGATCAAAAGTGTGGCACTAAAAGAGTTTATCGTAAATCTGGCCACTTCATAATTTACCACTCGTTGATCATCAGGGACTACCACACATTCCTCAAATGCTTTCACCAGCCGGTTTGCTGAGGCATTTGATAATAACATTGTCCTTAGTGGGTAAGCAATAAGTCTACACGTGTTAACTCTGCTCTCTACGTATTCATGCTGTGAATATAATTGTTGCAAAGGACGGCGTTTCTAAGTGCATGCATATATACCCATAACGTGGCAAAACTGCAGCATATCCAATCAACACTAAGTGCTTTAACTGAGGTACAAGTGATCACAAGGGTCCATCTGGCTTTTGATGAATGTCCACACGTATTCATCAAAGGAGCTTTAAAACGAAGCAATATCCCATGCCTTAGTTCCAAAACTGAAGCCCTGATGACCATTGCGAATATGTAATCTCAGATTCAATACGTCTCTTATTTTGAACAGACAACCTGGTGGATTTATAAGACCAGCATTGTCGATTTCTCAATTGTGTAAAAATAAGAGGCCCCCTCCAACACAACCCTTAGGACCCTCGCTGCTGATAACTACGTATGTTGCTGCATGTATCACGAACAGCTCACCATTCATCGTCAGCTTCTAATGCAAGATCCTCCTTCAGTATATTTTTCGATAACATTGTGACTACAAAGAAAGCTTTGCCTGTAGGGCTAGGACCCTCCCCTCAGATTAAAGGACGTGCATGTAGTATCAGTTTCGCTTTCACTAATTCGTGTCTTAATTTAGAGTTTCTCGATAAACTCGGTCAAATCCATATAACGCGTTATATAACACTCATATATTAACTAATGGCTGTTCATATTGATACGGAAAACTGTCACAAGATTACATATAGTTTTATACGTCTAACTTTTTAAATTTAGGTTATTTGATTGATAGCCTCAAATAGGATTCTTGTGTTGCACTAAACGTCATCATAAATATATGTTTCTAAGTAATTTTATTTCCTGGTTTATCTTCGTTAAAGCTTTCAACTCTAGACTGTAACGAGGCAAATGTAATAGTCATATACCCCTCCGTTATTATTCAATATGTAACAGTCATATACCCTCCGTTATTACTAAACATGTAACAGTCATATACCCCTCCGTTGTTATTCAACATCTAACAGTTATATACCCCTCCGTTGTTATTCAACATGTACCAGTCATATACCCCTTCGTTGTTATTCAACATGTAACAGTCATATACCCCTTCGTTGTTATTCAACATGTAACAGTCATATACCCCCTCGTGGTTATGTAACATGTAACAGTCATATACCCTTCGTTTTATGCAACATGTAACAGTCACATACCCCTCGGTTGTTATTCAACATGTAACAGTCATATACGCCTCCGTTGTTATGTAGCATGTAACAGTCATACACCCCCATGGTTATTGAACATGTAACAGTCATATACCCGTCCGTGGTTATTCAACATGTAACAGTCATATACCCCCGTTGTTATGTAACATATATAAGTATATACCCCTCTATTGTTCAACATGGAACAGTCATATACCCCTCCGTTGTTGTCTTACATGTAACAATCATATACCCCTCCGTTGTTGTGTAACATGTTACAGTCATGTACCTCTCCATATTTAGTCAACACGTAACAGTTATATACCCTTCTGTGGTTGTTCAACATGTAACAGCCATATACTCCTCAGTATTTATTCAACATGTCTGTTACTCCTCTGACTTCGGAGACAGGCACAGGCCAATCGGACAGAAGGCATTAACTTTAACATAAACGACCAAGATACTGTTAATGTACGTATTTTGAATATCCTATGGCACATGACCAATGACGGATCGATACACCACAAAAATGGTACATGCTGTGGTTTCAACGTATTTTTGTAAAGGAAATCAGGATGGGAAAGAAGCAATCCTGCTTTTATGAATCCATGTCCTGTGCACCCATAGTCAACTTCAGGCAACCGCAACCGTCATTGATCTATACATAGCGGTTTTAATATATACCGCAATTATATGTAGAAGGCTAAAGCCATTTAAAAAGAAGATAATCAATCGAAATGATAATGGTATATATTAAATCTGTCACAAAGTATGACTTTCCATGGAAAAAATGATCTCCTCCTGGGAGCTTATTCTTCATGTCATAACCTCGAAGTTCACGTGCAGTCAAGTGATACATGACATTGTTCTAGCATGGGAGAAGGATACATAAACCATAATATCATATCTAGAGTTGTTACAATGCAATTTAGCCATAGGTTGGATTATGCAAGCACACAGGAAATGTTTCAATATCGTACTTTTATGCTATTAAGTGACATATCTACCCCTTGAATTAGTCTGTGTGTGAACACAAACTTCTAGTTTTTCCTCAAGTACTTATTCTTTCTTTCTCTCTTTCTTTCGTAAGTCTGTGCGTGAACACAGACGCCTTGTTTTTCCTCAAATACTTTATTCTTGATTTATGAATGAATGAATGAATGAATGAATAAATAAATAAATAAATAAATAAATAAATAAATAAATAAATAAATAAATAAATAAATAAATAAATAAACGAATTTAGCCTTTGTGTGAACACAGAGTTCTTGGTTTTATACGTTTATTTTTATTGATTGGTTGACTTTATTTCCCTGTGAATTGTGTGGTCAGTTTTCCTCAGGCACTATTTTTTGAAAAGTACCAACTTGGAATTAAAGACCTTGTAGTGAAGTTGGACATACTATTTTGGAACAGTCATGATGTTAAAAGTATGCAAATTAAGGGAAATTGAAATCCTAAAATCTCCATATCTTTTAACCTATTAGGTAAACACAGAATTTAAAATGGTACATGCAGGTTTGTGACACCTGCCAATCTAGTGGCCAGTGAACAAAAACTGTAGCATTTTGAATTATGGTAGTTATGAGCACTTGCAACATTTGAAAGTTGAATATCTCCAAAACTATTATAAAGAGAGGTGCCAATCCAACTTTATTTTATGGGTTTGTGACATAGCCGTATCCAATGCATCATGAACCAAAGTAGTATTTTAATGTATGCAAATTAGGTGAATACACACAATCTAAAACTTGAGTCACTTCAAAACTATCATAAACTAAGGTGTCATTAAAACTGCAATTCATAGATTTGTGGGATAGCTGCATCCAATGAAACATGCATCAAAGCTGTAGCAGTTTGATTTATGCAAATTAGGCAAATACACATGTGAATCTTGAATAGCTTTAAAACTATGATAGAATGAGTTATCTTTCCAACCTCAATTCGAAGGGCATTGACATAGCCGCATGAAAAAAATTATTGTTGCAGGAATTAAATAAAGACTAAATATGCAACATTTAACGGTTTGTAGGCCACACAGATTGACTTTATGACAAGCCTATCACACTTTATATTTCCTATTTTAATTCTTTTATTTAATACTGTATTGTAACGGACACTAAAAGATTATGACTGTGTCTCACTTCAACCCAACTACACCATTGGCTTTAATGACTTTGCTCCTTCAGGTGTTTGTTGATAAGTTAACGCCATCTCGGCCGATGAACCTTGTGGTACCTCTGTCTAGGAACTATGATCGTCCAAGATCGAAGGACTCACCAGATATTAATCCTACCAAATAGTATCATTATGGTACCCCCTGTTTCAATATACTGTTGTTCCTGTACCTTCAAAAATAATTAAAGGTCAGCAGGAGCACTATACGTGCTCACACCACCTTTGATGGTGACTGAAAACAATTCCTCTCAGATAGAAATTGACCCAAATTTAAATCCCTAAAATTAGAAACTTTACACAAATTGTAAAGTAGAGCACAAGGAGATTTACCCAGTAACTCAAAAAAACACACAAAAAACAAAAACAAAAAACAAAAACAAAAAACAAGCAAACAAAGAAACAAACAAAAAAACAACAACTACAAAATAAACAATGGCCAATCAGTTATTTTTTTTCACACTGTAGCGAGACATCAGCATGCCAAATAAATGCCATGAAGTTGTGTTCTCTGGTAGTGATGCCTATTTCTAATCTGATCGCCAGCGCCACTGTATTGAAACCAGGTGTTCTTGTTGGGAACAGTAGGGCACGGCGCCCTTGCATTAATGCAAGCAAGTTTTTCGCATTAAAACAAGTGTATGTCATTTTATTTGGACACAAACCAGGAACAAAATATATTTTGATGAGATTATAAAGGAATACGTATACAACTCCGAAAACGTGCCTTTAAAAAAAAGAAAACAAACAAAACAAAACAAGAAAAAAAACAACCAACAAACAAACAAACAAACAAACAAACAAACATACAAAATGCTATTTTAATTCCCCACTACCCTGTCGATGAATTAAGATGGGAGCGTATTTTTTTACCTTGCCTGGCCACGAGGTTTCTCTGCATAATTTATGCTTTTTATAAACAAATATCCGACCCTTTTAAATTAGTAGCATAATGAATTTTCCATCTGCGCGTCCTTTTAGTGAATAATATTCACGGAGAATTCTGTTCATAAAACACACAAACATGATTTTTTACTCGCATTTTGCTTGTCTCAACTTTTGAAGGTCTGATTCGCTGGAAAAGTTATACGATAACCGTCCAGACTAGGTGCACAGTTAGTATACGTACTGCTGCAAGGCATGTTGTTTTGGAACGGGTCCACCAGTCTCAAATACTCTAAATAACGATTAACATGTACCCCGCAGGTAACTTGGCCAATTTCCATCTTATTCATACCATGTTGGACTCGAATTGTGGGTATTGCAACACTGCGCATTTTTGTAAAAACATATAACCTCAACAGGGCAAAGGTCAAGGTCATTTGGCCCTTTGAAATTTCATCTTGCCATAACTTGGTCAATTTTCATCCGATTTGGTTCATGTTGGGCTTACATTGTGGGTATAATAACACTGCGTAATTTACATGTGACCTGTAAAGGTCAAAGGTCAAGGTCATTTGGACTTTGAAATTTACATCCAGCCATAAGCATAATGTAATGTGAAGTACCAAAAGATAAAAATTGTAGCATTTAATATTTACAACTTTTGCAGGCACACAGATTTGCTTTCAAGCAAATCTTCTTTTGTAGTTTTATTACTTGTGCCACTCATAACCGAATTGGATCAAGGTAGCAAACCTAGTGAAAGCTTGACTTTTCAACAAGTCGTTCATATATTATATTGTCACAGTTTTCTCGAAAACTGTAGGCCTACTGACAGTCTCATTTGTGTACATTTCTTACTGTTACTGCTGTCCGGGGACGTGCATCCAAACCCGGGCCCTACAGACCCATCTGGACCAGGGGACCTGAATATCTGTCAAGCGAATACACGTATTCTTTCGCAAGACAAACTTCTATGTATTAAAACATCACAGTCACATAACCTAATAGCCCTTTCGGAAATTTTTCTTTCATCGCACAAAGATACTGCTGACCTTTAATACTCTTCCGGGGTTTCACCCCATCATCCGTCGAGACAGTGACGGTGCCTTTGGTGGTGGAGTTGCGCTGTATGCATCTAGGGCATTGGTTGTAAAAAGGCGCAGCGACCTAGAGAACTTTGCTCTCGAAATTTTGTGGGTGGAAATCCGCATCCATCATAACAAATTCTCATAAGCAGTTGTTTATAGGCCCCCAGACTCCGGTGTGAAATTTTGGAATGATCTTCAGGCCAGCGTGGACCAAGCCAAGAGTTCAAATAATATAATAATGGTGGGTGATTTGAACGGAGATCCTAGAACTAATCATGGGAAACATTGTTCAATTTTAGCCAGGTTAACAACCTTACTATTCATATTAATGAGCCAGCAGGGTTAACCGAACATACATCAACGTGTCTAGATCAGATTTTAAGCAACATACCTCAATTTGTTCGAGGTACATAAGTTTAACTCTAGTCGCGTAAAACGACCATTGTACCGTCTCTGGAAGTTTACTATAATTCCGATTTGATGCGGGTAAGGCATATGAAAGGCTTACATGGCAGTATTCAAAAGCTAACTTCGACTGTTTCATAGAAAAATTAGCTCAGGTTAATTGGGACGCCTGCTTCGACTCTCCAGACATTGGCGTGGCTTGTCTTGCCTGGACTAATAAATTTGTAAATGTTGCTCAACTTTGAATACCAAACATAAATGTCCAATTAAGGCAAGATGACTCTCCTTGGTATACAACAAAATTACGATGTCAAAAGCGTAAAGTTAACAGAATCCATAAGAAGGCAAAGGCCTCAAACGAAAACCCTCACCTTTGGAAGTACTTCCGTGACTTCCGTAATCAATATATTAGTGACTTAAGGAAAGCTGAAGATGATTACCATAATAAACAATGTAATCTTGTGAATGATGGCCAGTTCAAAAGCAAAAAATTGTGGCAAACGGTTAAGTACTTCATGTCTGGTAATCATAGTATATCAATTCCGGCTATACTATCAAACAATTTGGTCTTGTCTCATAGTACTTCTAAAGCTGAGGCCTTCAATGAATATTTTCTTAAGCAATTTGACACAGACTCTTCCTCTTTTACTCTACCTAACGAAATTCAAGATTCGCTAAATACTCTTGAAACTATTGTTTTAAATGAAGATAGTGTCCAAGATATTTTAAAATCTTTAGACACGGATGAAGCATGTGGACCACACGGAATCAGTCCTTTGGTATTAAAGGAGGCAGATCCAAACATTTCCCCTTCGCTTACTAGATTTTTGAGCCTTTCTCTTTTGAACTAAGTTTCCAACCGATTGGAAGAAAGCTCATGTAATACCAATCCATTAAGGTGGTGCGCCACAACTGTGTAATAAGTACCGACCTATTGTTTTATTTAGCGGCCTAGATAAAGTGTTTGAACATGCTGTTTTTAAGCACAAATCCTTACGAGACAACTTTGTATTGTCTGAAAATGAATCTAGATTTCTACCCCGAGCTGGGACTGTCAACCAGCTTGCATACCTGTGTCACGAATTTTCAAAAGCGGTTGATCTCCAAAAGGACGTAAGAGTGGGTTTTTGTGACATTACCAAAGCCTTTGACAGAGTGTATCATCCAGGGTTGAGACACAAATTAAAAAATGCAGGCATCTGTGACCCACTTATTACATGGTTGGAAGATTATCTAAATGCAAGAACACAAAGGGTAGTCATTCAGTATTAGGCCTCATCTTGGCGGAGAGTCGAAGCGGGGGTCCCACAGGGCTCAGTTTTGGGGCCTTTCCTGATTCTTGTACATGTAAACGATATTATAGAGATACTTAGATCTGAAATTTGCCTCTTTGCTGACGACACGACACTTTTCATCACAGTTGATAATCCAACTGAGGCAGCTGGGGTCCTAAATCGGGACCTTGAATCAATAACACGTTGGTCAGATCAATGGCTCATTTCTTTCAATCCTAATAAGACAAAATCCTTGATATTAAGTAAGAATAATGTTCCTGAAGACCCCCCCCCCCCCAACTTGACCTTCAATAATAGGACTCTCGAAAATGTAGAGGTGCCCAAACATCTCGGGCGTTGGTTTTTCTGCCAATCTTTTATGGTCATTACCCTTCAATCATGTAATTGCAAAATAAAAAAAAAAACTAGTTGGTGCTTTGAAGCGCCTGCGGTATAAGTTAAACGGAAAATCTCTTGAATCTCTTTATTTTTCATTTGTACTTCCTTGCCTGGAGTACGCCAGTGTGGTCTGACATGGACGCACGAAACTGGACAAGGACAGACTTGAATCTGACCAGCTGGCGGCAGCCCGGGTCGTGACGGGGGCACTTGCCCATACGAATCTACAACAAATCTATATAGAGAAAGGCTTTGAAAAATTAGCCGAACGCAGAAGGAAACAAAAATTGGTACTTCTATTCAAAAGTACAAACGGATTAGCCCCAGTGTACCTCTCAAGATTATTAGCAGTACCAGTTTCGGAACGGACAAAACTTAGAATTATTGATGCCAAGAAAACCACACTTCACAACTCTTTTTTCCCATCAGCCATTCGTGAGTGGAATTCATTATCACGAACAGCTAGGACTATTGAGCATTTGGACGAATTTAAAAGG
>OZ026616.1:95856829-96041829 GCA_964020975.1 Hermodice carunculata | reverse complement strand
TTTTAATGGTTAAAACACATTTATGCCATTAAGATATCGCTGGGTTTTTCGAAAAATTTATTCAAACCCTCGTTCCATTTCAGTAAAAAATTAATGCTTGTTGCTACATGTTAATTCTCAAGTAATTTTCATTTTGCACCTGGCTGTCTTCCCAGAGGATGCTTGGATCACAGGCGAATGCTTCGCAGAAAAAGAAGGCTGAAAGACGGAACGACCAGAGCGGTGCGCCATAAAAAAATAAAAATAGAAATACATAAATAAAAACACTGATGTAGTTTAATTGATGGCAATTTGATGACATCTTTGGAATTTACTAACATTTTTCCACTTCGTTAGCATCCAGCCATGTGAATCTTTCAGCGTTATCGTCACGTAATAAAAAAGACTGTGTTTCATTTCTGCTTTCTGTCAGTCGATAAAACCGTTTCATAAATTCAGCTAGTTATTGTATTTTCAACTTTGCTATCCTGCAGTATACTGTCAATTAAGTGGAGTCATTCTGCAACACCTAACCGTATTTTTTGCGACATGGCATCCTAGAATGTAGGCAATTTTGAAGCAAAACAGTACCCATGACACAGATAAAGACCCAATTACAAAATCTCAGCGCAATGGCCACATCCCATCCACAGTCATCGGTGTCCAGCAAGTTAACTTCTTTACTTATATTTTTTTCCTATCTTCCGATTAATTTTGTCTTGTTCAAAAGCGCAGGGTATCACTGTGTCCTTTTTTTTCTTCTTAGTTTACTTGCAAGATTTATTTTCAAGTGACATTCGCATAACAATCATAACCAAGCTATGTACCTCAAGACAACATTTCTCGTCAACGAGCCAAATGTTGCCTTTAATTGATCATTTTTACCAAAACTTTTGAATACAAATCCCAAACATGTGACAGACATGTATCCTGTCCCAAACATTAATCGTTTATTGGCGCGTGAAATTAGGGATATTATGGTCTCTCAGTGGCGATAAAGTAAGCAAATGGAAATAATTATTCATGTAAGTTTCATCCAGATTTAAATGCAAATCTCTCTCTCTCTCTCTCTCTCTCTCTCTCTCTCTCTCTCTCTCTCTCTCTCTCTCTCTCAAGATAAACTAGGTGGCTAATGCCACTTATCTTCAAGCGTGCCATCCTCCTCATGTATATTTGATGTCAATTTACGCGTTATGCTTTATTTGAAAAATCGTCTTACATATGTTTATCAACCTATGTGTTTTGTTGTGTTGGGGGGTGGGCGGTTTTTTGTGGTTTTTTTTGGGGGGGGGTTTGCTTTTTGTCCAGTAGTTTTATACAGCCAGTAATAAAGCAATGGTGACAAGTTTACGCGAAGTATCATATGCCACCAGTTGTTTTCATGTGTATTCTTCCATTGTGGGCGTTGTATAACTGTTTTCATTCTCTGTGTTCCTAAAATTGATATCCTGGTATAATTTGAGTTTCCTTCTACAAAGAAAGCCGCAATATGAATTTCCTGCGTAGAGTTGAGTTCGTCGTTATAAAGAACACGTACACTTTACCAAAGCGGTCGCACATCATTACATCAGTTGCTTTTGGAATGCACATGTGCCGTGATTTAATCAATCCATCCCCAGCCAATTTGTGCCCTGCAAGGATTTTCTTTGGGAGGAACACTGAATGGTATTTGCAGGGGCATCGTTTGGTGAAACTATGGTTTTATGGTTTTCGCATATTTATGAAACGTTAGTTTGCGTTTTTCCATGTTCAACATTCTGTTACAACAAGGTTTATTTGAATACGTCGTGGGTTATGAAAACACACACGGTTGATGAAACACGCACATGAAATTAAAAGTTACGCACCTCCTTTGGCCCTTTGGACCCCTCGTGTCACATGAAATCAAAAGTTATGTACCCCTTTTTGGTCCTTTGGACCTTTCATGCCATATAAAATCAAAACTTGCATACCCCCTTTTGGCCTTTCGGACGACCCATGTGATTACACAGCAGTTTAAATTAACATTTTTTTTCATTCCGTAGCAAATGAATGGAGGACAAAGACTGAATGCGCTTGTGTGGTTTTGCGTATTATGTTTGTATATAATTCCCAGGTAAGCTTCAGTATCTAGACAAATGGGCCATGCACATGGTATCAGGTTCATTTTGTCTGATGATGCTTACAGTCACACGTAACAGCTGTATGCAGGCATAAAACACAGGAGCCTGACGACAAGGTGTGATTACGGCGTTTACAGTGACATGCAGGCTAATATGGCGGCCCTGTCAGCACGGCTTGTCAAACTCACGTGACCAATTGTTATTTCAGTGGAGGAACCTCCAGGTAAGTATCAACTCTTTCATTGCTACAACAATCCAAATGAAGCAGGTCTTAGTTGTGAACTTTTCCGGCTGGAAATACATACGAAGATGAAACATTCAAACCAGCCGTCCTAATATAGCTTTATCATTTGCTGTATAATATAATAGCGCTTTGATGCTAATGTTTTCCATTTAATTGTATACAAACAATTAAAAAAAATATTATCATCATCATCATCATCATCATCATCATCATCATCATCGCCATCATTGGTATTATGAAAATTTGACATAAACCGCCGTGCACTAAAAAATAATAATTGGAAATTATCCAATGAAAGGTGAGTTGAGATTTCAAATAATATCCTTTCACAGGATTGCACGCGCAACCATAGCAAGCCATAGAGCTACATTACGTAGAGAAATATGCGTTAGTCAATCAATGTTCACACCAGAGAAGTGTCATCACTTCTCATAGGCCAGCCGACATTGCCCCCATGGGCCGTCTCGCCCCCCCCCCCTTCCCCGAAAGAAAACATGACTCTAAAACTAGCCACCGGAGCGGTTAACAGGGACGCAACCGACCAAACACACCACCCCGCACCAGGGCAGACATGATAAAAAGGCGGGATTAAGGAGCTATTATCTATAATTTTACCCTTATTTTCAGTTTGTTTCATAAATGTCTCAATTTGCCTAATTGTTTTAATGTCACCACATTTCATAAGTCTGATAAATTTATTTTTCCGAAGTTAAACTTTTAAAATCAACTATGAATTCACTCAGAGTATCAAATAACTTTTTCCTGACTTCTCCAAACCTTTGAATATGCAAAACATAATGAATTTCAGGGTCCATCTACAAATATAAGTCACAAATTCTGTGAATTTCATCTTCTTTCTCCAAACAAAAATCACGAATTCTGTAATCTTTAGGAACTTTTACTGGCCTTTAATGTCTTCATTTTTTCAATAGTCAAGTTATGTGCACTTATTTTCAATCGGGTTAAGTACACATTATATAACACAACCAAATATTTTTAGTTTGAAATTTTATTTGACTTTTGAAGATGTTCTTAACATTTTGCCAGGTATGGCTTGTCGGATAAAGAAAAACGGAGCAATAGGTTTATCAAAGAAATCTTAATATAACTGAATATCTATTTTTTCACTGAATAAAGTTCGTTTGAAATGATCAAAGGACTTGTTTGCTTTTTCACATAGTTGCCTCATGGCTTCAACAAAATGTCCGCTTGATGAAAAAATTCAATGCCAAGACTGGTATTTCTACTATGTCTGAAAATTACCCTGAATCAGTTATCCTACATGGGTATGAAGAAATGGGTTTTAAATGTAATGTCCCATTTTATTTGCCACTCATTGGTTTCAAGTAGTAGACAAACCAGTTAATAAAATATCGACTCCTCCCACTTTCAAAATGGAGTCGTTTTCAAACTTATTTCTCAATTCTTGGATTGTCAGGTTTTCGCTCGGCAAAGCCTCGGGAAAACACGATAGTCCAACCACTCGTGATCCCAACGTTATCCTCAATGGGCTGCCCATACTGGATTCTCTATATCTTTTTGTTGTCTCTAATTCTTGGTTATTAATGAACCACCTTCTTGAAATATTTTCGCCAGCTTTGTTAAATATGATAATTTTTTATTTGCCCGCACTGATGTTTAGGCTCTAGTTTTAACAATATTCATGTGACTGGTCTAGGCAGCATCGTAAGCCATTTCACTTTCAGAAATGAGTTAAAGATCGTCAGCATAAGATAGACAATATAGTTTCTCTTTGTGTAACGTAACTGGGTCACAATCGTTTGTTAAACTTTTTGCTAGGTCATTAATAAATAAAGTGAAAAACGTTGGGCTAAAAGCGCGTCCTTGTTTTACCCTCACTTTAAAATATATTTTCTCGGAAAACTCTGAATTAAACCTGATAGTAACTGATGACTTATCAGATATGTCTTTCATTAACCCTCCGATTTCACATTTCAGACATTTGTAAAATAATCCATTGTGCCACACTATATCAAAAGCTTTTAGCAGATCGATAAAACAAACATATATTAATTTTCTCTTCCAAGCAATATTGACGTATTTGTCTGAATGGGTCAGAAAAAGAAATATATGATCGGTCGTTCGAAAATGTTCCATAAACCTAAACTGAAATTTATAGTTAATTTTTTTTTTTGCTTGTGATTGCTCAAACGCTTTGTTATGACTGTGTTGAATAATTTTTATGTACAGCTGCTCAAAGAGATGTCCCTATATCTATTGGGTCCAAACCGGAGCCACCCTTATGTATAAGGGTAAGCAGACTTGTTTCCCAAAGACATGGGAAGTATCCATACGTGAATATCATATTAAATAGCTTTTTCTAAATATGGCGTAAAGTATCTACAGGATTTGATCATTTCACTTAATACTTCATATTTATCTTTCTTCGATTAACTTTTTAAATCAAGCTCAGAAAAGATCGATGTCCTCACTTAATCTGCTTACTCTTTTATCTTTTCATACAAAGGACTTTTTTCATTTAGATTAATCTAACATGATTCTCGTGAAATGTCTAAACCACAGCTTTGCGTCGATTTTTTTCAGATGGATATGACTTTGGGCACACCACACCTTCTAAGACTTTTATCAATTTCCAATTCTCTTTTGGGCCTCTAGCCTGAGGTAATATAAAGAGAGATAATGATGTTGCTTTTGAAAGTTCGGTCACACGTCTTGTTGCTTTGGCGTGTGGCGTAATAATAAGGTTGTCGAACAAGGTAGTTCCGGGTGTATGATAATTATCAGGCCAATGCTTTTAACTTATGGAAAAGTTTTGGTAGCATATGTATGTATGTATGTATGTATGTATGTATGTATGTATGCATGCATGCATGCATGCATGTATGTATGTATGTATGTATGTATGTATGTATGTATGTATGTATGTATGTATGTATGTATGTTGGGGGGAGGGGTCCCATCGTATTTGCCAAGCATTGGTTCGAGTTCAAACTAAGATCTTGCGCAATGCTGATCGTATTGGACACACCTGTGTTTACATGTGGACCAGGCTGTGATCGCTCGTCATGATTCCATTGTTTTTGTGTGAATAGCGATATCTGGCCGGAATATCTCAAAACACAACTGTTTGTGAATCATCAGAGACAGGTGGGATCGGTAATTTATATGATTTTTTTGAGACTTTGGATGCTTTTTCTCTACATTTCCATTCTACAATTCATTGACTTGGATATGGCTTTGTATTAGCCTGCACTCAGCGACCACTGCTCTATCCAGTGACATGACCTGAACAAGTCAATGGGACCAAACAAAGGAATGGATTTGCTTGAGCAGGCATAAAGAGACACCCATGGCTGATAAACAAGGTGACAATAAGCCCAAGCGTTCTACTCGCCTATCATCCAGCCTAGACCCTTCTATTATGGATGCCATAAGGACTGTTGTCAGGGAAGAAATTGGCGAAATAAAAGGAGCTCTAAACGAGGTTATCAATAAACTGAGTAATCTAAATGAAAGGTTTGGTGCACTTGAAAGTAGTATGCAAGATATCAGTGATCGCATTGATACCGTGACAACAGAGTTCCTGCCTAATATTGCAGGGAAAATGAAAGAAATGGCTACTGCCCTGGCTTTCAAGACTCTAGATGATCAAGTCCATAAGAGAAAGTGGTCCCTGGTAATACAGGGCTTAAAGGGTCCCGCAGGCGAGTCCAGTGGCAACTCAAAACAAGCCTGTATCCGTCTGGCTAAAGAATATTTAAAGGTGGATGATGCTGAATCCACTTTGATGGCCGCCTGTCATCGACTGAATCAGCAGCCAGATGCGGGTATACTGGTAAGATTCGTCAACCTGGATCAACGAAACAAGTGGTTGAATGGAGCCAAGAACTTAAAGCACCATCCTGACAGGATATCCATTTCCCCAGACCTTCCACCTGTAATAAGACCACTAAAAAATGAGCTCCTGGCGCAGCGCAGGAACCTTCCCAATGCAGAGAAACAGCGGTCAAGTCTTAGATACCTGAAGGCATGGCCCTACATGATGCTCACTGTGCCTGGACAAGATCCGAAGCTTCCCAGGACATCGAAGGAAGCTCTTGTGACCAAGTTTTTGGATACAGACATGGACATGTCCTTTGCGTTTAAGTGACATATTTTTGAATAACTTCATACTCCATCACGTGACTTTTATGTTCCCAAGTTTTGAGGTTAAATGTGTCTGAGCATTTAATGTTTCAGCGTGGTCCAAACGACACCTACTGAATGTTTTTCTTTGAAGTATTAAATTTGGACCTTGAATATATTTTCCTACTTTAAATAAGCTTTATGAAACTTGGATAGACTTCTACTTCATCTTATTGATGCAAACAGATCTCATCTTGCTTATTATACGCATTATTTTCTGCCACCAATGTTTTATGTCTTTGCTAAGGCATTTTAGTCATGGAAAGTACACCATGGATTTTGTCAACCTATTTCCTTTCTTTATTCTTTCTGTCAGTTACAATGATAATGTATGCAAGTCTGCGAGTAGTAGCCTTCTGTAAAACTGCTTTATGTTTTCTCAGTATATTAGTAAACCACTTTAGTTCCACTTTGAAGTTGTCTTATGTAGCACTGGAACCTGTTTCAGTATTGCTATTGCTCGTGTGAAGTGTTCCGCTTTTTTTTTTTTTTTTTTTTCAAAATGTATATGTATATGGTGCCAAATACATGCAGGAATCTGCATGTGTTTACTCTTTGAGTTATGCCGTTACTTTACTTTTACCTACTTTCAATCAATACTAATTTTCCTATCGATGGATCAGTTATGTTTATAATTATTATCATAATACTTCAGCGAAATAATCTTCCTATCCTCTCTAAGTGAATGATAAAGGGATGATAGGGCTTTTCGGCTATTGTTGTAATTCAAAGGCTATGTGGTTTATGTTTTAATGACCATAATTTTCATTATGAATACACATATTGTTGTTTTTTGGTGTTAGCAAGGCTATGCCTATGTATCTAATATTTTTATATTAAGGCTAGGTGGCTTATGTCTGAATGAACATAATTTCTATTAGATATACCTATATCGTATATATATACATATTGTTGTTTTGTGCTAGCAAGGATGCGACTTGGGCAATGTCATGCATCCCTGCCCCTCAACTTTATTTTGAGACACACTCTGGGACACTTACTAAGATGTTTCCCCATGGTAAGCAACTTTTGCAGTTGGTTGCTGTCCATTTTCTTCTTTATTTGAACATGGGCATTCTTTCTTTTTGTGGAAAACTCTCCACAACCCATTTAATACTTATGACGTTTCAATTTGTGCTTTTCAGATTTTCAGATCCTTTTATCATATTATCTGCTCCACAACTATATGACAATGTTTACTTGAGACAAATGAATGTATATGTAGTTATTTACAGTTCACAGATGATATCAATTTTGCCATATGGCTTTATCTTATGTGGAATATTCATTTTAGTTATAAATAATTATCAATATTGTTTCATTCACATAATAATTATGTTTTCAAACAGTGTATGCATTGAACAAATGCCGGTACTTACTTATTGTGTTGATATTTCATATTCCATGACGGTAATTTACTCCTGTTGTAAATATACACTGAAGACTGTACATTATGAGTGCAGAAACTCTAATAAGTAACATTCTTCAAAATTTTGGTGGTGTCACAAGGAATAATTTAAACAACCTAATTGACAATCCCGATGAACTGGAACATGCGATTTCAATCGCTTCAGATTCTCCTTATATTGATGTTAATAATCTTCCTGGCTACATGAGACCAATTTCAAAACAATTATCTGTCTTAGGTTTAAACATTCAGTGTTTAAATGCAAAATTTGACAAACTGAAGTTATTATTGGATGAGCTACGGAATGAAAATATTGAATTTGGTGCTATCTGTTTGCAGGAGACCTGGCTAGAAGGTATGCAACCTGATACCAGTCTCTATGAACTTGATAACTATGTCTCTATTCCCCTTCGCGCCACTTGTAGTTCGCATGGCGGACTATTAATCTATTTACATCAAAACTTTCAATATGTTATTAGAGATTTGTACACCCCAAACACTTTGTGGGAAGGTCAGTTCATTGACATATCTGGAAATGGTTTGCGGCAAAAAAATCACAATTTGTAATATATATAGGCCTCCTCGCGACAGAAATGAAGACATTGAATCATTTATTAGTGATTTAACACCTATTTTAGCTACTTTGTCTCAGGAGCGATCTGACAAACTATTTCTGGGTGACTTCAATATTGACCTTTTAAAACTAAACACGAGAGAGAAATACTCAGACTTTCTAAATGAAATGATGAAAAATGACTTTTGGCCTAAAATAACTTTACCTACCCGATTTTCCGAAAGGAATGCAACTCTAATTGACAATGTCTTTTGCAATTTAGCATGTAGCAACAAGGTATGTTTATCGGGCATTATATTCACTAATTTATCTGACCACCTACCCTATTTCACATGTTTAGACCAGAAATTAAATTTACAAGCGCCACCAAAATATCTTCAAATTGAAACCAGAGACCCTGTATCTGTTCAAAATTTTATAAAAGAGATGGAAAGCACAGACTATATGCAGGCCCTAGATGATGACCTAAGTCTTGATCCTAACCCAAACTATGCTAAACTTGAAAACATAATTTGTCAGTGTAAAAATAAACATCTCCCTACAAAAACTGTCCGTTTTAACAAATATAAACACAAAAAATCTCCTTGGGTGACAAATGGAATCCTGAAATCAATAAAATTTCGCGATAATCTTTATAAAAAATTGAAAAGTAGCTTTCCTGATTCCCCACAATATCTGACACTGAAACAAAATCTTAAAACTTACAATAATATACTTGACAAATCAATCAAACAACAGAAACGATCTTATTATCATTCCCAATTTGAAAATTTCAAAAATGACACAAAAAAGACCTGGGATGTTATTAAGACAATATTAAATGTAAATAAAAAGAAAAAAGACTTCCCATCTTTTTTTATCATCGAAAACAAAAAGGAATCAAACAAAAAAGAAATAGCCGAAAGATTTAACTTTTTTTTCACTAGCATTGGCCCTGATTTGGCTGCCAAAATAGACCAAAGACATTTACCTCACTTTAGCACATACTTAAACCAACAATGGGAAGGTAGTTTCTCTTTCAGTAATACTTCTCCAGCTGAGGTTGAAATAATTATAAATAATTTTAAATCTAAATCAAGCACTGGACATGACAAACTTTCGATGCGACTCATTAAAAATATAAAGTCGTCATTAGCTAAACCTCTATCTCTTATAATAAACCAATCTCTCAACACTGGCATTTTCCCAGATAAATTAAAAAAAGCAAAGGTGATACCCATTTATAAAAAAGATGACGAGAAGGTTCTTAATAACTATAGGCCCATTTCTCTGCTTCCTGTTCTTTCTAAAGTTTTTGAAAAAGTTGTCTATTGTCAACTCTATGATTATTTTGAGCTACATAATATTTTCTACAGAAGTCAACATGGCTTCAAAAAACTCCATAGTACTGAAACTGCCATATTGGAATTCATTGATAGATTATATAAAATTCTTGATTCTGGAGAAACACCTCTTGCAATATTTTTAGATTTATCCAAAGCATTTGATACTTTAGATCACAATATCCTTTTACACAAATTGAAGTATTATGGTATCTCTGGGACACCATTAAATTGGTTTAGAAGTTATCTGACAAATAGATCTCAATATGTTCAGTTCG
Organism: Hermodice carunculata; assembly: GCA_964020975.1. NCBI lineage: Eukaryota > Metazoa > Annelida > Polychaeta > Eunicida > Amphinomidae > Hermodice > Hermodice carunculata. Next base: position 96,031,755 of record OZ026616.1, on the reverse strand, counting down.
ATGATCACTCTTCCAAACCATTACCTATCACAACTGGTGTACCTCAAGGTTCCATCCTTGGGCCACTTCTTTTCATAATATATATTAATGACCTTTATTTAGCTGTCCCCAATTTTGAATCTATTCTGTATGCTGATGACACCACTCTTATCAACTCAGTTTCTACTCTCAATTTCAGAGCTCAAGCAAACATTAACAACTTTTCAGATACCATTAATTCCGAACTTAAAAAGGTGCATAGCTGGCTTGCAGCAAACAAATTATCACTTAACGTATCTAAAACCAAATATATGTTATTCTCTTTTCCTCAAAGGAAGTTGAACCTTAACTTCGATCTAGAAATGGTTGGTACCCGACTAGAAAGGACAAATGAATTTTATTTCCTTGGATTAATAATTAATGACAAATTAAGCTGGAATGCTCATTTAAATAAAATTGCAAACAAAACTGCTCGCACAACTGGAATACTTAAAAGACTACACCACTTTCTTCCTAAGAATACCCTACTTTTAATATATAATTCCCTGTTCTTACCACACATCAATTATTCAATACTCGCTTGGGGTTATGATTGTGGTTGTATTCTTAAATTACAAAAATCTGCCATCCGTTTGATATGTTCTGCAGGTTATAATGCGCATACTGACCCGCTATTTAAAGAACTAAAGTTATTAAAAGCCCCAGATCTTCACAAACTTAAGTCTCTGAAATTCTTTTATCGATATACTAAAAACGAATTACCCGGATACTTCAATGACATGTTTTCTGCTTTACAAATTACCCATAATTATCCTACCAGACATCGTCATATCCCCCGCTATGCTATACCCCAGTATGCCTCCACAGAAAAGTGCATTCGACACTCTATCCCCAAATTGCTTTTCGATTCGCCCCTTAACATAACAGATAAAATTCACACACATTCGTATTATGGTTTTTCTCGATATGCCAAAACATTTTATATAAATCAATATTCTGAAACCTGCTCAATTTCTAATTGCTTTGTCTGCAATAACTGTCTATAATCTGCTTGTAAGAACTGCACTATGCCAATGTCAAAGTTATTTTAATTTTCTTCAATGCAATGACTGTACACATGTAACATTCTATTGAAATCAGGTGTATAACTTGCCACGTAGATTTATTTTAGGTGGCCCAAGCGATAGCGGATGTTTCCTCATCCTTAGCTGGGTCATCCTGACTATCTTGATGTATGTATGGTAATATTTTGTATGTTCAACTTAACCTGCAGTTACAGAATTTTCGTTATTGTTATTACCAACTACTGATTACAATGTATCTTACTTTATGTCGAATAAATTGATCTGAATCTGAATCTGAATCTGAATCTGAATCTGATCTACATTTTAATTTATGTTAATAACACTGTATAAGATGTAAATAATGTTTCTTGCTATTTGATTGCTGATTACTCTATTTTGACAATTCGGGCGAAACTTTATAAGATGTCACAAACACCCTGCAAGTCGCTCTGAATGAAGTTGCCTATTGGTATAAAGGCGCTAAATTATCGGTTAACACAAGCAAGTCGAAATACAATGCTAATTGAACGGAAAACAAAAGTTCAGGTTGCAAAGAAGTTTTCTTAGATAGTCAAGCTATAAAACAAGTACACTGCCTGAAATATGCAGCAATGCAAGTCGATGAATGTCTCTGTTGGTATACGCATGTAGGGAAGATGCATTGGAAGTTAATGATAAATCTTGCCATGTATTGAATACGCCGAAGCTGGGTGTGGCAAGTGTGGTGGGAAAGGAATGTAAATAGCATAGAGATTCCAAAATGCTGCAACTTTAGATCTGAAGATATTATCCGAAGCGTGAAGTGGGGAACACTCAAAGAGAGAAGGCAATTATATATGGCAATTCTCTTGTTGAAATGCACGAGAATCCTAGCACCGAGTTACCTACACAACGAAGTATATTCTGCCAATGAAATTAACCTATACCCAAATAGTCTATCAACAAATGCCAATATCGGTGTTACGCTTCTGAAAAAAAAATTGCTTAAGCGTACCTTTGTGTATGATGAAATTTGCATCTATAAGAACCTTCTCATATGTTCTCAAAGATTGTAATAATGACCCCTAATAATGTATATATATATATATATATATATATATATATATATATATATATATATATATATATATATATATATATATATATATATATATATATATATATATATATATATTTTGCATATGTGTCTTTTTGTCCAGAACTACTTCCTAGTAGTCGTAACCCTATTTCGGCAGTCCGAACTCTTTACTCTCCATAAGCTAACCTGTCATTGTCTGACCTATATGCATATTCAAGTACTGTTTTTTTCTCTCTATTGTTCACCACGTCAATCTAAGTGCAATCAGTCATCTCCTTTCAATTTATGTTCCGCAGCTTTCACTAATTCTTGTATCATATTACTGTTTATTGTCCATGATCGTGATCCTTTCACAAGGAATATTTCATGCAGCTTCGTCATTGTATTCTGTGTATATTTCACTGTGTACATAACTGATGTATAAGGCAGGGCTCAAAGTACATCTGTTGTCATCCAATAATATTTTAGATTGTACCAGTAATTCAGTTGTGGCATATTATTTACCTTTGTATCTCTTTCAAAAAAAAACATAGAGAGAGACAGAGAGAGAGAGAAAGAGAGAGAGAAAGAGAAAGAGACAGAGACAGACAGACAGACAGACAGAGCGCATTCTTTTACAAACATCATATAATTTACTCTTTGAAAACAAATTCATCAATACGCTTATCTTGGCTTGTGCTATCGATAACCAGTTGATTAAATGTGATTTGTGCAAGATATCTCATAATCTGTATCCGATTAAGTGATCAGATTTCAGTGTTTTTTCTACAAATAAACTTTCGACTCTCATATTTTAAATTAAAGGTGTTTATAGATTTTAAAGACACGAAAAAGCAACGCTACATAGCTTTGCTAAGACAAGCAGAATTTTACTAAAGACGTTAATTCCAGTTTAGCTAAACTGGCTCCAGCATATACATTCCGAATACAAGCCTACTCTACCATACTTCGGCATTGAGTCAAGCTTACTCGTAAATCAAAAATCATATTAACCGTAAAGTTCCCTTTCTTACACGTTTCATACAAAATTTTCGCCAAAGTTACCAGCTGAATAGCAAATTTTCACAGTGTATTTAACAAAGCATGTAACATTTCTTGACTACAAAATTCCGATAACTGGGTGAAAGTTCTGAACCACTGACGGCTAATTCCCTTTCAAATGAAATGAAACTTTTTGTTTATCTTTTTATTTTGTCCTTTATTTTTTATTCATTTTTTAGGGGGGGGGTGTTACCAGAATACTATAACACGTGCTCATAGCTTTCCTCGGTGCGCTATTGACCTATATTTTGCTGGAGGGGGGGGGGGAAGCTGCTTAATCTCCAGTTAGTTAACCGTCATTGATAGGTAAAAGTTTAGATAGCAGTGGTACAAAACCGTTGTTATGGATGGAGAAAGCAAAACCTAGAGAACATTCACATAAACAACACAAACTATTAAAAATATTCCGCCTCCCATACAAAAATTGGGTCATCAAAAGGATAGACAGTCAATCTTTTCGGCCTTACCATAAGGTTTCACAAGCCACAGTAATGGTAGAATAAGCAGGTGGTGTTGGTTATTGTATATTTATTTTGACTTAAATGGTTTAGGTTATCATGGGCCAAGTGTAGAACGATGAAGATTCCATGACGTCATCAACATCACGTCGGCATACAGTTTATGTTATGATCCTACATCGAGCCGCCTTAAATCAGTCTGAAAATTGTTTTTGGGTGAGCCACGATAAGAAGATGCCACCAACAGATTTACTGTAACCTTTGACCTTTCAGGGTACACATTTGCAAAGGGAAATTTGGTTGCTGTCTTCTTTTATTTCTTGTTTAGTGGGACTTTTGTCACAGAAGCATGAATCCTAGCAATCCCATTTTCTCTGCAAGATTTATGATCGATGGCCCAAGATAACAAGGACCATGGCTGAACGAATCTTAGACGGATTTACCTACCAGAGTAAATAGAACCGTTTGTGTGTTGAAGAAAGCGGTAAGGAAACGCGAGACTTCATTGGACCATAGATTATCGTGTCGGCGTAACCCGAAGCAATTGATTTCACCGACCGGCAATAGCTTTCTGTAAGTTACATAACATATGGGTTGGCAACAAAGGTTCTGGTTTCCTTACACCATTTACTATCGGTGTTATGTAAATTACAACTGCTGTTCTCTTTTTTTGTCATTAACAAAAGTTTGATGAGAATGCACGGAACAGCTCTTTATCTGACGGAGACAAAATAAGTAGTACATATCAGTACCATGAAAAGGAAGCCTAAATGATGCGTCTGGCTTACCATGTAAATCTGCTCCAGATCCACATTGGACTGAGGTCTTTGGTTGAAAATCCTGTAGATCTTCTGGTATATAGATGGCCGATGTTTTGATAATTTCTGTTTCTGTTTGTTCATCATGCATCGTCATTTATGCTATGTAACACGACACATAATCCGGGGCGAGCACAATGCAGTAGCATCCTATTCTTGGCAACTAAAGCGTCACCTGTAGTTGAGTACAGCTCCTCTGCCGTTTTTGGGAGCCAAATATAGATCCCAAGTTAGCATTCATGACCTACACACGGGCCTGTGGTGTTTGCAATACACCCTAGTTCACCTGCCCAGCGATACGGCAAAAAATTACCAGATGTATACGCTACTAGATCGGCAAGGTTCTGAGGCTAACATAAACAAAGTGTGTAGTCAACGTTTCTTTTTGTGTGCAAATACGAGTCTGCCTAACAAGGCCCAATGTTGTCATACGTCTACCAGCAAAAAATTGAAGTCTTTGCATTTGAAGTGCAAATTCTGGCCCTCAAATCTTTTGTGCGTATTTCTTGCTGAATTCATCTCAGTGGTTTAGCTCCTTTGAACAATTTTGAGTGTCAACATGTCAAAAGTAAATGGGGCAAGGCCATTTTAATTATCCAACAATTTTCCAGGTCATCAGTAAAACGTGTTTACATGGAGCGCCGAAACAAGTAATTTGTAGAATCAGAATTATTGTTGCAGAAAAACACGTGGAAAGTTACGTTTTGGTGAATTGGAGGTATATATGATACCGATGCCATAGATGTGCATGATAGAATGTGTGATATTTTATTAAAATTTAGATTTATCATTCATTTCTTTACAGTGATATCTGGAAATAATATGCTTTCTCCCTCTGGATCACATTCTTTGTTGTTTTGGCATACTTCGAACCGTTCCGAGCTCCTATGAATTGATCTTTGAATGGACCTGATCTCCGAAACCGTTTACCTTATATTCACGATGACAGGTTTTCACCTGTTTTGGTCTCACGCCTAGCCATATGAACAGTTAGATGCCATCTACTTAAAATGTTTTTTTTAACTTTCGGTGAGAATCTGTTCGGCTTAGAATTGTCTACCGCTGGTTAGCAAGATGCCTGGAACCGCTTTGGGAACCCACAGAGTGGAGATAGATATAGTGTAATTTATTCTGGCCAGGACGGCGTTACTTAAGACGCAGGTCTCGTTTCAAAGAGAACTTAACCAGGATGGATTTGTTGGAACACAATACAAATAGTCCAGGATAAATATTGGTCGTTACCACTCATTTGCTCTGAAGAAAGGCACGTTGTATGATTCGATTTGATTGATACTTTGAGCAAACTTTGTCACATCCTCTCCTTTCCGTGATGTTTGCAGTGATGTTTGCTTGTTAAGCGTGTGCTAAGGCATGTTGGTATTGCAAAACTGGAAACCTTTGAATAGGTACCTCATGATATCAATTGAAAAGTTTTATACTTTGCCTACTAATTATTACAATCGCGATACAAATTGCTCCAATATTGCTTGAAATATCTTAATCATTCCACATTCATATTTCTCGTGTTAAATCTTCTCATTTGGGAAACAGAATGCTTTCATTCTCTATTAGAAATATGGTCCTGCAGCTGATCAACTGCTTATTTAGACAGTCTTTAAGAACCTTGCAGCCTAATAGAACCGAAGAAATTAGATTTAATGACAAAGTAACGGCAGCGTTCCATGGAAACTATTGCGACAGTCATAACTGTGCAATCTATCGATTCAAGAGACTTTTGCGCCAAATTTGACAATTCGAGAAAAATATTTTATGCTTGATCATATTGGTATACAAGCTCTATAAATAAACAGTGCTTCATCCCGTTAAGAACCACTGCATAAATGATCAACGCAGTTCCCATTGAAAGCCTTTGTATAAATGACTGACAGAGTCGTTGATCAATCATCCACATTTGTTTGATCAATGCGCTTTAAACGTGTAGACCTAGTTCATGTCAGAAAGAAAAGGACGCCCTTTATTTGATAGCAATATAATGGTATTTCTAAGGAAATAAACCACTGGAAAAGGCCAATCGTTTCCTTGGAGCGCCAATATCACCGATTGGAATTATGTACATTTGTCTGGTTGTGCATGCTATGTGACACTTATGTGGAGCACTATTTTAAGATAACTGACAAATCATTATCCACCAAAATGTGAAAACAACGCCAGAAAACTAATCAGTTGTCTAAGGTATATCATTTGCATGCATTCATGTCACTTCCAAACAAGGAATTTAATGCAAATGCATTCCATATGATTGATTGCAAAATATCGATAAAGATATCTTGATCATATTTGGAGAAAAAAGTCCCACACTTCTGACGGAGGTGGCGGTTGGGTTTTGAGTGGTAGTAATTGTCCAGGAAGATTTGGAGGTAAGTGCTGTGAAATTGTTTTCTGTTTCATTATTGGGCGGAAAGAGTTAATGTCGCTTGAGAGGATAACATGTAGTTTATCGTCAACTCTGCATTCTTGCATTTTTTCTAATCATGATAGGTTTCTACTTCCGTCGGAAAGCGGCATTTTTGGCACATGACAAGAAAGTTGCTACGTTTAATAAATCACGGAAGCTCCGCGTCCATAATAAGTCATTCTAAAGTGGCCCTAGGTCGTTGATCTTGAGGTTTCCCCTGCCCGCCGTGCCATGGGATTACCTATTAAAGTATTAAAGCCCCTCGAACCCTTTCAGTGCCAAGTGCGAAAGATATCGGTGTGCCCTGACTTAACATAACGATTCTGGCTTCATATTCTTTTTAACTCTTCCAGTGCCAACTGCGACTATTGTCGACCTCCTTAAACGAACCACTCTGAATTGTGATAAGAGTTTCAGATTTATGTTCTGTGTAAAAACACCTTTGATTCAGGTACCAGCCTCCCAATAGTCACATACAGTATAATAGTTCAAGTCAACAGCCATGGGGAAAAAGCTGTTGACTCAGTCCAAATTGTGGCACTGAAAGAGTTATACCAGGCTAAAAATTCAAGGGCCAGAATATCTACAGGTCAAGGTCGACATTTGCAACCTCAAGAGTAAGGTTATCTTTCAAGCTGTATTTGCACCTCTTTTCCAGAACATTTTGTGGAATTTCGTTGCTCTCACATTTTGCAATAATTACCCGTTTTCCTATATCAGTCTTCATTTCTTGACATTGCTGCCATATATTTCTGCTGATCACAGTTGGTTAACCGTCCTATGCTATGCCGCGATTTTATCAAAAAATGTATGTGTTCTGTGAAATTTGGAGAGCACATAATGAATAAATTAGTTAAAAAAGGAAAATCATATACTTAAACAATTTGATATTTATTAAAGGTTAACATTAACAAACGCATTCTGAAATGTTAATTTGATTTTATGGATGAATTATACCTTTATTATTCCCATTTCTGTTTATAATAAGAGGTTACCAAGATCATATGATTAAAAAGTCCTGCCCCCCTCCCGCCCCGGACCTACCCCAGTTTACCTGTTTGTTTTGCAGGTTTCTGACATATATGCTGTTTTGTCAGGTTAACAGAAGGCTCCCTATAGCATGGAGCTAAACATACTGGCGGCCTGGCACATGTTACACGTCATGAATATACAATATATATGCTGTATGATTGCTTGCTGGTAGGGGAGCCAAGGGTAATTGGCTTTAATCCAAGCGGAGAATTTTTAACTTTCTGAGAACGACGAACTTAGGGATATATTTATCTTGAAACATGAAAGTCCATGCTGGTGAAACACGACTTAGCGTTTGAAAAAATCGTTTTCTGTCCATCATTAAACCATCATGTTATGGGACTGAGTCAACAGCTTGCATGGTCGCATCCTGCATGATAAGTGCCCAATAAAGCGCTTGACCACTTACATATTATCCGGGTAAGTTTGCCTTGAAATTTTCATGGCAAAACGGTTTGAGAAAGGACAATATTCAATTAAATGGATGAAGCAGATGACCTTTGAAATTATCAGTCGTAAACACGACGCCCCCCCCCTCCTTAGCCCCTCTACTACCTACATAATATGCTTACATGTGTCTGCACATTTGTGTAATTACAATGGGATGTTGGTCGCCTTTCGCCCCACAACGTTATAAATCGGTCTGATAGTGAAACGTTATAAATAGGTCTGGTAATGAAAATGTGCTGGCTATGACCTACTCTGGTAGAACATTATTGCACAAATTTATATTACGGTAACAGTTGTTCTAGAGGGGTGACTCATTTCTTTATTAAAGAATGTTGGTGATATTTTTCCAAGTTTGATAATTTTAATGTCCGCTGCCGCTTTTTGATTGTATATAACTGTCTTCCACAACACAATGACCCTATATTTTCTGGAGAGAAGTGCAGAATTCGACAAAAATATTCACAGAGAAGGGTTAAATATCTTCAAAGGTTAATGCATAATTGGAATTTTGTAACAGCTAAAGCGGGCATGGAAAGTCTTACGCAAGGTCTCTAGTTATCCAGTTTGGAAAGATAAAAAATGTTCCTTTCAGGAGAAAGGAGCAGCAATGTCAATGTAACCTGCAGACAATTCATTTATTCTTGGGTGTACCAAACCTTTCTTCACTGAATTGTAAAATCAGATAAAAATTATTTGTGTTAAAATAGTTTTATTACACCGTACCTTTCACATATAGAGCAATGCTAGCATTACGTGAAAAATTAAAACTTCAACTGTTTATGAGCTTGCCTTGTGTAGTGAACGGTGCTTCCTTGCGTCAGTAGCACTATGCAGTCATTGGACACATCTCAATTTAATATTCAGATTATCACATTCCGTACATTTGTTGTATAAACATCAGAGAGTGTGCAAGAAAACAGATAAAAAAAACAGCGCTAACTTACGGGAAGAGATCCGTATTGCTTTTATTGCTTGACAGGTTTTAAGGGCAGCAGCTGGTAAGCGGAGAAAGCCTCGGGAAAGAGGCGGGGGGGGGGTCTATGTTTCCATATATGCTTGTCGCGGTAACTTTGATCATCGTTTTTTTTTTATTGAATTACACAATAAGCCTGCTATGTTTCTCATTGTACCCGTGACGTTTGCACCTGGACAACAAGGTGAGACTGCATGTGATAACAATGAAGTGCACACAAAAGAGGCGGTATCAACTATATGCTATATTGTTTGCTGTCAATCTGAGTAAGCAGTTGGTGTGGTATGCATTGGTCTCGCTGTACAGGAGTGTGTAAAAGCATTAGTAACGTTTTTGAAAAAAAAATCATTTGCTAGATGGATGATATTGAAGAAACAAAATCCACGATTTCATAATCTAATTCTATATCTTAAATTTTGTTTAATTAAACGTCTGTCACGACCGACACTGGGGATGAATGTGCACCAAAGATAATTTTTCTGTAGGAACATCACATGGAAGATCATTTCTATTTTGGTTAATTACGAAATAGTTTAAAGAAGGCGAAATTAGACATCCGAATGTATTAGGTCGATGTTTTATAGATTATATTGATCTGTTCAACATAGCTTCCCTTAATTTCACGGCTGCCGCACCATCACACAGCCCAATTATTTAACAAATATTTGAAGTGATCAGATAAAATTATCTTTCATTTAGCGCTATATGGATCTCCGGCATTTGGACAGGGCACACATAGTGCGCATAGGTAAAATATTTCGTTCATGTACCTCCTGTGGGTAAAGCATATGTGAATGTAAATCGGTTGACTATTGCCTGCGCTTTTAGGTTTGCGATTACTTTTAGTCAAAGCCATGCACCATGAAACAAAAACCGAACTAACCTTCTTGCTGGATATGCCAACCAATTCCACATAAAATTGTTCAATAACACTTTCTTCCAATCGTTTTCCCTTCTTCTTACTTTTCTTCTTGGGTTCCTGTGACATGGTTGCCAGATACTCTGCACCGAGCTGGCGTATAGGATAAGTACAATAGCACTAGAAATAAGCTACCTGAAAGTGACAGTATTACTGACTAGTTTACGCCATACACACCAACACAGGTACCAGACCCCCTTGTTGATCCCAAATTGAGAACGCAGGGGATTGCTAATTCCATATACTGACTACATAACCAGGCTTTGAGCCTCTAGTGATGGTAAAACTACAATAGGTTCTAGTCACTCGGAATAGCAGCTGTGTTATTGTACTGTCTCCAGCGAGCTGCTGCGTTTTGTAATATTTTAGCCTTGTCGAGGAGAGGACGGTAAAAAATTAACACTCGAGACTGCAGAGTGCTATGTGTTGTTGAAAAGGGTCAAAATGACACCTTATTGCCCTGGGACAGACGGACACTGGACATACGGCCTTGAGAAACCACTTGTTATAAACCTTCGCTGTGATGTATCGCCACTTCGTCCCTCGGATGCAGTGGTTCACGGCCAAAGCCTGGGCCGCTTGACATTGTGTAAACGGGGAAATAGGTACTAATGGCCCACGTGTCTTCTCAAATAACCCTAATTATTCATAAAGCCAAACACTCCATGGGATATTCATTTATGATCGGTAATTAAAGCAGTTTTCTTGACCCTGTGTGAACAATTTGCTCCTTGGCGACTTCCACGGCAAACAGTCTGCAAGCATAAGCACGACGTATGCTTTACCATTGACGCTTTTTACTACCACAACAGGGTTAAACCAAATATTGTTATGTATAATTATTTCGAGGAAGTGGATTAACACTTTACATCCCATGATGATACAGAGTAAAATTTTCACTGAAGCTGGGGCGGTTATTTTATTATATATGTATATATATACATATATATATATATATATATATATATATATATATATATATATATATATATATATATGTATATATATATATGTATATATATATATATATATATATATATATATATATATATATATATATATATATATACAGTGAACACTCGTTATAATGACACCATCAGTTCTTTAAGAAATGTGTCAGATAACTGAGTATGTCAGAAAAGTGAATCAAACAACAAAGAAAATGAACTTTTGCCACTAAAAACTTGTGTCGTTATAATGTATGTGTTAGATATCTGAGTGTCATTATTATGAGGTTTCACTGTATATATATATATATATATATATATACTGCTTTATACAAAACGCTGCTTCGTGTAGATGTGACTTGATTGAAGTTATCTTTAAAGTACTATGTGTTCCGCCCGGAGTGGTTTTATTTCAAGCAAAATAGAAGGCTGTAATCTTTTTTCCAAAAATCCTAACGACGCGCAGGAATGAGAGTCAAATGCAGTTCCACAGGTTGACTCATAGCCTGTGCATAATGGAATTCAAAATTAGAATGCACCATCCATGATAAGCCATGCTGTGGAATTACTAGCACACCCTTATTTCGTTTAGCTGCTGTCAAATCGTCGAATAAAATTGGTTCAATTACGTCTGATCGCTTTCGTTATGAAGGCACGAGTTTACGGTTTGTCTGAGTAGTATTTTTCTGTGTCTGCCCCATGTTTAACCCTTTTTCCACACAAGACTGAATCACCACGTTTCTTGGCGCCTGTCAGCGCCTAGAGTCCGCACACGATAAACGCATGTATCCGCAATGTGCTTCCTCGTGCTTTGGAGCTTTTCTGAGCTTGTGCGCACTCGAGGGTTTAATTGACAACAGAAACCCGATTTAACAACGGAGTTCTGAGGCGTACCTAGTGACAATTACATCTAGGTAACGTTTCTGCGTGTTCTCTATATCTGCGGTAAACACGGAAACGTCATTGGTCAAAGTCTTACTTTTTTTTTATCCATAAATAATTTTATTTCATTAGACTGCACTGTATCCTCAAAGTCAAATCCGATTTGCAAAAAGGATACCCTCATGCATTCATTCTCAATACACTCGCGAATCTTTCAAAACCTAGTCACGACAAAATGCTCCAAAATTGTATTTTCGATATCCTAGGTATGCTTATCTTTATAAAAAAAAAGCATACAACGCAGTGTCAAATGGAAATGATTTTCTTAACTTTTTTCTTATTTATCAAACAAAAGAATTATTCAGCAGCAGACGTTTAATACGTTGCGTTGTCGTTGAGAGGTTTGGCCAGCACGAGGCTGACAGACTCGATGGTATTTCATTTCCTCGATTTCTTTGAGAGAAAGGACAGCAATATAAACACTCTACAGCTGGTCGTGTAATAAATTGCTGCTAAAATACAATTTCCAGATAATTGTATTGATATTGAAAATTGGTGCATGTAGGAAATGACTTCAGTCTTTATATTTGTGAGTGCACACAATAACCCTTTCTTGGTTCAATTAAGGCTGTGCCTGTTAAGTACTTTGGCCAGGTTTCAGCCAGCCATTTAACTTTTACGAGCATGATAATGGAGTACCTTTCTGCTGGATAGCCTGTTCAGTCACAGGCTGTTCTTACACATGACGTAGAGGGTTGATTTTAGCCCCAACGCAATGTAAAGGAAAGCGGAGTGTCCGCAGGAAGCCTACGGAGCTCAGCAGATGTTTACGAACAATGTACCTCAAACCGACAGGATACACCGGGTCGGTTTGGGGACTGTACATGGGTGTGCACATATGAACTGGTCTGATAAGGACAGCCTCAGCAACAGAGTTTATCTCCAGAATTTAAATAACAAATAACAATACTTTGAAATATGTTTTATAAAAAAAAATCAGATAAGATATTTTTTTTTAAAATTATGATTGTAAAGTTAAAAGTGGCGACCTGCAGGGATGCACAAACGAAAGCTTGTAAAGATTCTAAAAATTTTTTTGAACAAGCTGTCAACAAAATGCTTATTTTACATATTGTTTTCTCCATTCCCTTTTCTCAACAATTTCAAACTCAACCCACAAAATAACAGATAGGTTTCAAAAATTGTGTGATTCATTTTTTTGCGTATGTTTTTTCATTTTTCTTCTTTTCTCTTCTCTCTCTCTCTCTCTCTCTCTCTTTTTCTGTGTCTCTGTCTCTCTTTTTTCAGAAACGTTTGTGCCATGTAGAGCACGTTTTGAACAGAAATTCCCAATGGGATTTATCATGAAGGCACAGCACAACAGCGTAACATGGAACAACCGCATTGGGAATTCATCGATATTATGTTTAGATTTTACACTCTCAAACGCAGCTTAATTGATAACGTTCAACAAAATATTGTATTAAATTGTGTTGTTGTTGTTGCAGTTGTTGTTGTTTCTGCCATCGGTTGAGCAATGTCTGCAATACGATTGTATCACTCATTCTACTTGACCGAATGCCCGATTTGTATAGGTGCAGGTAAAGCTGTTGTCAGGAGAAGCTGACACCTGTATATGTGTATAGTTCAATTGATACACAATACTGGATTTAAATTCAGGCTTTATGATAAATTTGTAAGTGGCGGCACTTAGTGGACAATTGTAAACATTTTGGCGGCCGTCCCCTTTTCAGTGTAAACTGGGCCAGCGACCGTCAATTCCACCAGGGATGTGCGATCATCCTGGTTTCACATTTGTCTGCCTTTTTCTTGTTGCTTGGCTCTGATTAAATGATGGAGCGTAAGATTTCAAAAAACACCACTCACAACCGAATATACAAAGTGAAAAGGTATCAGTGACGCGTTACCGTTATAGCCTTCCTGAGCCACGCTGGACCAATGAAAGCTGCAGCTTTGTCATTTATGACACGAAACGTTATTAGGGGTTAAACTGGTACCAAATTATACTTAACGTTTGAAATCTAGCATTAGATTCAAAGTTCACTCATCCACGGCAACCGTAGTTTAAATGTCACTGCTTTACCCTGTGTACTTGATATGGATATTTTACTCAAGATTTTCCAAGGTACAGTCGTTGGTTATCAGAATAGAGCACCCGAGCCTAACATTTTATTTTCAGGACAGTGTGAGCGAGATCTCAGAGTACGTGGAGGGAAGCTCTTGACTCATTCTTTTATTGTGGTCACTTAGGGGTTAAACTGTACATATTGCAATGGTAATATGACACAGCACATCTGCTTTAAACCCATGCCTTTTACGTCATTTCACTGACATTCAGCAAAGTTAATGAAGATCATCAAATGGATTATTTACCGATTGTTTCCTGTCTACCATGTTATGACTGTAACAGTGATGTCTTCAGTGCCAACCAAAATGAAACAATTAATAACTAGCCTCCTTTCACTTACGGTCTTAGCAGCCTGCACAATGCACAGCCACCAAATGGAAGACATCATTTTATTCTTCATTTATTTGGGGAGGGGGTTTTTTGTTGTTTTTTATTTGTATGTTTTGTTTTGTTTTGTTTTGTTTTGTTTCTAATTTTTTTGTTTCTTTGTTTTTTTTTTTACCTTTTTGGGGCGTGTTTTGTGGGGTTTTTTTCTGTTTGTTTTGTTTTTCGTTTCGTTTCTGTTTTGGCTTGTTTTTATATAAATGTGAAAGCAATAACGAATACATCTTTCGTCCATAGTTCATAGAAATATTTGAAGTCGTGATTGTTGCGTTTTAGGGTGATCTTGAATTTGATTTGATCGGTGTGGGTTGTTAAAAATAAAATGACATGATCGCGGTGGAATTCCAGATCTGTAGTTATGTCTGCGTAAAGACACAAACATATTTTTTTCCAAATAAACTTTATTTACCATCACACGAGGTGTCCGGCGTTTTGTTTCTGCAAGTGCCAGAGGTAGAATACCTTATTCTGCCCATGGATATAGCCCAATTGGTTAAGCTAATTTTATATTAACAAAGTTATGAAGTTAACATTTGTGTAGGCCTACGTTGGGGCTATTAAACGTTTAAAAACCATATGTAGTTTGGTGGTCACAATGGGAATACTTGGGGTTTTTTTAACATCAGAATGTGCTGCCATCTACATATTGCTGATCACATCTGTATGCCGCCATGCACTTTTTTGGATGCCATTAATTGAGGCACTTTGCCTCTGCAAGCACACAGATACATTTGTAACTAGGAAAGATGATTTGCTGCATAGCAAATCAGTGTGCGTGTCTTCAAAGCATATTGGTATGGCAATTTACAACTATTCCATAACACAGGAGTAGAAGTTGGAATTGTATCTCTCTATCTATTAAAGCTTTGAAGTTATTCAAGATTTAAAATTTATAATGGTGCTATTTAGCATAATTTAAATTGCTACAACTTTTATTTTTAATTCATTAGGTACGCAATGGTCAACAACCCCCTAGTGGAAGCTGGAATGATATCTCTATCTATTATAGCATTGAAGATATTCAAGTTTTACAATTTTAAATGCTGCTAATTAGCATAGTTTATATGGCTACAACTTTTGCTTTAGATTCATTACATGTACAATGGTCAACAACCCCCTAGTAGAAGTTAAAATGACATCTCTATCTTTAATAGTTTTGAAGATATTCAAGTTTTAAAATTTCAATTGCTGCTAATTAGCATAATTTAAATTTACAACTTTTGCTTTATATTCATTGGATGCGCACTGGTCAATAACCCCCTAGTGGAAGTTGGAATGACATCTCTATGTATTATACGTTTGAAGATATTCAAGATTTAAATTTTCTAATGCCCCTAATTTGCATAATTTTAAACATCTTTATTCCTCTGCATAAACGGTCAATCTCCTTGTATGGAGGTACAATCATGCCAAGTTTGGAGTCGCTATGTATAATAGTGTCTGAGAAAAGTGTCGGACACATTTGCTGGTAAAGAAGAAAGAAAGAAAGAAAGAAAGAAAGAAAGAAAGAAAGAATTCGAGGAAAAACAGAAAAGTGTGTGTTGACACACACACACACTTTAATGATAAGCAAGCCTTCGACACAACTATAAAACGTTCTGTGGACAGTAGTGCTGATTGTAATTGTAACCACCTAAAACTTTTGAGCCCAACCTTTTTACTAAGCGCTCCCAGATCTCGCACAGATCAATCAATGAGCAGAACAGAATATCACAGCAAGTATTCTCTCAGATTTCCGATCAAAACAATTGTGAAGGCATAGACTTTGAAGTAAAATGTAAAGCAGACTTTTAGTAATATCGCCTGTTGTCAAACAGACGAACGGACAAAGTATTCCCCCATCCCTAGTGAAAGTTATTTAATATAGTCCTACTGCGGGCGGGAAAACAGAATCAGTGACAAACGCCGTTCCTTTCTGTGTGTCGCTTTGTTGGACATATGACCCTGAGTCTCAAAATTTAAAATTACCGATGTTATGAGTCATATAATGGGCTCATGCTTTTACACCTCCTCCATGAAGGTTAAAAAATAAATAGTAATTATATGTGTTTATCTTCTTGAGGTTAAACCTTAAAAATTAATATTTTATCGGGCTGGAAGCAGAAAGTTTCTGAAAATGCATTTCTACACTTCCCATTCTACGGAATGAAAGCAATGTTTCACGGGACCATTTTTGCCACAAGCGGACTTAATTGCGTGTATGCTGATTTCAAAGGAAACCCACGAAAGTTTCCCAGTGTGAACAGCGTCGTAAAATACAACATCTGGCGACACACATTAGGATTCTGCAACACATTCCAGTGGCAAACATTGGCGCCCAATCATAAGCACTGGCCATTACGTTGATGACATCAGGAGTTGGGGTCATTTTAGCATACGTGACTAAAGGCCATTGCTATGGCACTGACTGTCAGGACTAAAAGCTTTAAGTCAATAACTTTCATCAGGTCACTCTGAGTGTTGCCATTCTTGTTTCAACGATTGACCATAACTTTACAGTCTGAGGCTCTTAATTGGTACCATTGGAAAATCATATTCTTACTCTTTGATTGATACACATCTCGCAGTTTCCAATAATTGTGAAATAGTATCTCGTAATTAAGACCCAAGACACAAGTGAAGAAGAAAAACGAGCTAGTCATCTGCGCGCCATAACACATAAATTTCAAGATACAAAAAGAAACAAGCACCTGTTGGCTCCATATACGATCTGCACAACCCTCCTTGACAACAAGAACATTCGCTAGCGATTTACAAGGTGAGGGCGCTGTCCCGTGTCTTCTCACAATATATTGGCCACGGGAAGACTTTTCTTTGTTCACAGGAACCATTTATGTCACAGTGTCTGACCTGCTTGTGAAATGTAATCAAAGATAACACAATCAATCTTCATATTAGCGTGGCTCTGTGATGACACCGTGCAATGATCTTTCGACCCTTTCCATCAGTGATACGCGCTGCAGTAAAAGAGTAAAAGAACATATAGATTTTTTAGTGGCTGCCAACTTACTTCATTGCATTGTTCAAGGCAGTGTGACTCATTATGCTCGACCAGTAAAACGCATGTGTCGAGCAAGTGCTTCGATGGAAGTATGTGTCATACTGGTTGCTGTCCAAGATCTGCTAGCTACAGTTTGCAATCAGGGGGCAGCTGCACCACCACGGATTTGGTAGTTCCTGGTGTCATTCATAGGGTAAATTAAAAGTAAAGATTGCGACACTGTCCGAAAAACAGCGCTTCCTGTGGACGGCATTCCGGACAGTATATGTGCTGCTGCAGTAGCTTTATGGTGTCAGGGAGAACGTCTCTTATAACCCGTCAGAAAACCTAACGGTCTACCTGCTTTCATGCACTCTGTGATACCCTCCCCCCCCCCCCCCGCACACACACACACACACGCTCAGAGTCTCCATACATTTCTATCTTAATCCAAAAGACTACATATGTTTCTGAAATACAATATGTAACAAGCAAAATAATACATCTACCAACGAAATTTGACAGACAAAAGGCATAAATGCAGCAGCAAAGATGGAACTCTTTCTTTGTTGTCCCAGGCCAATGTGAGCCTATTGTGAGTGTTTTCCTTGAAAACGCCGAGAATGAATAAAGATGTGTCATTATCAGCGTCAGCTGATCCATGTGCCAAGTGTATAATTACATCGATTCTAATGTTCCATGGATATTTCCCATCTAGTCATTCTGATATGTCGGAGTTGAAATGTCCAGTAAGATTATTTCTCAAAACTCCTGATAGAAATATCAAGGATAAGAAAATACAAGAGGACTGTGATATTCATGTGGTCAGCTGACCGTGCATACAGGGAGGCATTGTCAGCATAAATGGTCATTGGGGGTTACAATAATTGACTAATGCTATCAATCTGAGCTGTGTGCCCACCCCCAAAATCTGAAGTAATTACAATTTTCCTGTAGCCCAGGTAAATGGATCAAAGTTGCCCCTAAAAGCACAGTCTTAGCTCACCTGGTTCTGATATTTTCATGCTAAATAGAATTTAGTACATTTATTCGGCGAAAATTAAATTGGTTACTGAAACATAATCTATGGTTAGCCTTTATAAAGAATCATCATTATGCCCAATATCAGATTCCTATTTATAAACAACTATTCAGTTTTCAACCAAAATCTGAATTCATTAAGTTTTCCTGTAGTTCGGGTAAAAGAATCAAAGTTACTCATGTCCCAACGTGTGTCACAGAGTTATTTCTAAGCAATTAATTCGGCTGTTTTAGTGAAAAAAAATCTTAAAATTGTCCTCCAAATGAACAGAGTTCACAAAAAAAGATGATCTGGAAAAGCGATTTTAGGGCAACTAAATCAACATGCATATGCACTGTCATCCCTATATTACTATTCTAACTTGTGTTCTTGTTAATAGTCATGTATTTAAGAAATAAGAACAAATCGGGAGTAATAGCACCGCCACCTGGCGATGGACATTTCTTGAGATCAAATCGATTCCCACCAAGCCTAAACAGAATCCAGCCAGAACCTTCGCAGAAGACTCTAAAATTCACAAAACGGCTTACAGAAATAGCACAAAAAAGACAAGAAACAAACAAACAAACAAAAAACAGACTCATATATGGAATAATTTAGAGTCTGTGGGTGTGCACAAATGTTCTTTTGCAACTTGGAAGCAATTTTGTCAAGCTCCTTTCTATTCTGCCGTTTTTCTGTGCTCTTCTTTGCTCTATGGAAACATCCTAAAATCTGACATTTTTATGCCTTTTCATTTAGCTTTTTATAAAGTTTTTACATCTCTTGTACTATTCTTACAAGCCTATGTAGTCATGTCAGAGGCAGTGTCAGAGTTCGAGCCAATCACACGACAGGAAATGGACGCCGCACCATTATAAGTAAATGTTAATGTCATGAAACACTTGATCGCAAAACTATTTACAGGTTCCTTTCTGCACAATGAGTGCCACTGCCTGTGCCTCACATAATTTAAATGACTTTAGTTTTATGGTCATATATAACCTGCGAAACTAAGATCGGAGAAACTCAACATCGCGGCTGCACCACATATAGTGGCTTCACGAAATTGGTCACGTTATCATCCAGCGTATCTTGCAATATTAATGAGTTTCATTTATTTTGTGGTATAGAGTAACATCGGCTTCTGTTATGGGTCGCATTGGACATGTGGAGGAAATCGGACAAGAAGGCAATACCATTGCCCAGTCCCCAGTGGTCAAATCAGCATACTTTATGTCCAAATGGATCCGAGTCTGACTCCAGACATGCAAGCAGTGATCACAAACTGCAGTATATGTCTTTGTGGTGTGACTGAGTGGCATTGCTAGCGACATTAACAAACATGGCGACTTGGTGACCAAGATGTCTCAAAGAAGCGGATTGTACTCAATTTGCAGACATACATATATATATATATATATATATATATGTATATATATATATATATATATATATATATATATATCTTTGATTACAACTGAACTTTAACGTAAAACAATATCTTCCTTATGTTTTCATAGGTATTTGTATCAACATAAGCCGTAGGCAGTGTCCTATAAAGTCAGACCCTGACAAGATTTAATAAAAACATAATGTTATATCATGCTTTTATGTTGATATGTATGATTTTCAACCAGATTAGCTAAACATACGGAACAGAGTGGTCAAATGCATATAGCACACATTGATACTCTATAGTTGATCCCTATGGATCGATCAGATATAGTCCCTGCTTGCGTAACCGTTATAGTATAATAATTTAATGGACACCCTTAACATTACACAAGGGATCATACACAAATTGCATGAAATGATTACGATATCAGTACAAATTGTATGCGGTAACTAACTCTACGACACACACGTCATTGTGATCATGTACTCTAATGTATGTACAACAATTTGAACAATCAAAGTACAACTCGTTAGTCATACTTTTTTTTTCAATATCCGGCATATGGTTTGCATGAACTTATGTTTTAACATCAGGCGAAACAAAATTAATTCCATCTAATTTGTGTTTATTAGAATGACTTTACAATCTTTATGAAACATACCAATTGATTATGAAATGAAGACATTACTTGCAAAGAAAATGAATGAATAAATAAATAAGTTAATAAATAAATAAATAAATAAATAAATAAATAAATAAATAAATAAATAAATAAATAAATAAATAAATAAATAAATAAATAAATAAATAAATAAATAAATAAATAAATAAATTGTCCCAAGAATATCTTCTAGTGCAGCAAATTCTCAATTTAAAAATGTGTAGCTCTGTTAGATGATGCAGACGGGCTAAATCCAGGGCGGGGTAAGGGAGGATCCTGTCATGCTGCCTCTCCTGCTAACATTACAATGAATCTACATTGACAACATAAAAAACCATTGCAAGGCGGTATCGAACGTCTGCAGCCTATGGTATATGGCAACATGCTTTTTCCACATAGGATTTTTTTTTTTTTAAATCTCGAATAAGAAAAGGTTTTCATCTTGAGGACATCACTTTGCCAACCTTTGGCAAAATAAGCTCCTTAATTTCATTTCCAATTGCCTCCTCCCACCCCCACCCCCAACCGCCAAAAATCTTCGGTAGAGAGAAGGGCGCGAACAAGGATCAATTTTGTTCCTTGTGGGCACTTTGTAGATTGACAGAAATAATATAATATAATATATGATATGATATGATATGATATAATACAATACAATATTATATAATATAGTATAGTATAGTACAGTATAGTACAGTATAGTACAGCATAGTATGATATAATATAATATAATATAATATAATATAATATAATATAATATAATATAATATAATATAATATAATATAATATAATATAATATAATATAATATAACATAATATAATATAATTTACTATAAGTGAAAGTAAATGGAAATACGGACTCGTCAATCTTGAGTTTTGCCCATTGACGCCTTGTTAGGTGAAGTTAAAATGTTTATTTGAGCACTGAAATTATTAATACATACAAGCCTGCAGAAAGTGTTTGGGTAGTGAAGACGATAAGAACTTACACTGATATGACTCATAGACTTACCTTCTCTTGCCATGCGATAACAAGGAAAGGGACATCAGTGCGTGAAATTACGTATTGAGACGCAAGTTCTGAACACTTTGCATGTGCTAAAATACGTATGATGCCTTTTTGAGCGATTTAGCAGTCAGAACGTCCGGGTCGAATGAGCCAGCGGGTATAAAAAACATGAAAACACGTGACAATAAAAAAATGAAAGAAAGAAAAAAGATACAACTATGTTACACGTCCGGCTTAATCACAGATATGACGTGTGCAGGCTAAACATATAATAACTCTAAATAGCGGGTCATGTGCTTCCTAAACCAGTTGTGTAATTGGACCATCAAAGGTGGATGACAACAATTTAAAAACCGTAGATACCGATTTAACATCCCTGACATCTGAATCAAACTGATGAACTTAAAGTCTATGCAAAAGCCTACTATGCATTTAAACCCTCCATATGGCTGCCAATGTTGAGGAAATGAGGGAATCTTGAAAAATTAATTGTCTGCAGATACGCTATACCCTATGATATCTTAAGCCGATGTATTGACATGCAAATATGCCCTATGAAAAAAATATTTAAAATTGTAACGTGTTGTAAATGTCGTCTGCTTCTTTTTAGTAAGAATGACGTAAGCAAATTGCCAACCGTTTGGTCGGGTGCGCTATAGGAGGAAAGCTTGTGAGTGAGTCCACAATGGAGTAATTGTTTTGACAGCTCACGATTTATTTGGACACCAAGCCACGTTTCAGGAATATGATCTTTCAGCGTTCATGGAAAATATTTTCTAAGGACGTGGTAAATTTTATGACTCTCACACATACATGTTTAATTTCTTTTCAACTTTTCCCCACAAAACAAAGGTATAATTCTGTGTTATTTTAATTAAGCAATTGAAATCAGTTGTTTCACACTAACAAAAATGTGATAATTTTTGATGGCTTAATCCAAATATACACTTTAGAAAATGTGTAGTTCATATGATCTCAAATAACAGGTGAAAGTCTCGTTTTCTCTGTAAATTGCTGTAAAAGTGTGCCACGCCCTTTAATTTACAAGTCGGACAAAGAAGTTAGAATCACGAGAAACACCTTTTGCCCCCGTGATCTTATGTTGTGAAGAGAATAAACAGGACAGAGAAGACATTTAAGATGGGCAAGCGAGATAATATAAGAGTATAACAATGTACTTGCATGAAATACATATATATATATATATATATATATATATATATATATATATATATATATATATATATATGTATATATATATGTATATATATAGATAGATAGCTATATGATAGATAGATAGATAGATAGATAGATAGATAGATAGATAGATAGATAGATAGATAGATAGATAGATAGATAGATAGATAGATAGATAGATAGATAGATAGATAGATACTTAAACACCCAGCAGGTCATCCATCTTTCTACAAATATAGATCAGCGACTCGTAAGGTTGCACCAAATTCAATAACTATTAGCATTGGAAGGTCATTCGGATAACGTAATGTTGGCATTTCTAAGCCTTATCTTCTACGTGAGGAATGCGCAACAATTGCGCTTGATATCCGTAATATTGAGTGTATTATTGGACACGCTACGATTAGTGGTAACAGGGGCGTAGGCTGGATTTTGGATTGGAGGGTTCAAATGATATAAAGAATGGATCTACGACCGTTCGAAGGCTGCGAAGCCTTGGGGGGGGGGGTCGGGGGCATGCCCTCCCCAACCACCCCTGGGTAAGTTTTGAGATTCAAAGTGCCAAATCAAGCATTTCATAGGCTAAAATTCTTTTAACCGCACATACTTGTATCATTTTCCTAATTCAAGTCCCTGAAGCATTAGTTGTGATCCCTTAACCTAATCATCAGATGTTGAAATAAGATGTTGCCGCCAGTTAGCAGAATGACTTGTCCGGGGATTAATGGCACCGAAACAAGTCTTGCGCTGGTTCCCCACTGATGACCCGATTTTTTAAAGGCTAATAATGCCTAAAACTTTCGTCTAAATTTCAAATTTTATGAATATGATTTGTTCCTTTCATAAATTAATTTGCTATTAATATTATGGTTTAGAACAATACAGTTTTTCAGTGAATGGTACGGAATAGGACTTTGCTCTTAGAATATCGGACTTGATAGTGTTCAAACGGTACATAGGCTTACAGAATTAGGTTTGTTAAGTTTCTCTTTGTATTAAATAAAATTCATTTTTAACACATCGTTCCGGCTTGTAGGGAGAGTGTGAGGTGTGGTTGAAAGTACCCCGTGTATTTTATATACGACGTGTTTTTGTTTTGCATCTACAATGTTTTGAAGTTGATGGCACTATGCATGATAGATTCCTGATGTTTTAATAATTAAAGATTAATAATAATGATAAAGATAATAATAAAGAAAACCAGCAAACTCTATTTGAGACTCCTAACGCACACGAAGAAAGTTATTTCCACATTCATATATCACTGTTACATTGTGACTTTTGTTTGCAAACTTTACAAATGTTAACGATGATCAGTGTGACCCACATAAATGACGGAGCAGCCTGCACTCTTTTCCATGGTCCTGAAGCGTGGGTGTAAACACGTTTCATTTAAAATCGGTGAATAGAAGGGTGACGTTCACGTCTCTATGCAATGTCGAGTACCCATCGATATTTAACACACCGTAATGAATTAAACGCTTTGATTTACAACCCTTGTTTAACACCAGACCGCCTTCCTGCTACCCGGTGATAAGACAATCAGACTCCACCGCCATTCCTTTCATTTGCCTCCTTGTCCAGGATATAAATTCCACTTTTATGAGTTCGCTGTATGGTTGCGTGCAAATTTAATTATGTCAATGTTTCGTTTATAAATGGGGCCTGCTCTTACGTGTTCACTATCGTAGCTGTTTGCTATTATCTGTTCCTAGCAGGATAAACATTCTAGCATTATATGGTACCAACAGACAATAATTTGGTCCGTTACGTTAATCCTGTGCCGCTCAAAATGAGTAAAAGGCCATAAAAGGACTCAGGGGTACAATGGCGTCCCCTTCAATGGCTTCACTTAAACTTGTGTATGCTGTCTATAAGAATTGTAGCTGTTACCCATAAGGATAGCATCCGCAGATCATCAGTGGCCTGGGGATGGGCCACTTAGCGCGTGCGCCAAGGAAAGCTGTACACTCGTTCTTCTTTTCACCAGGAAGAGGTTAATAATTTCATGTTCATGAATGGTTATTGATAAATTACTTTATCTGTTTCTGATGGATGAAATAATAATGAACGCTCGTGATAAATTGATACGTTTTCCGTTTTGGTGACATGCTGCAGTTTGCAACGAGCCGATCTATTGTTTCAATCCAGAACGACTGTTCTCTAGGGCATTAATGTAGGGTAGCAGGTGCATAGAATAGTAAACAATTCAACGACTATGCCGCGCATTCAGGACCACAATTCCAGCCATAATATTTGCATCTGCCGCAGGTGCATTGAATATATAAGAAAATTAGAGGAGAATTTATGAGAAAGATATTGCTGTACTTTGCATTGAGCTATTGTACCTCATCATGTATTGAAACGGAAATATTTGAAAGATGCATACAGGCATACTATGGATTTACTGATTTGTTTGTGTTTTTTTTTTTTTTTTTTTTTTGGACGGGGTGGATTTTCATGAAAATTGCATAACACTGTATGTTATATTGGTGTCAAAACAGACAGTGAGTGTAGATCATTAAATGCTCATGTATATTCAAAATTATGTTATTTAAAATTCAAAAGGTAAATTGCCATGGCTGTTATTTCTTACAGATGAATGATTGACATTGTGGGACATGATGATGATGATGATGATGATGATGATGATGATGATGATGATGATGATGATGATGATGATGATGATGATGATGATGATGATGATGATGATGATGATGATGATGGTGATGATGATGATGATGGTGGTGGTGGTGGTGGTGGTGGGCAGGATAAGAGACTGGAGTATAGTCATAATCAACATATTTCAAAATATCTCTTCCAAACTCTGCCGGCATGTCTCTTTGACACTGTTTTTGCACCAGTGATTCTCGCTATCCGTCTGATCTGTTTCAGCTTATGTAAATTTGCATTCTGATAAGAGGTATATATGCCCAGGCAATCATTTAATTATTTGTATGTGCCTTTCCAGTGTGCAGAAGCACACCAGGTGTTTTGTCCAAAAATGTCGTAAATGATCAAATCAATTAGTTATTAACATATGGTACATGCCATTCCTTTTATTGCAACCTGCCCATGTTTCTGTACGCATATTTATGTGTATTTTCAGGGTCATGATTCAAATTTTTTTTATCTTTTTTACACATTTTAAAAAACATAATTGTCTATCTTACATATATTCTTGGCTCGATTTTTAAAGCACTATTGGTTGGAAAAGTAATCTCTATTTTCTGCCCTGTCACATGCTTCACTGAAGCGCATGAACTAGATCGGTACATAATAATATCTACCATGTACAGTTACTGTCAGTTAATTTATCGCAGTAAACTCTACGGTAAGATGCTTGAAATCCTACCAGACATATTTTACAGTGTATATCACAGTAGGACTGATGCTTAGTCGTTACTTTCCTATATTTACCGTCTACAAAGTCAGTGGGTGGTCTAAATCATACTCGCATGTCAGGTGCATATCCACATCTGCAAACTCTGCATGTGTGATTGACATGATTGAGTTATGAAGTTGGAATCAGGAACTGAAACATGTGTGGTCGAGTTAGGAATTTGCATCTTAGTTTTGCAGCGCTAATCACATCAATGTGCTTGTCTCACTTCTTGCATTTTTTCCGTTCCGGATTCTAGTTCCCGGTTATGCACCATGCTTTCAGGAAGCAACATACCTCTACTTCTAGAGAAAAGAATGGTCCAGGTGTATAACTTTTTGTGCAATCTTAGGAGAGTCCCCGCAGTCACCAATTAAGTGCATACTAAAGTCTGCATTCACATTTCGAAGTATGTTATTTTCTTCACAAACGGAAGTGACCAGATATGGTTCGTTCATATAAAATCTGTTGAGCTGTACTTGTATATTATTTCAACAAATAGTGTAATCAGTTTAAAATTCATTTTTTTTTATGAACAGCATAAGGCATAAAGCCAATTGAAAAATGACAGTCTTCTTGAATATTTTAAAAATTCATTTCTGAAATTAAAAAAAAGTCAATGTGTCGAATTTTTTATTATATAAAAGTCATTATTGTTTACATTTGGTTTCCTAACACAGAGGAGAAATGTTAAAACAACGATGAATGAGATTTAGGATGAAGTATTATAATCAGCCAGGTATCTAGGCCCAGTAATACTAGATGTATACATGTGTCAACCTTACGACGAATTTACATGATATGCGAACCCATGTGTGCAACATATGTTTATTGCAGCCTCCCCTGTGTAGCTTTATGCATTATGAAAAAGTGATCAACAAACTAATCCTGTACACGTACGTAAGTTCCTATGATTTATATGAACATGTTGTCAAACGTTTGGCTCCAGCTGGATTGTTCTCAAATAGGACATACGAGACATTGTGTCTTCAATACATGCTCTATGTGGGTGGACACCATATCCTAAAGACACTGGTTCCATAATTGCACACAAAACTGAACTTGTTACCATGACAGCTTGGTTTTGAGTTAAGTGCCTTGTTATCCGTGAGCTGTGAATCATCAAAAAAGATGTCACTCGTGTGTAAATCTCAATGTTTAATTCCAGGCTCGAATAGCCTTATTTTGGACATGGGATGCACCTACTGATCCAGGGGCACAACGGTTGGGTATTTACATTGCCCTATTACCCACGAGAATTACCCGCCACACAATATAGTGACATGGGTAGGTACATTTATATAAGCTAACATATATGTGCACACACCCACACATTCCGGCTTACTTTGACCGAAACTGGACTAGCCTCCCCTGTCCCCCACCCCACCCCGCCGCCCCCACCGCCCCCGCATTCCCTCTTATGGGTACCTGCATATCAAATGGTGTACCTAAAATGCTCTAAATCCCAAAGCGTTTCTACCCCAAAACTTTCCAACCTCGGCGTAAGACTATCAGCCATAGGCATTTTTTAAAATCTGTTATGGGGATGTCTTATTTTAAATCCCACATGGGCATTGTAAATTTACCTTGAAAGTTATAATCCAGGGAAAATTAATTGACTATTTCCATGTTTAATTTTTACTTCTTGGTTGTGTACTAATAATTATTTCCCAAAAAAGGACGAAGAAAGCTGTTGGCTAGGTTCAGCGGTATGACCTGCTAGGGTTAAATAAACCTGGAAGAAGGCGCAATTTCTCGTTGTCGTACTTTCAACTTCTTTAATGGAGATGATTTATAATGTCACACTCGAAGGTGAAACTTTTGAATTTAAACGTCAGCATGCAGATAAGTGCTCCAATCAGAATTTACAATGAAAACAAACTGTTAGATTCGACACTAGTGCTAGTGCTAGTGCCCGTGTTATTGAGATGAATGCGTAGTTCTGTTAAATTGGTAGTTCAGGAGAAAAGTCTGTTTATAACTCATCCCCTTGTCACAACAAAGGACATGAAGTCGGTATGAACTATAAAGAACAACAAAAGAAAAACATTGAAAAAATAGTCACAGAAAAAGCATTGAGTGATAATTGTTATCCATCCTTTCGCAGCGGCACTTCAATTAAATCATCGATTTTACTCCGGAGACTTCAGACTCAGATAAAATATAGATCTACATACATCGGTATGCTTCAATATTGCCAGAATGCCGTCTTGTAATTAAATTTGTTGTCAGAGGATGCGTGTTTGAAGAATTCGTTTCGAAAAAGCCACAGCAAGACTATTCTTCCTCTTGTGTATTTCTACCTTTCCCCTGAATCCAACAATCAACAAGTGTTCCCTCGCGGAAGACAAAAGCAAAGGAAAAAGCAGAATGTTTTGCATAGACATTTAATTGTTTGCTTGGAAAAAGGAAAGGCTATAAACATTTAATACCATTTACTGTAGAGTAAGACAGCAACTGTTGTAATGAAACATTACAAGGCTGGAAACGAGGAGGGAGGGGGGATCAGTGTCTAAGAATGTCAATGGTGTTTTAATTGACATTGACAGCCCATGTAGGTGACCCTTCTTATTATGTAAGTGACCCTTCTTTTCACTCTCACTCAGCAAACAAGGTTTGCGCTCTCTTGTCTCGTTGCCTGTCAGATGTTCATCAAGTTCCGCGTATATTATTGGGGTAATACGAGCTCACTCTACTCGTAGTACTGACATTTTCATTCAAACTTTAGAGTAGACTCAATTGTAACTAGGTCAATTAGATCAAACACACGTCATTTTATACAGTTTTTTGTGTCGATTGTCGAGATCTCTTGGCTAACAGCCCAACCTTTTGTTAACATGTTTACAGGGTTATCAGATTTTGCATTTAATCGGAATAGTGATATTCTAATAACCCTTTCCCTGTTGAGTTAAGGCTGAGTCAACACTTTAGTGCCCAACCCATGCCACAGAAAGCTGTTGACGCGGGTCAGTAGATCTTGATGGTTTCATATACAGGTCTCAGTCAAATTGTGATCCATTACTGTTAAAACTTGAAAATACTGAAGCAGACAGGTTTTTTTTTGGGGGGGGGGGTAGTGCTGCCAGCGTGTACAAAATTGAAATTCCGAAAGTATGATATTTTGACCTTTATCTGTAAAAAGATCACAGCCTGGTTTACATCAACCGTGCCACTAGTAACGAGGCTTCCTTTTAAATCGAAATGGAGCCATAAGAGTTTTTATTTGCAAACTCTAAAGCAATGATATCGAAGCTTTTTAAAGAAAATATAAATTGCAAGAAATCTGCATAGTTGTAGACACGAATTTGAAAATATCTGTACCTCATCTCTTACAATTACACCGTAGTGATTGCATATCAACTTGACTAAACTATGCATGAATATATGGAGGTTTCCTAAAACTGTCTTTGTCCATCGACGGAAGCTGAGGTCATCACATTGAAAATACATTGTTTAACAGAGATTCATAAGCTGTCAACTTTCCCTAAGCTAGTGTGCCTCTAAACCAAAGCTTGAATTATTGGTTCTTTTACCTGGAAACAACTGTATGAAAGTCATCCATTTGCACACACACACACACACACACACACACACACACACACACACACACAGATTATTCTTGTGCATGGTTTCGCTTTTTGCGAGGGGTTTCTGAATTTTCTTAAAACTAACGTTTTATCTAGTTATCGCAAGGACACTGTTTTACAAGCATGAACATGAGGCATAGCTTTATTCAGTCCCATGTAATACAAACTAGAACTATCCACTCAGTTTACCAAGTCTACCCCCAAACTCCTGGGTTGTTGAGCGCAAACAAAAGTAATCGATGGTGACGATGAGCGGAAACCAAAGTAATCGATGATGATGATGATGATGATGATGATGATGATGATGATGATGATGATGATGATGATGATGATGATGATGATGATGATGATGATGATGATGATGATGTCCAAGACTTTTTCTTCACAGAGTCCATTGGGCAGATCTTAGCCCCGTTGTGCCGAACTTAATTGCTACGAAGATCAACAGGAGTTTCATTTGCAAGGAAGAGGATTTTTTTCAATGCATCAGTGCATCATTTAATTTTCCCGTTGTATATAACTCGCAATATATAGCAGCATCGCGTTTAAATACACGATAGTGTTCAAGTATACGGAGCGCCACGTCAATAGCACAGCTACATGAAAAGCATACATCACATATTTCATATATCATTACTTGCCTGCGTAGGCACGCACTGTTCTGCTGATGCGAACTAAGACGAGGGCTCTGAGGACTCTACACTTCATCGGGCGGACAGTGGCTTTGCCGTCAAGTATATAACAAACCGTCTCTATTTTCCAGAGTGTATTTGTTGTTTTCATAACAGGATCGATTCGGTTATTTCACTTTTCGTCGTCACTTTTTCTCACTGTATTACGAGAACTTTCTTTCGAATCCAATAGAGAACTACCAATCATGTCATTCTGACATGTACTTTCTTATAGAAGTTGAATCAGTGACACGGAGTACGAACCCGGTCCGGTTAAAAGTGTCCTATTTCCCGCACAAAATATCACAGCAGTCTTTCAACAAAATAGGAATGTGCGATATGAAATGTGGAAATTAAATTATTCGCTGACAAGGCCCCGCGGATATACTATAAATAAAAATAAAATTCCTACTTCGCTTCTCAACCGATGTAAAGTGTTGATGCATAAAGTGTTTCATTCGAAGATCCTTTTACAGGTTGCTAGCTGTAGGATTAAACTTAATAATGCCCTCGCTCAAGGCACGACTATCTTTCTGCCGGCAGAATGATTCTGGGAGCCCCTTCGTGTAGAGTATACGACGGTCTCTCTGCCAGAGGAATGATTCTGGGAGGTTAATAGCGTTGAGTACAACTGCCCCTCTGCTGGATAATGATTCTGGAAGGTTAATGGCGTTAAGCAACGCACGTCAACTGTACAGAAAGGATGCTTAAAGAACAAGAACTAGAAAAGATGATTTGCTGCATAGCAAATCAGTGTGTGTGTCTTCAAAGCATATTGGTATGGCAATGTACAACTATTCCGTAACACAGGTGAAGAAGTTGGTATGACATCTCTATCTATTATAGCTTTGAAGTTATCAAAAAAAATTATAAAGGTGCTATTTAGCATAATTTAAATGGCTACAACTTTATTTTTAATTCATTAGGTGCGCAATGGTCAACAACCCACTAGCAGAAATTGAGATCACATCTCTATCTATAATAGTTTTGAAGATATTCAAGTTTTAAAATTTCCAATGCTGCTAATTAGCATAATTTAAATGGCTACAACTTTTGTTTTAAATTCATCTGATGTGCACTGGTCAATAACCCCCTAGTAAAAGTTGGAATGACATCTCTATCTATTTTACTTTTGAAGATATTCAAGATTTAAAATTTCAAATGCCCCTAATTTGCATAATTTTAAACATCTTCATTTCTGTGCATCAAACGGCCAAAATCCTTGTATGGAGGTACAATCATGTCAAGTTTGCAGTTTCTATGTATAACAGTGTCCGAGAAAAGTGTCGGACAAATTTGCTGGTAAAGAAGAAAGAAGAAAGAAAGAAAGAAAGAAAGAAAGAAAGAAAGAAAGATAGAAAGAAAGAAAGAAACTGGAAAATAAGATGTACTTGAAAGCAAATCTGTCTGTGTGCCTTCAAAAGTTGTAAATATTAAATGCTACAACTTTTATCCTTTGGTACTTCACATTCCATTAAGCTTATGGCTGCATGCAAATTTCAAAGTCCAAATGACATTGACCTTTGACCTTTACAGGCCACATGTTAATTGCACAGTGTTACAATACCCACAATTTAAGCCAAACATGAACCAAATCAGAGTAAAATTGACCAAGTTATGGCAAGATGAAACTTTCGAAGGGCCAAATGACCTTGACCTTTGCCTTTTTGAGGTTACGTGTTCTTATAAAAATGTCCAGTGTAGCAATACCTACGATTTGAGTCCAACATGATTAGAATTGGATGGAGATTGTCCAAGTTATGACTAGAGGAAACTTTCAAATGTCCACATGACCTTGACCTTTGAACTTTAGAGGTCATATGTAAAAATTGCAAAAATGAGCAGGATTACAATAGCTGCAATTTGAGCCCAACATGAGCAAAATTGGATAGAAATTGACCAAGTTATATTGTGGCTAGAAGAAAGCCACTATCGGAAGTGGCCTTTGACCCTGAAATGACTTTTGACCTTGAGGTGACCTCTACCTGAAACGAACCTTGACCTCAAAAATGACATTTTGGCTTAAAATTGACATTTGACCTTGACATGACCTTTGGCCTTGACATGACCTTGACATTTGAGATGACTTTTACCTTGCTATGAACGAGCTCCTATACACTCGGAACCACATCTACTATAGTTTATAAGATATCGAAGATTTAAAACTTTAATTAGCCCTCATTTGCATAATTTTGAAAAACATGACCTCTCATTATAAAAAGGCCAGGCTTTATCCATAGAAGTATTATTGTGCCAAGTTTGGAGTTTCTACATATAATATTTTTCAAATGAAATGTCTGGCAAGAAAGAAAGAAAGAAAGAAAGAAAGAAAGAAAGAAAGAAAGAAAGAAAGAAAGAAAGAAAGAAAGAGAGAGAGAGAGAAAGAAAGAAAGAAAGAATTCCTAGAAAAACAGAAAAGTGTGTGCTGACACACACACTTTAATGAATGACGGGGCATGTTGGGTAGTCCATGTAGTCAGGAAAAAAGTGATGGGACTAAGTCGGAAAATAAGGCTTGCGCTGAGTTGTCTGACGTAGCTCCATAACTTACTGAGTGACTATATGGGCCACACAACATTTCTTATCATTGGATGTTACTATTATAAAATAAAAGCTAACTTCAAGGCTGTAGAATGGCTAAAATGGCAACAATGGACCAGAAAACTACAAAAAAGGTCGGCGTTTATTGGTCTGAAGTTGCCTTTTAGCGTTTGTGGCAGCCTTGATTGATTGATTGTAACTCTTTATTGTAAAGGCAGGCTTACATAGATAAATAACCTTCGCAATACAAGGTCCGTCTTCCCCTGTGTGGCCCTATAGGCCTACACCCAATTTAGATTTAGTTAATAAAAATCTTCATTGTTTAAATGACACACATACAATTGCATTAAATGTAAGAGAACAATGATTAAATTCTCTCATTGTGTGTACGGCACCGCAAATTGTACATTATATATTTCAAAGATGAAAACATCAGAGGAAGGTGGTTAATATTTGCACGTAATGTGTGTTCTTACGTAAAACATTTTATGTGAAACAACAGAAGATGGCAAAAATCATTCAGCCTCAATTGGAATACACTGTCATTTTATGATACTCTCTAAAGTGTATAATTTTAATACAAAAGCGTATCTGTGAAGGAAAATAGAGAAGAAAATTAACAGTTTAGGCTTTGACTCTAAAAATCCATATTGTAATAAAACGCAGTAAGTCACTCTCAAAATATCTGAGGAGGTTTTATGGAATCTTCGCTGAACACACACCAAATTTCAGTTTGATTAAAATAATATCAAATTATCCAGCTTTTATACTGAGTTTTTAAATTGTATGAAGGTTTTATTTAATTTGCCTGTTTGATGAGTTTTAATTACACTGAGCACATAAATGCCTTCCATTATTCAGTACGTGCCACAATTTTTGTTAGATTGAATCATGATTTGATATATAATGAACGAACATGAATCACACTCATTAATTCCAATGTGTCGTTTACTTTTCATGCAAAATAATTCACTGCACATAAGAAAAAACAAAAGGTCATTAATGCCTAAGAGTGAATGTGCCATTTCATAAAATTTAACAAATAAATAGTAGCTATTTGAGCAATATTGCCGGACTGTATACCTGATTCACAAAAGGAATGCTTTCAACGAAGAAATAACAATACCTTTATTGGGTAGCAGAATAAGTACTGATACATCATGTCCCTATCTTATTAAAGCAATTGACTCATACCAAATATGCAACGACTTGATTATGTTTACGCATGTCACTATTGATACATCATGTCCGTAATTTATGGATCCATACTAAGTATACAAAGACCAGATAATGTTTTCTTCCTTCTCAGTATGACTTTAACTCCTGTATATTTAGCGTCGTCATGACCTGTCGTGAACTAGATTTAGCTGGGGTCAAATCGATGACATGATAAATATCCTCTATATCAGCATAAAAATGGGGTTGCATTGCATCTTGCGCTGCGTTCCCAGTTGAACGTTATGACGTAATAATTCTCACCAACAGTTTACCTATATTCACGTTTCACGTTATGACATATGCATTCACAATCCTATTCATAGGTGTACATCATGACTTACTGCTTCAAATTCTTTTCGCAGTTGTACATCAAGACCTATTGATTCATATTCATCTTCACATTCTTGCACAATACAGGTAGCATCCTGCTAGCTTGAGACGTGGGACTTTATAGGTGTCTATGAACTCAAAATATATCTTTCTACACATGGAATCAAAATGCAGGACTTTTCAAATTAACAAACGAGACACAGAATACTTTACACAATGATAGATCTCCGCAGAGTATAGCAAACCAAACAGGTGTTTGAAGGGGAGGGACACTTGTGTTATATAGTTTTCCCAAATATATGTTGTTGGGTTTAAACACATTAAAACGATCAAATTGGTTTTCTTTTTAATATGTGGTAATCAAACAATGATAAAATGCCTTTCGTGTCTTTTGTCAGCACAGGTAAAGCCCAGTTAATGGACGTAAGGGGTACTGAGAGAGGTAGTTATCAGAAAATCTGGTCGCCCTATACTATTATAATGAATGGGGTCCAGCCTTGCCAATGTAACTCTGCAATCCATATGTCAAATGGCCAGCATCGGTTAAAGCAATATTTGTTTAAATAGACAATACAGAAAGGGCGTGTAACATGGGATGGTCGCCTTCTTTCTGACTCTGAAATCAGCGTGAAAGCGTGACGAAATATCTTTATCTATGTAGGTCAATAATCTAACCTGGAAAATGGAAGCAAAGTCAGTCTAGTAGCGTTACGGCTGATTCAAGTCAAGATATAGAAAAGTTTATTAAATAAGCTATGAAATGTATTACCCCCAAATTATCTGGCTATCGTTTGTAATGGCAGTTTCTTCACCTTTCGAATACTGCGACACTGTATAGGGTAATCGGTGCAAACAGCATCGAAACTTATTCAAAAGACATAAAAATAGATGTTCTAGAATGGTCAGCGGTATTCTTTATTAGTCAATCAGCACACGTGACATTGTTGAAACCCTGGGTTGGATTTCATTGGAAGATGGCCATGAGCTTCATCTTCCCTCCATGATGCATAAATGCCAGTGATATGGCGCCACGGTATCGAATAAATGTATTCTATATCCGTGGCAATATCCATAATGTGCTGCAAAGAAGTTGCGTAAAAATGGAGGTGCCTTAGTAAGAGCTAAAACAATCCCACTTCTTTAACGGCTCTACAACATGTTATACCTGTCTTCATTCTTCATACATGTATACGTTCGGGTCCCTCTTGTATTTTCTTTTTTCTTTTTTTTTTTTCAAAACACGATATCAGAATTTTTTCCTACCAGAACCCCACATGATTGGCCAAATATCTGCGTATCTCTGTCAGAATGGACGAATGAATGAACGAATGAAAGAAAGAGTGAATGAATGAATCACTAGCATAAATGAATTTTCAAATTTTGTATAGATCTGAGAAAGATAAACTGTTACACAGTCATGTTTTAACTGACAATAGAGAAGCTCAAACAACCTAAAGCGATTGGGTGAAGGCTTTTGTCACATGATCAATACTGTTGTAAGCTTCTTTGAAGGAAGTTGATCATGTCTAAAGGGATGACGTTCTGGTAGCAATTGTTCATTGCCATTCACGGTAACATCTTTTAATACACAGTCCCGGTAAATCACCACGTGATTTTAATCATAAATTTTCCAATTTACATTGTATATATTCGCACGCATGTTGGTTCTATCCTGGATATATCCTTTTCAAAATCAAAATTAAGAGTTAATAAAAAAAAACATTGAAATAAATGTTGTATGCCTAAATGTAATTATATATTTTGCAGAAAATATATAATATAAAACAGATTCAGATGCCATAAATAAAGTATTCTTTATTCCTTTTCAAAATGTAAATGGTTAGCACGAGCTCTTAATGACTGAGAATGCCAATTAATGTACTGTTCTCATTCTATGCAAATATCTACTTGTAATAAAGTTAATTACTGACAAAAATCATCTTAATTATGTTTCACTTCAGTTATACATCTCTGAAAAATGTCATAACACATCTTACCGATTCACTTGCAGTCGACCTGTTTGCATACAAATCACTCTTCATTTAAGACACCTACAAAGGTTGCGTATCTTAAATAACATTAAGAGTGATTCAGTGTATTATATTCACCAGGGTAAGCCGGGAGTAACTTGCAGCTGTCTTCGCGCAAGCTCACAAAGAAGCACTCTTTTTAACGAACCTGAATCAAGAGCAGAAAGCAACTGGAGTCAGCCTGAGCAAAATGCTTTTTCATTGGAACCAGCGTGTATTCTCAGAGTCTCAATCTCTAAGTCTGGCAGTTTCCTGAGCACCGTGCTGTTTCGTTGGTCCAAGCTTGTCTTGTCAGTGTCCCAATATCTAAAAATGGCAGTTTCTTAAGCACCGTGCTATTTCATTGGAAACAGCTTGTCTTGTCAGTGTTAAGACCTCTAAGTCTGGCAGTTTGTAAACATCGTGCTATTGCATTGGAACAAGCTTGTCTTGTCAGTATCTCAATCTCTAGGTCTGGCAGTTTCCTAAGCATCAAGCTATTTCATTGGGCCCAGCTTGTCTTGCCTGTGTCCATATCTCGAGGTATTTCAGTTCCCTAAGCACCGTGCTATT
This sequence comes from Hermodice carunculata, assembly GCA_964020975.1. Classification (NCBI taxonomy): domain Eukaryota; kingdom Metazoa; phylum Annelida; class Polychaeta; order Eunicida; family Amphinomidae; genus Hermodice; species Hermodice carunculata. The sequence continues at coordinate 95,994,586 of OZ026616.1, read as the reverse complement.
TTATCAGACCCAGCTTTTCTTTTCAATGTCTCAATCTCGAAGTCCGGCAGTTTTCTGCACATTATGCTATTTCATTGAACACAAGTTATCTTGTCAGTGTCTCAACCTCTACGTCTGGCAGTTTTTTAAGCACCATGCTATTTCATTGCGACCAGCTTGTTTTGGCAATGTCTCAATCTCTCAGTATGACAGTTTTATATTCGCAACGCTATTTCATAGGACCCATCGTGCCTTGTCAGTGTCTCAATTTCTAAGTTTTCCAGTTTCCTAGGCAATATGGTAATTCATTGGACACAGCTTGTCTTGTCAGTGTTTCAATATCTAAATCTGGCAATTTCGTGAGCACCATGCTATTTCATTGGGAACAGCGTGTCGTGTCGGTGTCCCAATTTCCACGTCGGGCAGTTTCCAGTGCACTATGCTATTTCATTGGAAACAGCTTGTTTTGCCAGTGTTTTAGTCCCTTGGTCTCGCATTTTTGTTAGCTATTGCATTTAAAACAGCTGGTCTTGTCAGTGTCTCAAGCTCTCAGTCTGGTAGTTTGCTGAGTACCATGCTATTCCATTGGACCCAAGTTGTCTTATCAGTGTCTCAATCTCTAGGTCTGGCAGTTTCCTAAGCACCATGCTATTTGAGTGGATCCAAGTTGACTTGCCAGTGGTTCAATCTCTATGCCTGGCAGTTTTCTACGTACTGTGCTATTTCACTGGACCCATGTTGTCTTGCAAGTGTCTCAAGCTTTAAATCTGGTAGTTTCCTATAAAGATCGGACGTATTAGCTTTTCTATTGCACTAAAAATTAAAATGTAGACAAGTTACGTGGAAATAAATCTGAAGTAAATGGAGCACCAAATGAGGTATGAAGAAGTTTATATTTCTGCAAACATTTTATCTATCATTACGATAAATCATGACCTTGTTTCTGAGCTATAACGTCTGTACGGGTAAATGTATATGCCTGTGTGGATGATGTTTGTAGCCGCATAGACTTCATAAACTATTCAGAGATAGTATTATGGATGCGCAGTACATCAATTGAGGGTGATAAAATTGAACATATTTATCAAAGCTGTTTGTGGTTATCACTTCGGTTGCTATGGCGGTGAGTCGGCTCCATGCGGTTAGTTTCTGTACCATACATTATGACAGTTGCTTGCTATAATATTAAAACCGTGTTTTTATTTATTCACTATGATTAACGTATAATTTGCCGCTTTAAGAGGCAACTGCAGCTAGCCTTTGGAAATCAATAGGGGGAGGGGGGTATAATGACCGACTTTTGTCTCCTGCGGATATGTTCGATTGTATCCGTGTTTATGAACCGTGAAGTGCTGAAACTTGCAATTCCGTGTATCCGCTCTCCTCATGACTGCCACAAATGCCACTTTCTCAAACTGCATATTATTTATCTTTTGCGCCCCAATATATTCTGTCGTGGCAAATTGTCATCATGGATGCCAGCAAAGCTTGAAAAAAATTCATTCAGAAGAACTTATTACATTCTTTGTCTGTACAATTAACAAAGGTTGCTATCAGTCGCGAGTCTTAACTTCATAGGCATCAATATTGGAGATGGCACATTACTATAAACTGTCATTACGTGAATTGAGAAAACACTAACACAGGTGCACACGTAGGCCATCCCAGAAGTTTTCGATGGAAATGACTAATTTTTATTTTGTAGCGAGATATTTGATATTTCTGCGTTAATCCTGTAATATACTTTAAAGTGGCAGATATCCATTGTGACTTTTAAACCTGATCCTAAAGCTGTTTATTCATTTATTTTCGTTTTATTATTATTTTTGTTTTGGGGGGGGGGGGGGTATCAAAACTACGAAAAGCAATTGTTACGCAAATGATATCAAACCGACTTTCAAAGACACAAAGTACTAATAAAATGAGCATGGGGTGTTAGGAACAACCTTTTGTTCTAACTCCTCTGGAAATATAACACAGAAGATCTATTGCGGTCTCGATCTGCAAAAACAATAACGGGGCCAGTCATTTTGGTGAATTCAAGTTTTTGGTCAAGCAGTAAAATAAAAAATGTGAAAACATTCACTGCTCACTACCTGGTCTAAAGCTTTAGAATTTGGCGATATTGGTACGATGGTATATAACTGTGGCCCCGGATACGTTCAAGGTTTTCGCCAGAAAAAAAAAAAAATGTACAGCATGTAATGAAAATATATACGGTGTATCCAGAAGGTCATCACATTTATCCATAGTGTGCTCTTGGTACTTGGTTACTGACTATGTGGTGCGGTGACCGGTATGGACTCATTGTTAACCAGTATGTTATTCTTAATGCCTTATGTCGAACAGAAAATGGATTTAATTGTGTAGTTATAAGTGCTCTTACTCACGGCTAAAACATTTCATAATGTTTATTTTCAGGGGCTGCCCATAATTGTCAGCATCTTCATCCATGACGAAAGGAGCCAAAGGAAAGCGGATGGGGTCAAAACCACAACTTTCAACCCTACAAATGTAGATTTTCTGTGTTTATGTGTACTGGAGTATGGACTGGACATTCAGCATTAATGTAATTGAACCAACATTATTATATACAAAAACATAGTGTATGATATATATATATATATACATATAGTTGTGGCTACCATCAAACAATTCTTCAAAGCAGGAGAGCTTTTGGAATATCGGTGTAATTTTCTAAATCATAAATGTATTTCAAAGTAAAGCCCACTTTGTTTGTCTACTTAATCTCCTAAATATTTAGACATGAGTATATTCACTGTTTTAAGCTTAGACAAGGAGAATTCTATACACTCCTTGTCTAAGCATTTTGGTTATATTATATAAGGTTAAAGTCCTTATTTTGCAATACACTCGGAACAAATTTGATGATGGCCATAAACGGGGGGGGGGGTAAAATATGTATGATCATTTCGACATAGATGAAATGTTTATAATTATGGACGGCCCCTTAGGTACATATTATTGGGGCACTTGCATTTGCCTAATGGCCTCATGGCTACATGTCGATACAGAAAGACAGAAGGCATCAGTTTCGGCATTTGACAAATACTCGGTAAGATTCGCAATACAGAGGGTTAACTAAGTTCCATGTTCTGAGCCCTGGGGAAGTTTAATACCAAATTGGACAAATGTAATACCTATATGGACAATTATAATACTTCTACGGACGACCTAATCAAGGAAATTGTCCAAAAGACATCCCAAATCTGGCTTCCATGAATAGATTTTGGCCGAATGGATCAATGAGTAGAAAAAGAGACAAGTCAAAATCCAATAAAATTTGCTCTGTGGACAAGAGTTTTAAAATGATTGTCAGGGTGTCACGACTGCATTTTGAAAAAGTACATCGCAATGTGGCAAAGAAATGCGCGTAACGGCTTGAAATATAAGCACTGCAAATATTAATCTACCAGCAATATCATATAATTCTCAATACTAGTGGGTTCTATTCTTCGAAATATGAGAGGGAATCTTTCGGACCCAAATCCCAAAATTTGTTATCTGTGGGCTTTGAACATGACTGCCTTGATTCCCAATATCCCTTCATGGCATCATGTGTGCCTACTTAGAAAAAGCATGAATCCTTACCCACGGATATACATGTTTTACCCTTTACAAGTTACAATCATAATTACTGCTTTACAGTAAAGTTGAAAAGATAGGAGATATTTCAAAAATCCCTGCACGTGAATTTACACATTTTCAATCTATAATTTTATTATATGTACATAACCCAAAGGTAGTCTTAAACACAACAGGAAAGGTGGCCTGATGAGGACCACTTTCATAACATTAAACTTTTACAGAATGCGGGAGCAGGGCAGCCAGAGTTTCTTGAGACCGTTAGATACTTCGCATAAATAGTTAATGTTCAAACTTTCAGCCTGTCACATTTTTAATGGAACAAAATTCAAACTTGGCGGCAATGTTCAAGACTCCCATTAGACGAGTTTCATTACCATATCGAGCTTATGGTTAATATCTGTACGCAAGTCAATAAGTAGGTAATCAATTACTATATGATAACTTAACATCAATGGAACAAAATGAGTATTATGGTGACACAAACCATGATGCTATGTGAGTTGTAATGGTTTCTGCTAGGACGCAAGGGAGTGATACTCTTGCTATTTGTCGTCTCACAACTTGCCCGATAAAGGGACACAACCCTGATGTTTGACATTGTTAACTGGTTTGGCAGAAGAACGTGATACTGACCATATTTGCATCAGGGCAACCCAGAGGAAAAGCTCACCAAGTCACTGATATCATAGATGACAATTATGAATGTTTTCATCTGAGAATGATTAATTATATTGATTTAACGAAAAAGACGTGTTTACTCTAATAAGTGGTTATGTCCAACAAGTTATAATCAGTTTTAAAACAGATTTGCACGTCACGGAAAAGCAATTCAAATAATCATCTCACACGTCAGGTAGTGATGGTTTATAGGGCCACATGATCATTTTGGATTTTAACACGGTCAACATGATCAAGTACCAAGCAGTAGACTGCAAAAGCTTGTTACTTTTTCGCTTTTAATACCTCATTTGTTCATTTTTTTCAATTATGCATCATCGGACTGTGCAGGGCTTTAGGTCAGCAGCCATCTTTTACCATTAGTGACTCCACAAATTCCAAGATGTCACCACAAAACACCATTGACTCTAACGTTTTACAAATGACCAAAAGATACTCCTTTTTGTGTTCTTTAATACCTTAGTCACACAGTCAACGTGTATTGATTTTTCCTGGCATCTTTTTGTTCCTAGCAATCTTTATACGATACATAACTTAAATAGGGGAAATTAATATGTCAAATATCTGAGTTTCATGCTACGAGAGAGAGAGAGAGAGAGAGAGAGAGAGAGAGAGAAGGACGAACAATGCTAGATAATACAAGCTGAAAGTTCACTCAGGGTTCACGTTTATGCACCTCCACCGCGTGCAAAGATTATTATTGTTGGAATACCTCATCGGAGACTGAATCATTGACTCGCCGCAGCACCGAATGGGTACACTGCGCCAAGACTGTGCTGAGAACGGCTATAAACTAGTCACATATATTGTTTTGAAGAAGATAAAGAAGAAGAAGAAGAAGAAGAAGAAGAAGAAGAAGAAGAAGAAGAAGAAGAAGAAGAGGAAGAGGAAGAGGAAGAAGAAGAAGAAGAAGAAGAAGAAGAAGAAGAAGAAGAAGGAGGAGGAGGAGGAGGAGGAGGAGGAGGAGGAGGAGGAGGAGGAGGCGGAGGAGGAGGAGGAGGAGGAGGAGGAGGAGGAGGAGGAGGAGGAGGAGGAGGAGGAGGAGGAGGAGGAGGAGGAGGAGGAGGTACCGAATTATTGCTGGTTATTAATGATGCTATAAACGTTGCATGTCAATACCTTGACGTTATGGCCCTCAGGGTGAAATCGGCGAAGAAATATATCAGTAGAATAGGGCATATGACTAATACTTTCCCTTGTGCATTTGGCAGGGCCAGCCAGTGGTCAAGACAAAGATTTGACTTTGAATGGAACTCAGCGAATAACTGACGTGAGTTTGAAGCTTAGTCATTTTTACTTGGATGGCCTTTGATAGGTGAACAAAGATAAGAATGTTAAACACACAAAAATCGTCATTCAAGTGTATTTCAATAAACGTACCTGTATACAAGTGAAGGACACAGAAACTGACATTGTGTATTGGAATACCAATAATATTATTGGAAATTGTCCCAGACATATTTTTATTATTATTCCAAGTCTTGGGGTTAATATATATCAATGTGCATGAAAGGTACCCAACGTGGTTCTCTCAACGCTGGCGTGCGATCCTCTAGTTCTTTGTTATAGACTAAATGTACGGGTTCATTCGATGTAGATTCCGTTAAATGTATAGTTTTGTAGACACTAATATCCTTTATAAACCCAATCAATGTAGCTTTACAAAAATCTATACCGCCAGGTAATTTCTCAGAAAACTACATTTACCTTACTGCCAATTTGGCGAAAAGAATCATGGTATCACCTGAAAAACATAATTTACGATATCATTTGAGCAATTTTTTGCAGTAGTTTTAAGTAAGACAGATGCCTGTTCACATAATTTCAGGCTTACCAGCTACTAGAAAAGTAACTGGCCAGCAGACCAGCTCCTGGTGAACTACATTTATATTTTGAAGTGATGCTCCTGCCGTTTGTTAAAACGCAACAAGTTTTTCATGAACCAACAGTTCATACGAAGATACATGACCATGCTATTTTTCATATTATTTCGCTGTCCGTAAATCGAGGATAAATACGATATTTTCATATGAGAAAAAAGATCATGTATCAGATGTGAGGAAAGATCCTTGATTCTCCGATCATCGATTCTGCTTCAAAAATATAGGCCCAATTCTACGGGTAAATCATTATGTAATTACTAGCAATAATAGCGTCATCTATTAGTTCTTCATATGCCTGTTTACTCTTATGATTACATTACAGAATGCCACATGTTCTCTCTAACTGCATCCAACTAGGAACAGTATTAACTCATTCCATACTGTGGTTACAGGCCTTAGTCAGTGGTTTTGGCACTGCCTGGCACTGCCTGGCAAGTCATGCTGCAGCTGCCCTTGCGGCAGCTGCAGCATGACTTGTCAGGCAGTGCCAGAACCACTGACTTAAGACAATATGCATGTTGGAATTTAAATATGCAATTTTCGTCTTAAATCTAGGTAAATATACGGAAAAATCAGCGACTGGCATGGAATGAGTAAAGGGGATCAACCCAAGACACCGCTATTTCTTTAAATGGAACTGATGGACTTGGACCACTCCAACACAATCATCCTTACTGCACGTGTTTCGTACTGGTCGTCCTGAAGCATAAAATTTCCATTTTACAGTCTTTTCTCCCTGGCTACGCAATAACATCAAACACGCGCTTTTTTTAACATTGTATCGTGATTGTGATGAACTGTGTATGTTAAAACACGGCATTCTGCATTTCAATATCATCTATCAACCTATCTATAAGCAACTTACTTATTGCCGTCTACAGCCTATTACATCCCCATGATAGAATGAAAATAGACGTAATGGGACAAATAACAAATGCCCCATTTGGACGAATTAAGAACGTTGTCAAACTGCTCAAAATAAGCGTTACATGACGTTGGAAGGCAAATTTTTACAGCTCTAATGAAGCAACTTAACTGACCGTTATTGCCTATAAATCAAATTCAATTTGATAAAGATATGATCCATTACCATGGTAACGTAATGTATGCAAGGGAGTAAAAGAGCGGCAATAAACGGGAAATTAACGAAAAAAAAATGAGAAGCATCTTTGGTTATTTGCTTGCATGGGGAACTGATCTGATGTGGGGTATATTGGCCTTTTCTTCCAATCCCCGATTTTGGTGGGTGTATTGCAATGTCGCCGCCTAGCTTAGCATAATGGCGTCACTGGTCAGCAATTTCCGGAGCCTTTAAAGGACGGGCATTCAGCACATCACTGTCTTATGTTTCATTCTCAAAGCAAACGTGAAAAGCTTGATAAGGACATGTGCTTAAAAACCTACAACCTCCCATTGGTTAATGTTACCTTTCCTCCATTGGCACTTAAGAAATGCATGTGATAATATTTGCCTTTTCTAAGGCTTCCTTCGATTTCATACACGCTTTGCCTGGTTATGGCGAGAAATGCACTGTTGTAGTAGTCCCACATCTGTGCATTATTCAGCCCACAATGTGCAATCAAAGCCAGACGTTGTGAGGCGCTGACAAGTTTTACCACAGCATTCTATACCTTCACATTTATTGCCTGTTTTCCCAGATTAGACTAAGAGTTAAGGTCAAAAACTTGTCCACGATGATCTGTACGCAACCGTACTACCGACATGAGTGGATAGTCTAAAAATGTCCCCTTAGATACCATAAAACACTTGTCATATTTCCCACCAAGAAACACCCTGAACAATCATGTTCTCCTTTCAGAGTGGCGCTTTAAATCATACCTACAGATGAAGGCTGTACCATGAATGGAGACTGGTGCTATACAATATTATATGTCATATGATAGAGTACGTGTATAAACCGCAGCCAATGAAAGGATTTTTTCTGCAAAATAGGGGCATACAGTGCACCGTATCGTAGATGGGACCAAGGCATCCAAGATTTCTGGCATTACTTTTTGTTCGCCCACGTTATGAATTTTATCAAAACAATTTACAGATGAGTGTAATCTTTGTCTTACAAACTGCACTGTGTGGCGCTTACCGGAATAAATTCGAAAACAGCAAGTCTATTTTTCCCTGTTCGTGGTTTCATTTTACAAACTCAAAGGTTTCACTTCAATGTTGTAACGTAATCTATTATACTTTTTCTGCTGAATATTTTCTGCGAAATCCATCGAAAATATGATGAATTGATAGAAAATTTGATTTACTGTCCAAATCACTACTATCTGTCTCACGTTATGGTGTTTTTTCCCTTTAATTTGTACGCTGGTCCTCATTGCAGCAACGACCAGGCCAAACGGCACAGCTAGTTGAGCATCTTGGCCGATGCAGTGCAGATCATTGTACTGGGCCTTGTAGTATTCCGTCTGCCCTGATTTTGTGCATGTTTCCAGCAAAAGGGAAGTAAATAGTGCATAAACCTGCTTCCCAATTATTTTCTTCATGAAAAAATATTTTCAAACCAAACGCGTGCCCTCGGTGTGATTGGAGCCCGGGATAACCGTGCTGGCGGGGCCAGCAATATACTTGTATCCACTGACACACCGAATTCCAGTTAAGTTGTATCCATGAGCCCGCAATAGCATCAGAAGGAAGCTAAACTTGTCAATCCTATGTTGTTTTATGCCAGCGAGTACATTGCCTATCCCCAGTAATTCTAACTCTGACTCGTAACATCCAGTTGTCAATTGTCCATTGGGTTTTGGCGTTTCGGTTCGTAAATTTTCATATCGATTACTGATTTAAGAAGCATGAACCGGGTGAAGCGAAAGTTCCAAATGCCTGTGCCCATCTGTGGTGTCCATATTGCTTTCATATGTTTTGCAAATCTGCATATCTATAATTATATATATAATTAAGACAGTATAAACTAAGTAAATGCACAATGCTTAGGTACAGCATAAAAAAATAAATGACGCTAAACAATGTATGGAAGTATTCACGTTCATCAAAACCAACCTTCTTACGACATGAAATGATATAATTTGGAACACGATTTTCCAGAAAGAAAAGTCAACTGTTGCTTTTCAGATCTAGTGTCCTAAGAACGTTTGCATGGCTCTTGAATGTTTCAGTATGCCAGTTATATTTACTGCAAATGGTTGGCCATTCTTCGTCCAAGCCAGGCCAATCGGCCATTACACATGCCATCACAAAAAGGATACGAATAAAATGGACATGTTTGCCTTGATCGAGCCTTTCGCTCATGTCAGTCAAATCTGCGCACGCGTGTTGTTTGCTGTCCTCCTTTCATTTCCCCTGTTTTGAAAGTGGCACGTTGCTTATTTCATCTTTACTATATTCACTGTGCAACCTGGGGGAATAGCCACACGGCATGTCTGCAGGATGGGGATCTGTTGAACTGTTCAGTGCGAAATATGGGTAAAAATAGCAATATATCCGACTGTTATCGATGGTCGGCTATCTCCGTGGGTAATAACTATCAATTTTATGTATTTCCCATAGATAAAAACACATAAGCAGCCTTGTAATTAAGATTTTCCTGATTGTCTATTATCGTTAAATCTGATAACATATTCTAATAGTAATACATCGTTTGGGTAAACAGGCATCTAACCAATGACGGAGGTCCACATCCGCCACTTTAGGTATGACAAATTAAATGTATCATGTAAGATTGATACTGGATGACCATTTCACGAAGAGTGATAGTTTTTATGAAAAAGACTGGTCCTTTGAGAACGATTGACAGTCATTTGAAAGAATGATCAGGCCATTTCCACAAAGACACGGTTTTGGTACAAAACTAACGGCTCATGTCAGGCATTGTTTCATGATTATTTTCGCTCCTGTTGTTCTGACGACCACGAGGTTTTGCGTACGCATCATCGTGGGTACCTTGTCATTTCAACATCGGCCTCAAGAAACTACTCCATGGGCATTAGTTCACTGTTGTCAACTACTTATATATACCTGGCAAATCCGTGCCATGGGTGTGCCCACACTGGTCCTACAGGGGTGGGAGGCAGTTGGGAAGGCTTTCCCGGGAACTTTCATGTGTGCATGACTTCTCCTGGCTGAGCTGACTAACTGCACCAGCTCATACTATGAATGGACAGGCTACCAACTATTGTAGCACAACATACAATGATAGGCAGTTGTTACTTTACCCATGTAATTGTCCCTTATATTATCCGCATGAGCAACATTTGTGCATCTGGTGAATGAATTATGTCCGATTTTTAAACACTTTCTACCGCACTCCATCACGCCAATTGATGTACGTGTACTAGAGAAAACCAAATTTAGTCATATTTTCAAATATGAAATGTTCTTAAGATACGAAACCGTTAATTATTTCTCCACAAATTCCCAAAGCTATTCTCTCTTTGCTTCCTGTTGTAGATTGATCTCATATTTACGTCATATCTAAAATATCAAGGAATCTGATTGCCGCTTTCTTTAACGCCTAAGCACTTGTGGTGAGCTCTTAGCACGGCCCTGGCTGAGTACATACGGACATTTTAACCTGTTCAGTGCCAAAATTTGCACTGAGTCAACATGTTTTGTCGGCACACATTAGGCGCAACTGCATTTCGCATTTCACTGACTGATTTATAAATTTATCATAAGTTGTTGTTGTCAATATGACATCTTATCCTCTTTAGTGTTCAATGACTAATGTGTTGCTCGATGACTATTTAAGTCTTGCTGTTATGTCTGGTGATGTTCATGTTGATAGACTTGTCAAGATTTGGACGGTTATAGACTTGGAGTGATTTTCGAAACTGATATAGACACGTAATGGTTTCACTACTATTTCGTTGAAAAAAATGAATAAACGAACACCCATTGAGTTGATATCAACTGTACTAAATTGCGTCAATTTTACTCTGCCATATTTATGTCCGTGAGAAAGGGCTTATAAGGACTACAAAAAGGAAACTAGGAAAGATGATTGCTGCATGCAAATCAGTGCGTGTGTCTTCAAAGCATATTGGTATCGCAATGTACAACTATTCCATAACACAGGAGTAGAAGTTGAAATGGCATCTCTATCTCTTAATGCTTTAAAGAACATGTGGGCAAATAGCCATAAGAACTGGAAAGGGGTTTTACCCCAGGGCACTTTACCGGTTTCGCGGAGCAAGCCACACCAGCCCAGCCCAAAACTATGTAAATATGATGCTAAAAAGATGCATCGGAGCCTCAAAGGGTACTCTGATAACACATAGCATCAACATGAATACTCCAGATCTGCGTGAAGGATAACAGCAGGAGATAGCGGATGTTAACGAATACAGGAACAAAGCAGTGCAACAGCAGAAGTTATATTGTCCTGGTTTGATTCAGCCAGAAAATTGAAGCATTCGAGAAGCAAAACAAGGAAGTGTGATATGTTAGATCTTCAGTTGGCTGGGTAGATGCTGAGATATGGCATGTATAATATGACTGTTACACTTAGTGCTTCTATAGTTCTTTTGCCACCAAAAGCCACCCAAAATGGACCATTTATGTTTTTCCTGGTGTGAAACGTTCTGTCTTAGCGACGTTCTCTGTCATTACATCGCTCGTGCAGATCGACACCAACCTGTAAGTTGTGCCTGTGAAACAGCTGTTCGTTCCGAGGGTCTTCCTTTCGGTGAAAATGAAAGACTTTGATATTCTAACGGTCTTTAATCGCTCAGTCAGACTTCTGCTGTCAATAACCGATACTCCAAAGCACGGTGATTTGTCATGAATGGTATAGGATGCCAACGGCTGAATTAAACCACCTGTGTCTCTTAGAAACCCCTTGCATCATACACTCAACTTTACTTCACCCACCAAAAAAGTGCGTATTGCTATTTAAGCAAATGGCAAATTATTTTTTGAAGCCACATCAATTAAAATTACGATAGTGCACAACAATGGCTTCAAACATTTTTAAGATGGTGAGAAACGAGGTACACAAATAAAACTACCTATAAAATAAATAAAGAACGCAAGATATAAGTAAAACTGCATATATATATATATTAACATTATACATGTGCCCATCTGCCACTAAGCGTCCCAGGTGACTGGATGACTTGGAAAAGAGACAGCACCAGCACAGCGGTCAATGACCAGATATCGCGTGGCACCAGGATTTGAATATTGTGTTGTGGGAGTACTCTGTATCTATCTCGATCAGTGATTACAGTCGTCATATTTGTAACATAGATACGAATAAACATACCTGTTGTTATACAAATGCCATACAACTGATTTTCAGTACTTTTCCACTTGCTTTTATTTCTCTTCAGACATGCAAATAAATGAACTAAAATGGTATTCTTTGCATGCCAACCAATATCTAGAGAGGTTTCCTAGTACCTCAGGCAAATGCGTGGATGATGTGCGTGAAACTAAGCCAACTTGGTTTACTCTGTGAAATATCCACCCGCTGTATATCACATTTTGGCACCACATTTAAAATATTAAGTTGTCAGTGCAACAGCAGAAACTCCAAGCCCTAAGTGTATCATTTTATTCCTTATTTGCAATATGTGATACATTCATGCAATGTGGCGCTTTCTAATAATGAATCCATAACTTAAATAATTTGTTGTCTTCCTGCCCATAGTTTATTTTACAAAGTTGCTGGGTAGCCTAATATAAGAGAAATGAGGGCGAGACTTGGTTCCGAATTGTACTTGCTTCTGGTGGATGTATGGAAGGGTGAGGGTAAAGTGTCATTTTACAATTTTCATAGGGTCATCAAACACTGGAATGCTACGGTATTACAGGCATGATCACTTATCCAGTCAATCATAAAGGGTTTCAGGCATGGAGAAAAAATGGGCTCTCCGCATGCATTAAGTGCTGTTAAATGTTGTCTATGGGAATCCCTTTTGTCCAGACACAATATAAAGCCATGATTAATTAATGAAACTGTCAGGAAGAGTATACAGGGGCATGGTCCAAATTTGTCATGATGATATTAAGAGGTGTCTACTGCACCTCTAATTGCATTTGGTATTTTTCATAAACATGACGGCCTAAAGATTCCGTTTTAATTTTCAAATAAACAACGTTTTGAGTACCACAGTTTCGTGCAGTACAGTTTCAGTAAAATACTGACGAGTGCCAGTTCTGTTACTTGGCTGCACGTTTTATTTGCATATTATCCTATACAATGTATGTACATGTATAATATTTAATGTCAATTTACCCCTTCCAGATGGCATTCCGTCCTCTGTGCCGTTCGTAAATTTAAATTCCCCACAGCAACTGAAACATCATGCCACAAAAAGAAACTGGATCACCTGACATGCAATCAGGTATCTTTAATAAAAGCCTACTCCCCCCCCTCCCCGAAAAAAATGCTCGTTTTACTTTGCGTTTGAAAAAAAAATCAATTTCTATATATACTTGAACTTACCCCTGCACTGGGTCCTGCAGAATACTCCCCCATAGTGGTAGCTTCAATGGCAGTCATATATAAGTTTTCCCCTTGCGTGCTACCTGGGCAACTGAGAGTAGTTGCAGCAGTGACAACCTGTAGCTTTGCCTGCTTGCGACCCACTAATCTATAATGGCAGAAGTAAAGTACGCCAGCCGTGCGCTGTTGCTCACTAGTTAGAATTTTTTCTCAATGAATTTCACAGTCTGCATGACACTGGAGGAACACTCTCGGCGGGAACCGTGCCCAGCACAAACAATCTGGTGTCTGCCCCTGTTTTAAGGGCATGTCGTGAATATGTGGTTGGCTTAAATCCCTCAGATTGCCATTCTGTTCATTGGTTGTGTCCCATGCTCAGGAGTTGTCAGGGTGACAGTGTCGATGTCGTCCTGTCTTGGTGTTCCCCAGGCTTCATTGATTCTATGCGGCGCAGGCAAACCTCCGGCTGCATATAAGGTAATATGAATGCCCACAAAATCTACAAGACACTACTGTGATGAGTTTGATGCTGCAGTCATTGTTCGTTCCAGTTACCATGGTTACCACAACTGCATTCTTCAATACCCTGATGATACCCGCACCACTATCTAAAAATCTGGTTGGTCACTGTGAGCCCCAGTGCCTCGTCCCTCCATTCATGCCGCTGCGTATAGCTCATGCGTCGACAATAGCAATGTGGCACGTGGATAAATTATGGCGAACACCTTCTACTGCCATGAGCACTTTCCATGCAGCTCCTCACGCTAGATATCAGTACCGTCTGTAGAAACTAATCTCTGCCCAAAACACCTGCTTCAAAATTTAAAATTGTCATTTCCTAATTCAATTATCGACATAGAGCAATTGTGCGCCTAAGCACCGTAACACACTGTGCTTCGATAGATATATCTAATATGTTAATATAGTGAATATCATGTTGGTTGTTTGATGGTCATCTCACTTGTTTTTCTTAACAGATGTTTTGTCATATCAACTATATGGTTAATATTTACATATGGCGTAATATGATTACTATTGTGTCCGCTAATGTACTCTTTTTTTCTGGGAGGAAACGACATTTCATTTCTAATCATACCATGGATATAGGAACTTGCAGAACAGATTATTCAATGAAAATATCAGTAAGGTAAGCTGACTGTATGTGCATAAATTGGGCTAGAAACGCGCGTCTGCCATATATTCTAAATTGCAGTCTTGAACTGCGTATCCTGTGATATGATCAGGAAAGCGGCACAAAATAGCAATGCGGGGATGGAGCTTAAGTGCTCATCTTCTGTCTCCTCGTTAGGGCTGAACGAGGCGTCAGCGGCTCAGGCGTACCCTCTTGTGGTAATATACAAGGATTCGGTCGACGGACACAATGAAGTCACCATGTACGCACTATTATGCGCATAAGCAATAGCTAGTTAACATTTCATGTGTACATCAATAGAAATACTCGCCTCCGGGATAACAGTTCTCACTATACCACCAGCAGGGACACATATGTCATGCGACACCGTCTACTGGAGAAAAAAAGGTGCACAGGCGGCACAAATAGTAACATCATTCAATAATGCATATCCTTGGGTTTGCAAGGTTCGTGGAACTCAGGAATACACATGCAAAGCGTGCACTTAGAATACGATGATCATAATGGTGATTAATGTGCCATTGGCCGTCTTGCCCTGAGCTGGCTACTGACAGACACCTCCATCTGGTTCTTCCTGTCACCATTGCATGTCCTATATGTATAACTATGGGTTCTTTTTACACCTTTGGTCCCGCCGGCAATTATCACGTACATCATTATTTTATTTTGCGTATTTTTTGACATATTTTTTCGCTTTATCTCGCGAAAAAAGTCAAATCTGGTATTTTCACAGAAACTGGCACATTTTGTACACAGCGTTGCCACTGCTACCAGAGAAAATACACAAAGCTTAAATGACACAGAGTTAAAGTTTTGCTGCTAAACATCAGAAATGGAGGACAAGTAAGACTCACCGCAGTCTCCATGATTTCTAGGTTGTAGGCTATCACACATTCAGCCATCAAGGCACAGAGATGTGGCCTCAGCCATGGCTTCCGACGACGGCAGCATACTCCTCAGTCTTGCTTTTCAGATTAGTCATTGCTTATCACAGTCGTTTGCGACATGTGGCTGCTTGTTGAAACGCCACTCACTGATGACATTTGTTTAAATACAAATGAGAAATGTATGGCACAGGTTTTACAAGGCATTGCAATTCAACAAATAAAATAAATGTGTGGTCGCAGTCATCCATAATACACTTCGGTAACACCGAAGAGCCCGCGAGTGTTAACGATTATTTTTTAAAAAATGTGCACCTGAAGTGCAAAGATTCACACACTACTCTCTTTATTTACGTTACCGAAGGCACGAGTTGTTGGAGAAATTTCAGAATTGTAACTGAATCCTAATTTAAATTACCTGCTGTCAATGCTCAACCCTTTGAGCAAAGCAGGCAATAATTAGTTTATTTATCTTAATAAACAGATGATTAAATTGCCTGATCAGCTTGAAACAATAGTTTAGGCACACCCAGTTCCTTTCACTGAGTTAAGTTTATCGTGCTGGTATATCGTAGGCTTATCTTGGTGCCAGTCAAACTCTTGATTGTGGAAATATGTTCCAAGAGTTCAATAAATACGCAGAACTATCTGGTCACAAGGGATCAATGTTTGTTTCTGAAGCATGAGGATGCTGAATTTACCATTGCAAATTTTAAGGGGTCGTTTATGCAATACTGCAAGTATGTGCCGTTAGTGATCAGCACACAAGTATGATGTATCAAGCTTTGACTTCCAGAATGTGACTAGTTATGAGAAAACCTTCCGTAAGTTTAGATATTACTGATCTTGGCATGCAAATCTACATATCCTATCCCAATTATTTTTATTTTGCTGCGTAAATCTCCAAAAGGCCGCGTAGACAGTGGTGTTTCCTGACATTTGTCTCTGTGCTGCTAGAGTGCTTTAGTGTATACGTATTTTTCAAGGATAATGAATGAGTAAAATTTTTTCATCCCAACTTTAGACCATGCAAAAATAGATGCTGTGACGAAGAGAAAGCTCACGTGGAAGAGAAAGCCAGAAACAGTACGATGACCGGCAGGATTAAAAGCTTGATTTTGCAAGTGAATGTTTCCAGATGGACTCCATCAGAACGGCAAATTCCATGGCAGTACCTCTTTTACTGGTTTTCTTGCGAGGTAAATTTTATAAATCCGCCTGGAAACCCCGGCCTGTGCCGGCTCCAGGTGATTGCATTCCTCTCCATACACCAAAAGCACTAAAAAGGGCAAAACCTAGCGGAGATTCAATCTTGCAGTCGACAATAAAAACAGGAAGGGAAATGAAGCACCAATATGCTGGATAACATCTGGCCTGAGGCTGTTGTCTACACTTTTATATTGGGTATATGTCCCAACTTTACCAGGAAAATATTGGCAATAGAAACGGCGTGAAAATACAGTTTTCCAATAGCAAATGCTAAAATTTGACATTGGTTCTACTGGCAAAGGTACCCAAAAGTAATTTGTTTGGATGATAAGATCTGTTCACCTGAATTGGCCAAAAGGACTAAAACGAAAACGTTGCTGAGTTTGTAACTATATAAACTTTCTTCCCTGTACGAGACAATGAATAAAATGAAACCAAGTGTGATGTCAAGCAAATGACTATAATAACACACAATCAGGTAACTTGACATTTGTTGCCCGGTTGGCTGGTTGTGGCCGTCATAATGTAGACGTCTGATCGCATATGACTGATACTTGCTACTACAAATGATAGACCAGCGTGAGTGCGGCGTTTGAGGGTGCTGAAACAAGATATCTACAATGTACATTGGTCATTTTTCGACTTCAATATCTGAACAGTCAAACGCTTTCTGGCACGTCTGCATCTTCCTTTGCTGTAGTGGGCATGTATATGATTCTTGTAAATAAAAAGCCAAGGTCACTTGCCAAAAATAACTTAGCCTATGCAGGGGACCATCATGAAGGGCAATGTTCAAATTCTTGCAAAACCAGTTCTTGAAATATCATCAAGAAACATTATTCAAAACAATAACACAGCCATGAAGGATTAATCTAAGATCCAATACACTAACTCCTTGCCCCTATCAAAGATTATCATCCTGTGCAATATCAAGATCACCCATATGTCATTTCACCGTGATCTTTACAAAAGTAAATATTAACGTGCAATATACTTTTTTTTCGAATCATCACTCTGAAGCGAAATTCAAGAAAAGGAACGATGTGAGTGTAGTCCCAGCATAGTTCTGTTATATTATCTCACCAAAACTAAATTTATTCAAACTCTTCTGTGGCCATGGGGAGTAGGTCAAGGTCATTGGTATCCTTCATCATTTCATTTCAAACATCCTGTAAACGTTAGGAAATGACACTAACTCTACCTGCTGCACGAGATTGGTGGAAAAAGTAAGTCAACTTACTCTTGAAAAGAATCCAGTCAGCTCATTTTGGAAATGTCCTAAATTATAAAAGACACAAAAATTCCCACACAAGATTACTATGACAGCTGACTTTGTGTGCATTGGCAATAACGTTGGTGAGAGAGTACTGAGATAACAGAATATCATTAAAATCAAAAGCAATCTTATAGGAATAGAGTTTTTGAGAGTTGAACAGTCCTACTAGACAAACATTACATTAAATTGAATTCCATGTAATAAATGCAACATAACATACAACTTGAAAAAACGTATAGGCAATTACGATTTCACATACATCAGGATAACCCCAGCTAAAGATTTTCTATCTGGTATCGCCTGGGCAATCCTACGTTGTTTTTTGCAGTATTATTTGTGGACATACAGGAGGTACATATGCTGGTATGAATATAAAGTGATGAAGGACATCAGGGAATATATTCACAAAGAGTCAATCTGATCCGCATTTAATCCTAAAAGAAAAACCAATTTGCCTTTGGGCCTTGAACTACTGAATTGCTGGCCAAATGTTTGATCTAAACTTGCAGGATTAATTAATCTAAGTTCTCCCCTGTAATATGAACTTTGGAATTAAAATTTCTATTTTATAAAAAAATCAACATTGATTTAGTCCAGATTTTAATCCTGGATTACGAGATTCAATACTGGATCAAGCTAAGATTGATTTGATAACATGAACCTGTAAATCCTTAAATTAATATTGCAGGCAAGAGCATACGTTGACTAATCCTCAAAGTTTTGATTAAACATTGAGCCAAGGACTAAGTAGTTCAGGGCCCAAACCACATTGATTTTAGTTTTGAGATTAAAGTTAGGATCAGATCAAATTCTGTGTGAATATGGCTACAGATGATAATCTGCTAATGAATTGAATTATACAGTATTTAGTTACATACATAGCAATTTGATATGGTACAAACATCTCGATAACTCCTTGCAAATATAATTTGGTACGGCAAGAAAACCCGGGGTAAGAACGTATATATAGTTTGTTTGTTTGTTTGTATACGGAGGTGTGTTTTGAAGTACACTTGGGATTCAAGCCCTGATGCAATGTTTCCGTTTTGTTGGTGGTGGTACACGGAGCGGGACAGTTCTCTAGCGAGGGCACAGTTAGCATGAATGGTCGGTAAGCTTTCATAAATATTCCGGAAAGGAAAAGAAACTTTATTTTCTTTCCTTTTTTTTTTTTTACTTGATATGTTATGTAGTGGGGCAGCAGTGACTTGCTTAATATTTGTTAAAGATCATCTATAAAGTTGAGATAAAGAGCAATATCACTTTTATAAAATCGCTCACGTAGAAATTTCACCGAATATGATACAATGTTCAAATTCAGACACGCAAAAGTTGTGCAATCCCATAGTTTTAAATATTACATCGACATCTTTCGAGTCTTATCAGAATACGGTTTTTGTAAAGGACCCTGGTATTGTTTAATATCAAATTGCCACTTCATATGGTACCCGTGTTTGATCAAGTGTGAAATATACCCCAATCAAGCAACCTCGTGACCTCATAAATTTCCTGCCTTTAAAATGTACTCCATGTCATGATATACTGCCATGTCTCAAATTATCTGGATAAATACAATTCCTCAGCCCTATTCATTTTGGGTTAAGGAATAAATATAGTTTATTAGTTTATTTGTTTTTGTTTGTTTGTTTGTTTGTTTGTTTGTTTGTTTGTTTGTTTTTTTGACTAACTGACTGACTGACTGAATGAATGAATGAATGCATGAATGAATGCATTCCTTTATGTTTGGATATGTGACATCTTAACTGGAATGTCCATGTGCCATACGTGTAACAAATTAAATCAAACTGACGGCTTTTTATAAATTGCGAAATAGCATTCCTTTAACACTGCACTACTCCTCACTTTACCATATTTCATTTACTGCAGATAATTCTTTCCCACTACAGCTAAGCTGGATACTATCTTTAAAGGTACAGAAAATAGTATGTTTTACACGTTATTCCAATTAAGATACTCACTTGAAGTCTAATTCCATACATGTCCAAACATTAATTAATATTAGCTAGAAGATTTCATGTAGAAGAAACATCGCAAAATTAGTACCCTGCTCTCTTCCGAACACTATTTCTCAAAATTATGCGGAAATGTATGTCGCAAAAACGTTGTAAATTATTAAAAACAGGAACTTGCTTATCTGAAAGGACATTCTCAATTACAGTCTCGTTAGATGTTTAAGGCATAGAACAAAACGTGAGTGTTGAGCATATCATAGTGCACTAATTTATCATTATAATTACTTTTTTGTCATTATTCTTAATTTCAGTTTGTTCCAGTAGCATGTATCATAAATTGTAATCTGTGAGGTCTTTGTCTTGCAGGCAGGAGTTCCCAGCCTGACACGGATTTTTCTATATCGGCATGATATTGACAGTATGGGGTCATAACTCTGCTGTTTTCTTTATGTTTGGTATTCGACTAGTATTAAGAAGCGTTTATGACGTTTGACCCCAAACAAGGACACCATGATGCAGATAAGGACACACTTAGGAATTGGTAAATTGCCAAGGGTATATGTTAACCCTTAAAGTGCTAATCACTGCTATAGTCGTTTTCTCATTGTTAAACATAGAATGGTTAAAAGATTCAAATTCCTCATGAAGATATCTTTTATTCAAATACCAGCAAGCCTAGTCAAACAAAAAGGAGTCTTAGTCAGCCAGGAAAGCTGTTGACTCAGTCTTAAATCAGCGCTTTAAGGATTAAGGGAGAATAATTATCAGGCTGCTTTAGTTGCCAATACTTTGGTATACTTTTGATATTATCTTTATTTGTTGGGTTATAGCAAAATCTGTATTAACATGAGACCTGTGGTGTGCAGTTCAATGGATTAAATATTTGTAGAGTACTTAACACAATAGTATCCACAGCATATCACATAGGTTTAAAATGATTTGAAACACCTGGTATGTCATTTAAAAAAATTATGGATATTAATGGGCCCAAGATGGAACAATTAGAAATCCCAGTGGTTTTATTTGTCATCATTTCAGTTTAAACATATTTATTTCAGCTGGATCGCCCTTTAGTATATCGAGATGGCACTAATGGGGAGGGGGGGGTGTTCTCCAGAACACGGAGTAACACAAAATGTATATCACAAAACACACAGGACAAAATAAGGACAGAGTTACCCAATTAACAGAGAAGCTGCACACATGTTTCAGATTTGTACCCTGCATAGAAAAATCAAAATAGTTAAAGTTACCAAAATGCAAAAATGCAAAATAGTTCACTACGCGTAGAATGTACTCATATAAGTCCCATTTCACAATAATACTGACTGGCGGTAGGAAAGCTCATAAAGGACACTTAAGAAATAAGTTTATGTATTATTATTCAGCTATTAACTGAATTGAAAGTTACTGCTAGTGCTTTACAGAACTAAAATATGAAGCGTCTTGTATCTACGATGTATCTGTGGAAAGCATCACAAATTTATAAGTTGAAGGGAATAGACAATTCGTCGCTACCAAAGAGAAGAGTTATAGCTAATCTGTCACGCGCTGTGTGTATAATCAGATTCGGGTAGACTCCGGGAGCAATAATAGGGATGATGGAGTTGAGATGTTTAATTCTATAAGTACAATACTTTGGACAAAAGAGCAGAGAATGTTGCAGATCTTCAGTGCAGTACGAACAAGAACCTGTAGGTTGTGGGATGATGTTGAACATTTGGAACTCATTTGGGGTCTGTATCTGGTTTTTCATATGTGTCTGACATTTTATGTCATTAAAACTGTTAATTAATCTCGTTTTAAATTTCGGTTTATTTTTAATAAATTTAGGATTTGCCTCGTGAAACAGATTTGTAAAGTTCCGGGGTTTGTCAAACTTTGAAGAATCAAAACAGGGAAGATTTTTTTTTTCAGATCTTCAGTTAAGGCGGTGGCAGCGTCCTTTCCGTTGATTCTCATGATCAAGTCCATGTGGTCTTAATCATCTTTTATTGATTAGCTTTTTACATGTAAGGGTTTTTTCAATCAAGTTATAGTCAAATCATCATTTCCGCATATATCTAATTAACCTAGTTTAACGTGTTTTCTGCTCTAAGGCTCAAATAATAATTTATGTATATATTTAAACGACCTAGTTTACTTAGCTTATTTTGCTCTAATGGTTATTTCTGCGTTGATCCAAATGAGATTTAAAACATAGCAAAATGGATCTACTTCTGTTTGATTTCTTTTGCTAAATCTATTACTGGTTTTGGTCCCGGTAAAGAAAAACCTTAGTTTGCAACCAGTTCAAGAATTGTGTGTGTGTCTGTGTGTGTGTGTGTGTGTGTGTTTCCGCAGTAAAAATCTCTTGTTGGGGCTCAAACACCACCCTATCATTTTCTCTCGTGCAGAAACGTTCCTTGCACTTAACGGCGGCATCATTCACAGCTTTCAGTAGGGCTCTAATAATGAATCAATCTTTTTATAACAGTGATCTTTTACATCTTTGTCGAGTCTGAACCTTCGCCAATCGTGTACATTGTAGGCTAGTATGGCGGCAGCTTGTTTTGATATTGTGATGGTAATACAGTGATCTATTCTGCTCCTAACAAACATAACTGCCTCCAATTTTTTAAAATGTGAATACGGGACCAGATTGATTTTTTTTTTGCGGGTGGGGGGGGGGGGGATAAAAACTCATTGTAAAACCAACCAAATTCGATGTTAATTGTGGCGACACACATTTGGTTTGTTCGTTTGACATAACATCATAAATATAATTTGTACCTCAGTGTACACTGTACATAAAGAATCAACCCCACAAGAATTTTTTTTTTATGTTGAATCAGAAATGTTTTAGCTGGCAACATTTGAGAAAAAGTAAGGACAGACTCAACAGGATGAAAGAAGTACTGATGAGGTTATGGGGTTAATATCTCGATCCCCTAAAGGGCAGCCAATTCGTGTTACACCTGGTAATTGCGAGCGCCATCTCTCAGCAACCTGCGGCACATATTCTGGTTGCGTCTTTGAAAGTTAATCAAATGAAAAGAGATGGTCATTTTTATCCAAAACGAAGTCTGGACCTAGATTTGCGTGTGCTGGCGGTTTGCTGATTGCGTGCGTGGGACCTGTGTGGAGACTTACGGTAATTAATCGCATATAATATGGGCAGCTGGGCTTTAATCTGTAATGATATGGCTCTTTCTTAGACCATAAAGGCATTTAATTATTAATGAAAACGTATAGGTCATGCGTATTTCTTGTGGCATTATCTATTATATGATGATCTGCAATCAGTATGTCCGAGCTCCCCCCCTCCCCCCTCTCTCTCTATCATTAAATCCCCTTAAAACCAGGGAAGGTTTGTAGAGATAACTATGCTTACATAACTGTTAGAGTGTTAGTTTTACAGGAAACAAAAGATCATTTCTTGTGGAAAGGAGCCATGTTTAGTTCATTTATGAATTTATTCATACGAAAAAACAGCAAGACACACATGCAAATTTCATTTCTACAGCAATCCCACAGGACCTTTGCGCCAACATTTCGACATGCAACTTCCCTATTGAAAATAACTTTTTTGAAATCTGAAATTTCACTTGCCTCTCATTTCGTCTCACTCTGGCGTTTTGTATAGGAAACATAGAGGACAATATCAACAACAGTACATCTTTAGTTAACTTTATTCGTACTGCTTCTTATGCCCTCGAGGGCTCATAGAATGCAGTAACGAATAGAACATACACAATATACACAATTAATGGTACAGTATGCAAGTAAAGGATCAAGAACTTGCATCTCTGTGAAAAAAATAAACTGCGAAACAAATTTACACACGTGCTCCACCACATCGGCCTTAGGGTCCAACACCAGGTTTGGAGACAAAGATGAAAGCTTTAAAGTGGCTTATAATTTCGTTCTCTCTTTAGTTGACAGCTAATGTAGCATTACTGACTGAGTTCCCAAACCTCCTATTCTTTCCCGCTCAAAGCAACCTCTAATACAATTGACCAGAAGGTGTAATCCGGATGCCAGGATATTGTTTTTCGTTTGCCTCAATCGTTTCTCATAAAATTCTCGTCAACATTAAACTTTTTTTACTGAGAATTTTTTTACTGATCGATAAAAAAGTAGGATACCCCATGCCAATAGCTGTGCTTGGCAGGGTTCAGGGCGATGCCCCACTCAACCTTATGTGACTCCAGGAAAGGGTCAATCCTTTGTACCCCTGTGTGAATTTTGAATTTTGGCACGCAAACGAAGCTTCTGACTGACTACATCATATGTATTGTTCGGCTCGCAACATCCGATGTTTGAAAAATTCGTTGTCGAGAGATACAAATATACTGACGGCAAGCTTTGAATTCAGTGATAGGGGTAGTTCGTTCTCTCTCTCTCTCTCTCTCTCTCTCTCTCTCTCTCTCTCTCTCTCTCTCTCTCTCTCTCTCTCTCTCTCTCTCTCTCTCTCTCTCTCTCTCTCTCTCTCTCTCTCTCTCTCTCTCTCTCTCTCGTGCCCTGTTGTGTTTTTACCATTGCTAAGCTCAGCTTTGTAAGGCATCCATGGTGAACTGTTCTGTTATATTGGAGGGTTTGCGAACTTAAAAATCATGGTATTTTCGCGAAAAATACGTGGTATAAGCATTTTATCATTTCCCATTAACAAGGTGCACTTCCTTCACTTCAGCAATGAAAGTCTTAGTTCGATGCACTAAATTTTAAAGCCTAAAGTAATGCGAAAAAGATCAACCTTGTGGTCAATTTTATTAGAGGTTTGTGATTTGTGAATGAGATACAAAATATCAAGCTACTGAACCCTGTTACAAATACTACATCAACCTTTACCATATCCACAATGTCTATGACAGAAACAACTTCAATGGTACAGTCGTTGCAAGTTTGAAATATTTTAACAGGAACCGTTCATCAAAATGTAATTTAGGCTGTGTTGGACATAGAAGTAAAGCACAGAGATTTAAGGTGTGCTTTTTGTTGATGGCTCCTACAGACGGAAAAGGAAATTAGGATGTAATAATGAAGATATGTTTAAAAAAGGTTTTCATCATTGTATTATTATTATCCTTCAAGGTATTTCCACAGCAAATAGGATCTGAGATGAACTTAGATATACAAGCAAACAATATTAGGGAGCGAAGCTCCCTCTACGGCAATGGGACCCACCACGATCGACATGTTGTTCAGCTCGATTTTTTGTCCATGACCGGAAGCCAATGGGTAAACTGGCTTTCTTCAGCAGAATCAGATAATAATCGGTCCCCATTGGTTAGCAGCCAAAGTCACTCAAACAGGGCCGCCGTCCATGGTTCATGGCGATTGGTTGAATTAAATAGGAATAAACTGCTTAAATTTAAACTCTCTATGCATTGCGTGGCAAAAATCAGGGGTGCACAAATTACTTAATTAAATTGAATACATTGATTTATTTTCTATGCACCATAAATTACAAACTTGGCACTGTGTGAGTTATCGCATGTCCGTGCTTCCATGCCTCACACAATAAAGCGTGACGTCACGTAGCAGCGCGAGTCTCCGCCTATGAAGATTGCGTCACTATTTACAAATGATTGGCAGCGCAGCAGACGACAATTTGCTTCACTCTCACACTGCAGCGCCACCGTTCAGACCGGGTTGCACGATTGAGGACAAAAAAGGCAGAGGCAGAGCCCTAAATTTAAGGTAAAAGTTCTTTTATTGCGCACCCAAATTGAAGTCGATTATTAAAACAAGTCAGGAATGATGTATGTAAAAAGAAAAAGTGAAAAACCTACACAAAAGCTAGAGAGAATGCAATGTAAACAAACTTATTCATCAGACTGCTCATTGAGTCCCATTATAATTTGCATTTTGCCAATACTAATAGTAGGCCTACACAATGATTTAGTTTAGCTGTTTCGCGACTAAAAACTTTCCCACAATAGCATAAAATTTGGAAGTACAAATAAAAGCAAACAACTATGTACCTTCAGTTACAAATCCTGCAACAAAATTACATCTTTCTTTTTTTCTTTCCTTCATTTCTTTCTTTTGTTATAATTTTGAAGCCCCTTTAAGGCCTATTTGAATTATTAATTCTGATTAAATGTTAAAACGGCTTGAAATAGTGTATAAATGAGTAGATTGTGAGGTTATTTTAAACTATAGATGTTCACGTCATAAAATGAACTGGCTTGCATTGTCTGCGGCATCGTGTTAAAAATACATAATTTTAGAACTTTGTGCATCAGATACAGTTAATTTTGGAACCAAAAGAAACCTTAAGTACTAAGGAGGAAGAATATCTTAATGGTACGTCAAATAGGCCTAAAAGTAATTAACACTTATGATTCTTATGAGACATGACCATGGCATGAAATTGTCGGTTTGGTAGATTTAGACCTATTTCGCCTTGTTCGGAAAATAGAGATGAATGGGTGGTTCACATGAATGTACTCCCATGGCGAGGCAGGCAAACAAATTCTAAAATTATACAAATATTTGAACAAACAGGACAATAAAAGTTCTATATGTTTTTTTTTTTATTAATGTAAGACAAAAATCAGTCAGTTAGGACCCTCTCAAGAGACTCCCAAGTTATCGATGCAAGCGCAGAATTTTTTGTTTGTTTACGTGTGGATGTAGGCCTACATCTTGCTAATGTGTCGCATCTATTCTTGCACTGTAGGCGACCGCATTTTATGGTGTTAATGAAAACGGTATATATATTCTGAATGACAAACCTTTTATCTTCAAGTGTGACAAAAACTGAATTCCATGATGCTCAAATAATTAAACGTTAGAAGGAGGACTGCGATAAGCAGACAACGGATGAAGCCGGAACTTGACCGAACTATGATGAAAAGGGCAAAAAATGACGTTTTTTAAAGTGCGTTGAACGCGCGAAGGTGATAAAATCATAATGACCGATCTGGCAAACAGCCCACCACTGGATTCAGCAATAACAAGCGCATTTGCACTTATAAATATTTTTTCATAAAAATTCACAATATAAATGCTTGCGGTGAAAAACCGAAAAATGGACGTCACATACGTTTGCCAAAAGGTTGGGCCTAAAAAAATGACACTTATCCAGGTCTTTTTTCTAAGTTATGATTTTTGGAAAAAATAAAAGTTAAAAGCTAAAAAAATTGTTATCAGGGCTTTTGGATGATGTATAACATTCAGTACATTTTTGTGATTATATACGTTTTTGCGGAGGTTAAATAAAACATGTACATGGCCAAACCTTTTTCAGTTCATTTTATGACGTGCATACCTATAGTTGATGTCAGGTTTCAACTTAGATTCGAAATATATACCAATAAAAAATAAAATAAAATAAAACATCAAATTCAATTCAAACTTGCGCTTCGCTCCCCTTTCTGGGTTACACCCATTCATATTAATTTTTGTTGACATAAGGTAACGGTATTACGATGTTTTTCTTCAGGGTAACCGGACTGAAATGCCAGGACAAAATTTTTTCACCTACAACTCTTTTGCCCTTTGTGTTGACGAGCGGACGAGTTCATGGATCACCCCTGATGCGCATCAAGGTGTCTCCCAATGTTTAAGGAATGAGATCTCATAAGACTGGATGAAAAGCCTGACAATTTCCCAGGAGATGTACAAAGGCAGGAAAGAAGTGCATTTTTTCATCGATATGCACTAAGCGCATTCTGATTATGTGATAAATAGCGTGAGTAGTGTGCTTTGGAGTTTTCTTCTAATTCTTTTAAAACTCATATTACCTGTCATCATTTGTGTTCATGTTGTTAATCTGACCATGCATCCAACTGTTTTTATGCTCGTTGGAAATGTTTGGTTTGTTCCCTGTGTTGCAAAGTATCATGCAAATATTTTGCCTGCGTAAACTTTTAGGACAAATGTCATCTAAAAGCGCTTGCTTTGCAATAACTTGGGTATAGATTTGCCTTCTTTGTGGCATATTGTACTGCATTTTTGATCACATGCAGCGCGAACATCAGTATGTGTTTCTCTCGATAGATAACGTGCACCTCTGGTGACCCAGATATCAGCATTCTTTACAATATTTGCAATCACAATGTTTGATTTATTCGGCCTTCAAAAAAATGCTGATGTGTCAGACTCCCGTCACTTTTAAACATGCTGCGTGGATGCTTTTACTCCATGCAAGGATCGAACAGTGTGATTTATTAAACAGAAAATCGATATAAGCGTCAAATGGTGTGAATTTATTAAACCGGAGATCGACATAAACATCGAATGGTGTGACTTATTAAACTGAAGATCTATATCAGGATCGAATGGTGTGTCCTATTAAACTGAAGATCTATATAAGGATGGAGTGGTGTGGACTATTAAATTAAAGATCGATATAAGGATCGAATGGTGTGATCTATTAAACTTGAGATCGATATGAGGACTGAGTAGCGTGACTTATTAAACTGAGGATCGGTATTAGGATCGAATGGTGTGATCTATTAAACGTGAGGTTGACATAAGGATCGAAGGATGTTAATTATTAAACTGGAGATCGGTATATGGATTGAATGGTGTGATCTATTATATTGGGGGAAGGAATAATGGCCTGATCCATTAAACTGGAGACAGTAATCATGGCCTGAAACGCGTGATCTGCTTTCATTCAGAAATTAACTGAAGCTCTAAATTATTTTCTCTTAAGCAAGTACAAGCACAATGTTTATTGTTAACAATATAATCCAAGCTTTTTTATTTTTTTCTAAAGAGTCAGAATGCTGGACACGTTCGAAACAAAAAAAACAAACAAACAAAACAAAACGAAAAAAAAAAAAAAAAAAAAAAAAAAAAACAACCAACCAAACAACCAAACAAACAAAATTAGAAAAAAAGCCGTCAATGCAAAGCTCTGCAAGATCATCCTGTCGCTGCCCTTGTTGTCCCCTTATGAAATTACGTTCAAGGAAAACAAGGTATAATGCTTAAAGTCCACTTTGCCCTTTGACCTCCAGTAGCAGAACTTTGAAACAGGAAACAGCCTGGGATGTGTTCTTTTTTTCTGCAGATATCATGGTTATTAATTCCATTATGAAGGTCAGTGGTCTAGACACAAGAGTCCAGCCTGGCCAACCAAACCTGCCGAGGCAGTCCTCTGAGCAAATAATGCGATACAGCTTGTAGCACTTAATATAGGGCCCCAGAATGATGATACCACCAAGAATGAGGCTGTCCGAGTCGGGGGAGGTCAGCAACCAGTGGTGGTTATAATATTGAGAGTTCATTATCGCAGATCAGTGCAGTGCAGTCTTAGTAATAAAGCCTGTAAACTACATCAAAAGTCCACTGCCCCCCCCCCCAAATAAATAAATAAAATAAATGAATAAATAAAAAAAAGAAAATGAAGAGAAAAGTTACACTCTAATTATAGTAACATAGTCGACACAACGTCCAGATTGAGACGAACACACGTTCTGCTGACTGTACAGTGTACACAAGCATGGTGTGTGAGAACAAGTGATGCAGATCGTGGTGTCACATGACGAGTTGACAAGAATATCAAACCTATGCGTAAAAACTATGCGCACTCGTAGTTTGTTTTCTATTCGAAAACATTCGGTCAAATTCGAAAGTCGCAATAACTGACAACGAAAATAAATCATGACAATTATGCACATCTACACAGCACTCGAAACACGCTGCTTCTGGGGTTTTTTTTGGTGTGTTTTTTTGTTTTTTTTGTTTTTTTGTGTTTTTTTAATTTAGGGAAATATCATGTAGATTCTGAGATCTTTTGCTAACTGACTTTTGACGGTTAGCCTCGTTCTGAAGTACAAACCAACTGCTACATGAGGAGCGCTTGTAGGGGCCCTCCAAGGTAAAACGAAAATGCAAACAAGACAACATTCATCGGTTTTTCTTTTGGAACAACGCACCATCAGATACTTTTACTAACAATTCATGAAATCACTGAGTGAACCAACCTCAAAAAATATTTTGGGAAACACTGCCGAAGGCCTTCCACTTTGGAGACAAAGGGCAAAATTCCCTTTCTTACCCCCACCCCCCTCTCCCGCAGTAGAGCTGTGGATACTTCAGCAGGGCCCAGCTGTGAACAGTAATTGCTAACATTCTTGCTCGCTATGCAACAGTAATGAACTATTTGGTACGTCTATCTAAAACAATTCCAATCTAATTTTCGCATTGAAAGGGTAAGTCTCGGTTCATGTGAGTGTTAGAGTGTGTAAACAAGATGTATACTGTACACATGAGAAAGAAGTGATCATGTACGTGTAAGTAGCTGATATAGTAATGGGGTAGGGAAAGAAACTCGCTCCAAAGATCTGAAAATTCAGATAAAGCTTTTTATAGGACTAAATTCGTACAAGTCTGGTGTTCGTCTTTTTAGACAGAGCCCTTACATCGGTTCATATAAGATTATGACTTGCTGGATGTCTTTCCCTAGGGGTCACTTTTACACCTACATATTTAGGACAAAGGGACGGTCTCTGTGCTCAATACCTAACGCTTTCATAATCAGATAAGGGAAGCGCCATGATATATATATATATATATATATATATATATATATATATATATATATATATATATATATATATATATATACATATATATATACATATATATATATATATATATATATATATACATATATATATATAAGATAATATACAAACTTGGTACCTGTCATTTAATATTTTATTCACTTATTATAATTATTATTATCATATCTATACATATATATATATATATATATATACATATTTATATATATATATATATATATATATATATATATATATATATATATATATATATATATATATATATATATATATATATATATAAGATGATATTCAAATTTGGTACCTGCCATTTAATTTTCATTCCCTTATTATTATTATCATAATATACATATAAGTATGTATGTATATATAATGTCTTTTTCTATTTTCAATTATAATACGACAATCATGTGTTGAGAGTTTTTATTATAACAGAAAAAGACATTGTGTAAAATTAACACATATAGAAATTGCAATTAGTTACATGGATAACACTGACTCAAAAATTAAGAAACTTGAATTATTCTGGAGAAGAAACTTTTTATTAGTCAGTGCATTTGTCTCTATGCGTTTAAAAGAAGGACTGATCCCAAAGGGATTCCAGTTAAAGTGGACATTGAGTTTGGAATCCCCTTGTAAATGGAAAATAAAAGATAAGGGAAATACTGGACACCGCGTCAGGTAAACTTTTAAGTAGAAGCGTGAAAATATGTGAAGACAAACTAAGATTAATTAACAGTAATTACAATGCAGATATGGGAAGACTGTGCCAGGAACTCTAAGTCAGGAAGATGCAAATCTCACGGGTGAGCTTGGGGAAATTTGGCGCAAATTACAGCCCAAGTTACGTCACGTCAAGTCTAAGATGTTACAGAATTTAACATGAAAGTCTAGATCGAGTAGTTGGACGAATTACCTTTAAAACGATGCAGAAATATCCAAGGAAGTAGATTTGAGAAAGGGTCAAAATGACATTGTGAGGGGGAAAACATGCAATGTTAATTCTCAGATCATTGGTGATCGGACATGCTTTTTCCGATGCATATCTTATCACATGTTTGGCACACAAAGTAAACATGAAGTTGTCAGACAAGAAGTAGTAGAATTCATCAGTCAGAATCCCCCCTTTACATGGAATATGTACATGGTAATATCGAAGAACATTTCGAAAAAACGAAGAAAACTAATGGAAGTACTTGTACATGTGCCACTGAGCGTGAGAGGTATCACAATATCGATATACTGGTCAACAGCGACAGTGGGTCAGAGAGAGAGAGAGAAAGAGAGAGAGAGAGAGAGAGAGAGAGAGAGAGAGAGAGAGAGAGAGAGAGAGAGAGAGAGAGAGAGAGAGAGAGAGAGAGAGAGAGAGAGATTTGTGGGCAGCAACAGGGAGAGCGTCCATGATAGACAATTTACAACAATTTAACACGTAGGGGAATTAGTAGGACATAATCACAGACATGGTATGGCCCTGTGGATGTACTGATTATGATGATATTGTAGTTAATGGAGAGGGTAATCAAGAAACCAAACAAATTGAAAAAAAAAGACTTTTCATCACCAAGTGGTATTATCCTGCGGAGTTAAGAAACATCAAATTTCTCAATAAATAGCTATTTTTCTATGGAAAAAGAAAATAACACATGTAAAGAAATGGAAGATAGTTATGTCAAAAGGAAAAGAAGCCACTGGACTCAACAAGCAGGAAGTGAAAGATGGCTTGTTTTATATATCACGGAAGTCAGGGATGACATCATCAAAGGTCTTAAACGAAAACTCAAAATGAACATATCAAAAGGAGAAGAAGCGGCAATTAAGGAACCGATGCATAATGATTCAATTGTAATTAATCCGGCTGATAAAGGATCAGGAGTAACTGTTCTATAAACAAAAGAATGTACAGCTACGATAGCGAAGGATTTAGGGACAACACGAAATCCAAAATTACATAAAGAAAAAAATCCCATACAGAATAATAGTCAGTTGGGGAACTCATAACACAGGAAAACTTGCTGAAATTGTGGAAAATGAATTAAAACAACATGTTGCAAATCTTAGATTTGTTCAAGATACGACAGATATTCTGAAGAAAATAAAACAAAAAACGATATTCAAATTCCCCCCAAAGCAATTATCTTCTGCATGGATGTTAAAGCATTTTACCCAAGTGTACCACGTGAAAAGACACGAACAGCAATCAAAAGCGCACTTCATAAGATAATTAATCAAAGAATAACAACAGATTATATTTTGAAAATGATGGATATCGCCTCAAAAAAAAAAAAACTTTTGCAGTTAGTGGAAAGTAATATACTCAGACAGATGGACTACTTTTGGATCAAAATAAGGTTTGTTCTTTGCAAGCACTTACTTAGGTGAATGGGAAGGGAAGTATTTCAACGATGTATGAAACTTGCATTCACTTATTGCCAATATGTAGATGATATATGGGGAAT
The DNA here is from genome assembly GCA_964020975.1 of Hermodice carunculata. NCBI lineage: Eukaryota > Metazoa > Annelida > Polychaeta > Eunicida > Amphinomidae > Hermodice > Hermodice carunculata. The sequence goes on along the minus strand of OZ026616.1, from coordinate 95,961,528 downwards.
ATGGATCTACTCGGAGCGAAATCTGGTTACATTTGATTCTTTTGCCAATTAAATTCACCCAAAAAACAATTTAAAATTGCCTTCATAAAAACAAAGTATCGAGTTTTTGGATCTTAAAATGAGAATAGACGGCGACGAAATTAGAAAAAAAAAAAGTATTTAAAAAATTAGGGATAATCTTTTTTATTAAAATGCAAGTTTTGATCACCAAACATAATTCAGGAATTCAATTGCATATGGACTTGGAATAAGAGCCAAAAGGACATGCAGTGATGAAAAAGATTTTGACAAACAAAAGATTGAATTTAGAAAGCACTTGAAGCGCCAGGATTACAGCACGTGTGAAAAAATGAACAGTTCAAAAATGAACAATTTCAGTAGAAAACAACTTTTGGATTATTCATCCAAGGAGAAAGAAAAGAACTTAGAATAAAGTGATCGTGTCTCATTGGTCATTAATTGCTCACGCGCTTCCGAATGTCAACAGAGTTATGAAAAAAACATAAAAAGCGTTACACAGGTCCCAAAGACTGAGATCAATATTTTATAAACCACCCCTTATTTCATATAACTGAGACAATTATATTTCAAGACATTTTAGTTCACAAAAACCTTATGAATTATTGTTTAAATCTCCAAACAAATGTTTCAAAATGATTCAAAGTAATATGTTTAAAAATGGAAACAACAAGGAATACACGGTCAAAGGTTATATCAATGGCAACACGGAGTAAGTAGTTTATGCTGTCTTCCGTGTCAAATGTAACAAGTACATGTATGTTGGGGAAACAGAGGGAACATTTTACCAGCGCATGTTATTGATTTCAGGAATTAGAAGACAGCATTCATAAATATAATAATATATTAGGAAAACTTCCCCTTTACAGCGGGGGCACCAACGGAACGGGGAAAAATCCATGATGCGTCCAAAATATATACAAATAATGAGGCATCCTTATCATCAATCAAATTATCTTCGTATGTTAAAATAAGTATAGTATCTATAAGTAAAGATTTATGTCCTCCGCACCAAAACTAGAGATGAACCATTCATTGGGACAAAACTCTAGAAAGCGTGAGGCCATGTACATTATACATGCTTCATATCAGTAGTTACCCGCTGAAGACATTTTAATTTATTTGGGCTAATGCAGCCTATATCAAAATTTTACAGAGGAACGTGTGCAATATGGACAAGAGTACGTCCATATGTATACAGGTTAGACAGGGACAGGTTAGCTTATGGAGAGTAAAGAGTTTAGACTGCGGAATAGGGTAATAACTGCTAGGGAGTGGCTCTAGGCAAAAAGACACAAGTACAACAATGTTTCATATACAACGCAGAACATATAGTGTCCAACGTCATTATTATAAAAAATCAGGTATTACCAGAGTATGAATGAACAAGTCAGTTATTATGACCCATGTGGTAACGTTTCTATAATAATGGACACACGATTGATGACTGGAGGTGATTGGAATGTAGAAAGTCTGCAAGGATATAACTTATCGACGAACGAAAGAAAAACTGTTGAGGAAGAAATTGAATACTTATAAGCAAAAAGGGACTAAACATATGTTTATTATTCTTACAGTTGTTAAACTTACCAATTTTGATATGAGTTTTTTAGGACTAAAATGGCAAAGGATGCCATTAGACCTTTAGTATACGGCACATAAATTTGTACGTGCATTAAGCGTGCGTGATTGTGTTTTGTTAAAATAACGTGTTATCTATTATTCAATATAAATTATGTCCAGTAAAGCACTTTCGCTCAAGAAGGCCGTGAGGTGAGCAATACGGAAATCACAGTTTTTATTATATTTGTATTTGTGTCTTTTTGCCCAGAACTACTTCCTAGTAGTCAATACCCTATTCCGCAGTCCGAACTCTTTACTCTCCATAAGCTAACCTGTCCCTGTCTAACCTATATACATATGGAATTACCATTGTCCATATTGCTCACGTTCCTCTGTAAAATTTTGACATAGGCTGTATCAGCCCAAATAAATTAAAGGGTCTTCACCGGGTAACTACTCAACATGTTTCGGAGCCTTTTACCCGTATATGTATATATATATACATATATATATATATATATATATATATATATATATATATATATATATATATATATATATATATATATATATATATATATATATATATATATATATATATATATACATATTCATATATTTTGTATCTGGTACACTTGCTTGCATCTAACCTGTGCAATTTTTTCATTTCGGTTTTATCCATGTTTAGTTATGTTCCTAACCTTTGTATGTTTGCATTTGACCACACCTTGAAATGGGGATGTACATCAATAAATTTTGTATATGTGTGTGTGTGTGTGTGTGTGTGTGTGTGTATGTGCGTGCGTGTGTGTGTGTGTTTGTGTGTGTGTGTTTGTGTGTGTGTGTGTGTGTGTATTATTTAAAAATTGTGGTTCATTTACTTTATCTTCTGAAGAGATTCAGCAGAACCAGTCCATATATATATTTGCTAATACAGCTTTATGCGATGTAGATATATGGACTTTCATCAAAACGATGAATTACGAAGAACATCAGAGCGGGACTTTCTTCTGATCATGATGTGATTGACAATCTTGGTTTGCTTTGGTGTCACACGATTGTGCTGCCGAAAGACCTGGTCAAGACAGTCACGCCTGGTGTGCTTAGAGCTCTTTCTGTAAAAAGGCACACAGACATAGAAACCCAGGAAATAATGAGGATCAAAATGAGAAGTCGAAATAATAAATGTCTATTCGATCTAGCACATCGATTCTTGACGTTCAGGCTCTCTGTTTGGTCTCACCTTTCATCCAGTCTTCATCTGGCAGTATTTTCTGTGATAGGACATGTTTTAAAGCCAAAAATAATCCATATTTAAAACATTTTTAATTTGGAACTTGTCAAGAGTGAAATACTTTGATGTAAAGATTATGTACATCAGATCAACGGAACAAAGAGTGTGACAGGTCTAAGTGGCCTACCTATTGTAAACAAGGTATTACTGACAACCCAAACCTTTACCTTTACCAGCCAAAAACGGCTTATTTAGGCTTTTGATAAAATAGGATTGTGCGACCGAGTTAAAACGTTGAGCAAGCTGATCGAGATACCTGTTTTGAAATGACCGAAGAAGATGCAGCCTTTGAGTAATGGACAGACGCATTTATTGTCTCAGCTACGCAAGATATATACATTTACTTTATTACAGTGATGCCAAATAACAAAACTTGGTTCAATGCAAAACTTCGAAGAATGTCAAGGTAAAAAGTAGAGAAACTAAAAACGAAGGGCATACTCTTGTGCGGGGATGTTTTCGTAGATATAGAAATTTCCATCAATAATAACTAATAAATGAAGACTAACTAAAATAGACCCTAGTGCATAGCGCATTAGAAAATGTTTACTGGTACGGAAGAAAATCAGCAATATGCTTTTAAATCATATTTGAGAAAACACTATTGAAGATGACACCTGTAAACCTAGGTTTAACGCAGTTTAAAAAATAAAAGCATATTGTTCCAAAATCAAATGCCTCACCTGATCACAAACCAATGATGGGCCAACAGAAATAGTGTAATATATTACAAGGTATACAGAAATATGAAGTTATTGATACTGAAAACATTTAGATGAAGCTAAAGATTTTTTAATCGGACGGAAAATTCGTTACAGGGATAACTGATGCGCATGTATTATTAATTACGGTGATGGAAAAGTTCCCCATTTCTATCTAGATTGACTTCAAGAGACTATGTAATATATATATATATATATATATATATATATATATATATATATATATATATATATATATATATATATATATATATATAAACAGACCAACACTTTCCGCGGCCCTTAATTTAGATACGGACCTATCCCATTTTGAAAGCTAGGATATCCAATGGTTACGTCTAAATTTCAACAAAATATACTTTTAATCGCCTTTCTCCTTGTTTTTTTTTTTTCAATAAATACCGCTCTACACACAATAGAGAACCTCTTTCTGTCGTGTTAATCTTTGTACTTATCTTATTTTCTATAACTAAGAGATTTGTCCACAACATTGTCTTTTGTCTGATCTTGTGCCATACTTGTATTGATGAACAAAATGGTTTTACAGAAGGACGACCCTTTCCCCCAATGAACTAATAAAGTATATTCAAATCAATGGTGCAGGGATTACAAATACCAAAGAGGGCAAAGCATAAATAAACCTATATAATGCAAGAACAAACCAAACACGAGATATACATAAGAGGGTGTAGTCTCCACCTGAATAATGTGCCTAGACAGGTTCCACAACAGCTGTCCGATAAAAGTCGAACTCCAAATCAATTTTGCTTTTTGTTCAATTAAAATCATCACCCTTAAAATCAGCAATTTGCTGTCACATAGACACAACAAGTGATAAATAACTCGATATTGCTTTTGCGACAGTAATACAAACTAACATATTTAGTCAACAAAACGTACAGGCAAGCAACGAGGCAATAAGTACAACTCTCAATCGGTCGAAGTAAAAGGAAAACTGTTATTTGATTACAAGACTGTCCTTGGATCATTATTTTCAATCCACTCACAATACCAAAGGGTAATAAAAGTACAATTATAATCACCGTCAGGTGAATTGCCTCAAATTCTGAAATGTAAAGAGAAGACTGCAAGATTGTATCCAAAGCAAAAGCTGTAATTCGGTATGAGATAAGAAAGCAATGTCGCTATCACAAAGGAAAAGTACATGCTGAAATTGCTATGAAACGGGTAATGGGAAGGAAACGTAGACTTTGGCAATGCTTTTGAAAGTCATTTTTGACAAAAAGGTACACTCTCATTTTAATTTAGCACGAGCTTCATTATCTGTCATATTTATTTAGTATTGCTACTCAAAACGCTTGCGTTCGAGGGGTCAAGTTAACATTCTCAATAAACAAACGAATCTGACTTTCTTCAGCTGGCGACTCATACAGCTCGGTTTGAACGCGTGCGCCTGGTAATTCGAAAAATAGGCCTGCTGCGTAATCCTTTTGAAATGCAAGCTTAACCTTGCCACTAACAAACAGAAGAATGTACGCAGACGAATCCAATTGCTAAAATGTCAACAAAATTGTGCATTACCAGGTAATGTTTTTGTGGAAAAATTCAACTGTGACTCCGGCACATACAGTTACTTGCGATTGTCAGAATTGTAGATCGTCGTTAAGGTAAGTGTTCACAACTTCGACAGGTACTTTCATCCTTCCAGTAGTTTTTGCCGAGTGGCAGACGGTTATAAGTACATCAAAAATAAATCATGTGTCACCCATCCCATCTATTACCAGAACAATAAAGAGTTGGGCGGCAAAATACGTTCATACTGCCAGGCACTGCATTCGTGTCTCTGCGTGACAGGGCGCGGAATATTTGCAGAACATGAGGTGCCACCAATGAGAAGTCATAAAGAGTTACGTTTCAAGTGGAAACCTTTATTGCCACAAACTAAACAGTGAAACGGCTCGCATCAGCTCCGATGGCACAAGCAAAGTTTACATTTTATTTTTGGCAGAACAACAGCCGCAAAGTCATGGCAATCAACATTCCTGGTTTTTCCTTGGAATTGCTTGGTAACGAGATCAGAGAGAGAGCATAATGATTGTTGACAGGACAAATAATTATACCGTATAGGATTTAAGGCCAACAAATGTCAGTCTGTAGCAGGACTTATGTCCACTATGCTCTACAATTAGAGCTAATATAACCAGACCATCAAATAAGTGCTACAGTAGCGTCCGGTGTTAACCCCTTTATTGGTCAAAAGCCGATACAATGTACAACTTTATTAGAGCACTCTGCCACGTTGGCGCCAGGAGATAGCCACAGAAAGCTTTTCTTCTAGAAACATATAGGCACATGCTTTTAAGAAAATATAGACAGACGACATTTGGAACTGTTGGATATTGTCTTTTGGATTGAGCCGGAAAGTGTCACGTGCAGAAGTCATCAACGGCCAATTACAGTGACAGAGTGATGCACAACAACACATGACCCAGGAGGGAATCTAAATCTAACTTAATGCGAGAACTTTCAAGCGCGCATTTGGCAGACAAAACTCATTGTTGCCTGCTTTCATCTTGGAGTCAACTTTCAAATTACTCTTAGATTAGATAAACGTGAGCAGAAATTGTTAGAGAATCAAGTCTGCGCAACATGCCATTGGTCCATAGCTTTGAAGATCAGTAAGAAAAGTTAACGGACCGCTCTCATTTTCTTCAAAGGGATCGATCTTCTTAGGCGACAGTCTGTTTTCAAAATTGTTACAATATACTGCATATTTGAGTATATCAAAAACCAGACTTATTCGTCCACAAATAAGGTATATATGATAAATAGAACACAAGGCGACTTGCGTCACGAACAAGGGGGGGGGGGTCTTTAAGAGATCGTACAAAACACATAATGAGACAAACCGTGTTTCTTAGGTACTGTTTTTTATTTAATTTTTATTTGCGTTTGAAATTAAATGATTTCTAAACACCCATGGGGCGGCATGTTCAGGTGTATGGGCATTTGGACATAGCTACTGGGATTGGATAATGACCAACGAAATTGTATTTTTCACTTCGTTGTTCAAAGTCACTGTCCATGTTTTCAGAATGTAATGCAAAGGTAACATATTTTGGTTGGTTTGTAAATATGTTAATTTGACAAGCATTTGAAATGTGAAATTAACAACCTTTGAACTCTTGAAAGATCCTTCAGTTAAACACCCGCAACATGTGCCAGGAATGGACGAAACTAAGTACCCGTGGAATTAAATTCTCTCATCAGTGTCAATTGTCTTGAGGATTAGATAACAAGATTCAGCATTGGAAGTCTAACCTACTTCTATGCGCATTAATATGCACCACGTTTTTTATCCCATGTAACTTGCTAGCTATTGTAAAATGATTAATATAAGCTTTAATTTGCTGGTCAAGATTTAGAATGTGTTTATGGTTATTGTGTCACAATTTTCAGTCGCCCTGATGAGTACATTATGTCACGGATAGCCTTGTTTCAACTACACCACAATATTTCCTCGATACTTCACAAATGATGGATATGCTTTATTCCAGTTTAACGAATATGTTTATGTTGTTGTAACTTTAAATTGGTAAATTTGGGCATCATCGTAGTATTGTACCCTGTACTTTGTATAACTCTGAATGTATCTATGGAACCACTACTTAGGCAGACAGGTTAAAAAAAAGTAAATGGCAAAATTTTAGTCTGATATTACAAAACTGAATCTTCTAGCGAAACCCGATAACTAACAAACTGCAGATGTCAATATGTAAAATTTATAGTCTGAAGAAACAAAGAACAAGTAGACTTCTTGTAAAACGACTCCTGTGCTTGTTTTAAACCCTTTTAACCCATCAGTCACCAAACATCAGCATTGCTGACATACATTGAAACATTATTCCATCCAAGAGTGCATGGTGTGTTGGTGCCATGACAAATTGTTCCACTGTGTGATTCCAAGACAGGTAAGTTGAAGAGCATAAGGCATTGGTGTTTTTCTAACATGTAGGGTTAGGTGATTTGGCTTATTTTGGTTTAAAGGAAGAAATTACAGATATAGACATGGTGGCATTAAATTTCATCAGTACCTTCATTTGTGTCGACAAGAAAAAGTAGTCGGCCATACATACAACCCTAAGGCATACTGGCCGCAATAAGAAGGCCTGACGAGGTCTGCCTCCTATTGTAACGCAAAGATGGTTAGACAAATAACTTTTTATCAACTGCCACATCAGGTTTTCACAACCAAATTGTTTTCTTTTAGAAGGGACCTGGTGTGCCAGACTTTGCCTATGTTAAGCAGCAGCATGCATGGCTATTCGCTACTTGTAACCATTCTATCAATCCGATATGGTTTGTCAAATCTTAAACTACAAACTGCCTTTTCAGCGGTGACAGATGTAATATTAGTGACACTGTCACTCACCGGAGCCGAGGAAACGTTTCTTCGGTCACCAGTTGCACAGGTTTGCCACCATATTATTGGATCTTCGCAAAAGCTTGTCAGTTTCACTTATACGACCATGCTTTTGATGTAAACACTGCATCAGAAAACAATAATTTTATTTTTTTTTTTTAATTGTACTCCTACGGGGGTCCAAAAAGCTCCAAACTGGTTTACACTGGAACTTCATGTGAATTTGGACATTATAAAATTGGTATAAAATAGAGTTGATTTTCCTGCTTGTCATCAGTTGTTCTGATACTGTCCTCGAGAGCAGATCTCAAGGTACAAGAAAAAGAGACCTGAAGAGAGAGAGAGAGAGAGAGAGAGAGAGAGAGAGAGAGAGAGAGAGAGAGAGAGTCTGCAATAATGGAACCAAACTTTCTGTGCTCGGATTAAGTCGTGTTCCAATATAAACACTCTAAGATCATTACGGGACAGATACAAACATAAGAAATGTAATATATCTTCCCTCCCATTCTGGTACATGGTAGAGGTTAAGTTGCATACTCTCACCCTTTCCAAATTTCCATTGATAGCTAAAGAGCCAGTAAATATCTTAACTTTTAAATATAAGGCATAAAAGTCGTGTACGTTAAAAATATATTTGGTCAAATGTAAATACCTCATGGATGAGCATTTGGTGGAGGGGATATATGCATGTCATATTTCAGCTGGGCGATTGGTGCCAAAGGTTGCAAGCTCTAATCTCGCTCGTTCCGAACATATAATATAAAGAGTACAGTGGTGACAATAAAAGGATGTTCAGCCATCTATATCTTGAGGAAAGAGATATTATCCATGTAGCTGTCAAGACATAAACTTATAAAGGATCTTAGCCAAAATTCGTTTGTCCAGTCGAGTGTTTCTGCGTTCGAATCACCGAGCAATATGACCAGGCAACTTTCGAGCCTTTCATGTAGACAATTTGTAACTGACCAAACACTTGCTTACAAAGACGATATTCTGGTGAATCATAACGCAGACCATGGTAACATTTGACACACATACGGTTCAAAATTAGATCAATTGGAAGGCAGTGCGGCTCACCAAGGTTGCCTCCATTGCTGGATTAGATTCGATACCCAAAACTGCATTCGGCTCTAAGTATTGAATAAATTTCAGCGCAGAGAGTGCTTCTTTCGAATTATTAATCCACACTGTGCAACCATGTATATAACTTTGAGGGCCTTTTGAAACTTAGCATCTCCTTGCAACATTGTGATCAAATTTCCTGTAGATGTATCAAAAACGTTTCCAAAGATAGTTTAACTGTTTTGGCTGGTCAAAAAATAACAGTATTATATAAGCCCAGCACACAAAAAGGATCTGGTACCAAAGAGAACTGACAGGAGCCTCCGTGTGGCACCAGGGTCCATGGGCAAATAGACATTTATCCCCCTCCTTCATTGAAAGGAAACTGGTGTATTATCTGATTTGTAATATATTTTAATATTTGGGCCGAATGTAAAATACACTGACAAAATTACCCGAGTCGTCCTTCTCTCAAACCAAATCCCACGAGTTGTTTGCCAGCCTGCGCGCCTGATCACCCAAGCGCGAAGCGCGCGTGTGATCAGGCGCGCAGGCAGGCAAACAACGAGGGTTTAAACAGATATACGACGAGGGTTATTTTGTATTCATCCCCTACGGTCCATTAAGAAAGAAAAAAAAAAACATATTTATATCACTTGTACAATATAATTTCACTACAGGTCATCGGAATTTGCCATAGTCATGTCGCGCGTATGAATTTAACATTTAAACAATGAAGAAAAGGTATCGACCATAGGCCTAGTGGCGGATTTTTTGAACGGCCGTCGCATCAGCCCCAAAACGCCCCGAAAAATCTCTTTTGTATATTTTCTATATGGAATTAATTTAGTGGAGAGGAGAATTGGAAGGTAAGGCTGCCTTGAAATGTTGTACCAAGAAACATTCCAAAGTATGCATCCATGGAGTTCAAGTGACTGACGGCTGTCAAATTGGCCCCATCAGTGACGGCAGCAGTGCGAGTATTGCCCGAGGGAACGGGGGGATGTCTATCTGTATGCTACTGGGACAAACGATGAAAACAGGGTCTGGGGAGTGGTTTAGACAGATGTTAGAGGTCTCTGAAAAGAAGGAGAATTTCCCTGGAGAATGCTGCACATGGCGTGCTTTTTATTTCTGCTTGCTATTGCATAATTGTTCACGGACTGCACATTTTTGGCCCGCCCGCTCACCTCTTGAATGGTGATTGGCGGGACACCCTTTGAGTCTTCAGTGCTGATGAAAAAAATTGTTGACTTTTGATCCGTTGTCATACTAAATATGGAATCGATTCCTGTCATATTTGGAAAAACATATCTCTGATGTTACAAATATGGTAAAAAGTTACCGCCCCCCCCCCCCCCATGGGATATGGTTAACAATATCACATAGGCCATATCCCATGGGTTTTCAATGTAATATTGTTCAAAGTAGGGGATAATTCTATAAATGAAGTTAATTGACTATTAGACATTCTCGGATGTTTTGTACATGATATGGCAGGGTCATATCTTTTAAGAAAAGCAAAAACGTTGTGTTGATATTTATATTAGAATTAATTGGAACTAGTTCTTCTGTTCTTTGCATGGCATCTTCACAATTTTGGAATACTGATTCTAATACCGGTACTCGTGTGTTTTTGCTGTAGTACATTGGATGTTTAGCTAAAGTTATACTTTAAGCGTGCATTTATAAATGCACCAGTAAACCTGAGAAAATTTCAGAAATGATGCACTCATCAAAGCATGACAGTTTTCGTGTAGTGCATCCCGTTTTACACATGTTCACGTCGAATTGGGCACCTTTTTCTCAAATGAAACCATGTAGTTACAACAGGCACATTGCGTTTATATATGCAGTGGAGCATCACATGGAATGATCATTGATGCCCGAGTGGCAGTCGGACATTGTACTTTTGTATGGGCAAAGGCTGTGGTATGCCTGTGAGCCATGTACATATACATTGCCCTATTACACTTAAAATTAGAGATAGACACAGCCCAACCAAACCACAGAGGAGAAAAAAAAAACAAACAAACAAAAAAAAAACTGTTTATTGAAAAGTCGGTCCTCAAAAGTCGATCAAGTGTTTGTGACAACATGCTAATTGTTTGGAAAAATGTTTCCATGATGATGATGATGATGATGATGATGATGATGATGATGATGATGATGATGATGATGATTATAAGCGACGAGTGTGGATGACGGACAACCATTTGCAATCGAAACCGTATACATCAACACAACATCAACTATGCACCGATGAAAACTACAATGAAAGGTTTTGCAGAAAGGCGAATAGGTAAAGTTGGTCCCGAATCCCGGGTCTGTTGGAAAGAGCTGTTCTAAATTGCTCAAATGCTTGGTTTGCATTATCATCATCTTGACTAACCAGTTTCTCAAAGCCCCGTTGATGTTGTTAGCATATCAAAGGGGAACTTGCAGTCCAAGTTAAGGGACTATGAATTGTTTGGTGAACATTGCGTCCATTGAAAGAGACATTCTTGCCCTTGTATTACATTGGCACCTTGGCACCTATTGTAATTGGCATCTGGCCCGCCGTCGCAGGTACCTGTAATGACGATAATGATAAAGCTGACTACAACGACAATAACAATAATCCTAATATTAAGAATATTAAAATATACATTGAAATAACCAGAAGGTACGCAGAATTACTCTATTGACCAGAACAGGCAGAGAAAGGGCGACGCTGAAACGGAGGAAATTCTCATAAGACTCCCATTACTGGCAATAAACGATATTGGAGTGCCCCAATTCTTTCATTTTGGTTCCAATTTGCAAGCTGCCCATTTCGGAGACATTATTGCGGTATCACGTAGACTTGGTATGCTGCCATTAACTTTTTTTTTAAAAATCAGGAAATGTCGATATATATGGAGAGTAGACGCCTACATGTAAAGTATGTTCATTTGAATCAGAATCTTGGGTTTGAATTTCCGAAACGATATCCAACAAGACTGAAATACTTGGTACCTCATACATGTAAAGCTCTACCGTATAATATTTACATTCGGAGTTTTTGTTAGCATGGAAAGAATAGGGACACATTTTGTTTTCATCAGTCGATGGTAACATCATGTACAGCACGGCACGTGCCAGTGCCTGCTTTGCTACGTAACAAGCGGCTGGCCACACCCATAGCTCCTCCCACTGATAAACATTTTTAAGGTCCTTCGCAGTGCCTATCAAAACTTTTACGCACAAATAGTCATGCAAATTTAACTCTAGTCTAGTATTAATGTTAATATGAATATAAATATAAAAATGAAGTATGTCTCTGTTGTTGTCATTGGCATGTAACAGCGCGGTTGTGGGTAGGCATTTTCTTCATGACGTCGCTATCGCGACGTCATGAAAAATGCCTACCTACACAAGCGCGCTGTTACATGCCAATGACAACAACAGAGACAGACTTCATTTTTATACAAGACACTTGCGGAACAGGGGTCTGCCTGTTGACCACTAAGAACAACAGCGACGAAGGCCAGAAGACAAAATAAAATAGTCCAATTGAGTGATGGTTCACGTTTTCCCTAGCTGATGGCATTTGAACTTCATATTCATGATTAGTTGTCCTGATGTATGTTGGAAAGCCGTAGCTCTCATATTTTTCTGTGCAATGCATGGTACATTCATATATTGTGTATTTTTTCAATATCCCGTGAAATACTACATTATGTTTTCATGAAAGCTGGGAAATAAAATGTTTCTCGCTATGCAGAAAAACTGTATCGACTATCATTTTGAACTTGTTTTTTATTACGATTTCACTAACAATTTTGCGGTGACCCATAATATAACTGAGCCACGCTTCTTCATTCAAGAAACACAACTTCCGGATGGTCACACCAATCCGTTAGGATTATTCAAATGCGCTATTTTTTCGCACGCTTGCGCTGTCAAAGTTAAGTGGTTAATCAATATCTATCGATCTATGGGAAAAACATAACTGACGCGTAAACAATAAATGATGATTAAGATGCAACAACGCCCACGCCGGAGTATCAAGTGGCTAACACTGCTGAAGAAGCATGAACAAGGTCATAATGGTGTGCTCATTTTTCACCTCCACAGCTCCTGATTTCTTTTTGATTACCTGTTGTGCTGCTGTGAATTCACTGAACACTGATGCTTTACTCATATTAACTCATTGAATTCCAGGCACTAATTTTATTGAATATTTTCTGAACGTTAAGACGAGGTTTGTATTTTCCAATTCTGCAAACAGGTATCCGTGCAGTTATCAGGATACATGGTCGAAAAGCAATATTGATTTTGCATAGCTTGGAATGTCATGGTGAAGTTCTCACGGCCACAGCCACTGTATGGTGTAACAGGCACTGCAAAAACCAAGTGCCAAGTTTTTCATCTTGCAAGTGGGGAATGAGTTGAGATAAAGCGACACAAATTATCCAACATTTTCGCTAAGACGGAAGCTCTCGAGTTATAATCTGTTTACCCCAATTTTACAGTAGGACCACAGAGCAGCCACTGTCATTGAGCAATTGCTTCCATAGGTTGCCCTGACGAAGGATTCAGAAAGTAATTAGGCGGTCCATGACTCTACCAGGAATGCAAAATGTGAGGATGAATATGAACTGACGGTTTTTTGATTATCTTCATATACGGGCAAAGTATAGGTATAGCATTCCCCATATGTATGGTCATGAATCCAAGTAATTGCTTCCTGGAAAATGAAAAATGGGACACCATGTCACAGAGACTGCTTCATTTTCTTACCTTTTAGACAAGTGTTGCTTATTGGTGATCCAAATTGTTAACTTGCCTCGCCTGTGAGAGTAAATTGGGAGATAAAAAGTGACACTCTGTCTTGACCTGCATGAACTCATTTCACACCCAACCGTTACAGAACATCGTCAGTGGTTTATGCCGTGCCTGGCACATGATGACGTTTTTGTAGTTGTGGCAGCTGTAGCATCACATTCCAGGCAATGAAAACGTCCCTGATTCTCGACTTGCCGTCTTGGTACTTGGAAGAAAGGTTTATGAATTCATGAAAGATTTGAAGATACGATCATCATCTCGAATAAATGCAAATCAACAGAAAAATCAGGGACTGGTATAGAATGAGTTAAAGACAAAAGACCTAAGGACAACAGTCCAGTCTTTAGGGTCATTGTATGTAATTAATTACTAGTGTCTGGCACAGGAAAGCAGAGCAATTGTTTTTATGTCAAACGTATGACCTGCTTAGCAGGTAATATAGCATGCCAACAGGTGGCTTCACTTGGCTATATGTCGCACATAGCGCTCCATACCAGGTAAAGATGTATAGATATATTTGCTTGTCATAGCCCGCTTTTGTATCAGTAGCAATACACTTGCTCCGTCCTGAATGTAGATTCCTCATTCAGCCATTACGGTTGGGCCGGAAATTCATCGATTCTTGAAGCTTGTACTTTGAACGCAAGCTTATATCAACAGTCTCTGTCAAAAATCCATTCGACTGAAGGAAATCACATATGACACACTTATAGATTAAAATTGAAAAGTATACCCATGGTACATAAAGACTACCTTAATTCTAACTTTGTACCCAAAACAGAATAAAAATATAACCCTCCTTCCCGCTTTATTTTAAAACAATGATGAGAAACCACTTTTTTGAGGGACGTAACAAAATACACAGGTTGGCTGTAACCAGGGTGGCTTAGGTACGTCTGCTTCTCTTTGAGCTGCACAAAAGCTACCATGGCAGTTGAAATCAGTCTTCATATAAATGTGGCAAAGGCCCACAAAATGATAACTGCTTTGATCACATTTCGTCTTAAACTGATACTCTAAATGTCAGATAGTTTACGTGCGTCACGTTGCACGCCTTGAAGAGGGTTTTTTTTTTGTGTGTGTTTTTTTGTTTGTTTTTGTTTTGTTTTTTGTTTTTGTTTTTTATTGTTTGTGTGTGTGTGTGTGTGTGTGTGTGTGTGTGTGTGTGTGTGTGTGTATGTGTGTGTGTGTTTTGTTTTTGTTCTGGACAACGGTATATGCTATCATTTCATGTTTCAAATAGATTTGCGAGGTTAATCTACGAAAATCCAAGCTTGTTTAGTTTGCTACACGGTTGTCTTTCAAGCAGTCCTATGCTTGCAGTTTGCTTCCCCACGACGTCAGAGATGCCGAGTCACATTAGTTGGGCCGCATTACGTGTCGATACACATCGTGATATATTTCTGAACGGAATTTGTTAACCATGTTTGGGACGGACCATCTGGCGCTGACAATTATAATTATTCCCATCATCCAACGTGTCAAGAGAAAACAAATGAGACCTAGTCATTGCAAATAACCCGAACATTTCCACAAGGTATCCCAATGTGTTATGTGGACTTGTAGAACACGACTTTGCTATTAAACCACCGACGCGGAGTAATTCATAATAGTTTGAGCGATGCATTATTCAGATAATGGGAACTCACACTGATCGATTTTCGATGCTACACGAATAGGTCGCCGAAGAGGCTGTCGTGAGGCATTTGTCTAAGACAAAGGAGTCGTGTTTTTCACAACTCGGTAAGGTTCCTTGGTGGGAAAGGTGTGAGGTTCGCATCTCTCTGTTCGACACATGGGTGTTCCTTCACCTCCAAGCTTCAACTGGGGAAATGAATCACTCGGACGCATGGAAATTGTTCACGCAGCATGTTCCAACAAAAGCAAAAGGAAGACTTGGGCATTTTGAGGCAGTACATAGAATACAAAATAGATATAAATGCCTATTATTCTCTCATTAAAAGATTTGATTTTTTTCTTCGATACGAAGGAACAAAGCGTGTCCATGTTAAAAATGCAACCAGGAAAATAATTTGAAAATGAGACCAATACGTAATCACCTTTATGAAGTCGATTGGAAACGGATGAAATAATCAAGAATATACACTCCCTGTGCCGCCTAAAATGTATGTCTCAATTTTGATGATTGCCTTCCTGTCTCAACTCTGTATCTTCTTCATTCTTTAAACGTGCCTTCCCTCATGATCAAGAAAAAAGGCAAGGCATCAACATAATTTTATTTTAGAATATTCGAGAAAGAGCATCCGTTATCCCAAAGGTATCATTTTACTTCACCGTACACACACATTATATATATATATATATATATATATATATATATATATATATATATATATATATATATTTATATATATATATATATATATACATATATATATATATATATATATATATATATATATATATATATATATATATTATATCTATATATATATATTCCAAGAGAGTGTCTTACTTACATGGAATAAATTAAGGCACGTATTCATTTTTTATCTCCATGAATGCAGCAAAAGTCTCAGGCATAACAGGAGGGATACAATTTAGAGCCCGGATAACTAAAGCTACAATGTGAACCAAAACACGTAAATTACCACTTTCATAACGACGTTGTTGGGGTGGTTACTTTACTGGAGCTCGCTTTCAGTTACTTGACGAGTAATCCAGTAACTCTAAAACTTAGCCTGAGTATTAGTTCAGATATTTGCTTCAGTACCTGCATATACTGATATACCGAAAAACAAAACGGCAGAACAACTTCGGACAATCAAGGCATGCCTTTTTAACATTTATTTTTGAAGTGATGAAAGCCAGGCCGTTTAAAAAAAAACATATCGCTTGTTGTGCTCATTATTATTATTATTATTATTATTATTATTATTATTATTATTATTATTATTATTATTATTATTATTATTATTATTATTATTATTATTATTATTATTATTATTATTATTATTATTATTATTGTCATTTAATGATAATAAAACCATTAATACATGAAATATTTAAACTGCATTAAATTATTGAAAATAATTTCCAAACGCACATGAACAGGTATTTACCCATTGCATCCTATAGCCCATTACGTTTGATGCATATTTACGGGTATTGCTCATCACATTTAACACGCATAAATGTAGTGCCAGTTGCATTTAATCCACACCTGGAGGTATTGTCTACTATACTAATTTCTTTTACGAGCGTGTTGCAACCTTGAAATATTTATATCTTACTGAAAATATGAATTGACAAGCTAAATGCACCATGAGGTAATTGATTTACGTATACCACTCATTTGCATTTAATTATTGAGTTCATGTAAGTAAGTAAATTTCTTCCAGGAATAAAAACAGTATTTACTTATTCATTTAACATTAGGTTTTATGATCATAGACTTGATATTACCAGTTATTACTTAATTTGCAGACAAATTTTAATATTTAAAATTAAGTGATTCTTTTGCTTGGATTTCAGCAAAATAATTATTATGTACAGTCTTTTCGTGATATGTATTCATGAATAGAAACCACTGTGTATGAAAATTACCAGATGGATTATTGATATATCATGACGCTTTGTGTACCGCAAAACGGTAATGATAAATTTGCAGGTAAGTAAAAAGAAATGGACCAGAGGATCCCAGTTTCAAAGGGAAAGTATAACTCATTTAAAAGAACAGTACTAGAAATCACATCTGAGAATACCCAAAGACATCTGCTTCTTAAATACGTTTAAATACTTGATAAAATCAGAATTATCCTGCCCGTCTCAGTCCCTGAACATTGTCAACCATTGCAACAGATCAATTGCATTGTATAAGGGGCCACATTCACTGCAAATACAAAATATTTGATCTCCTTTACTTAGGTTTGAATGTTATGCTGTGGAGATTTTTTTTTTTTTCTTTTCTTTTTTTTTTTTTTTTTTTTTTTTTTTTTGTTTGAAACATCAAAAAAAAGCAAAACTTTGGCATCCAAAACGAGGCGTGGATGTCACTTGCACACCAAACAAACGCACTTTCCTGAACCATAACACTTAAAACAAATGATAATAAAACAAGCACCGGAACGATGCCTCTTATTATATAGCACATAAGCAAAAACTGACTAATAAATTAAATTTACTTTTGAGCATTTTAAAAATTCCAGATGGCGGCCAATATGGCTGCCAAACGTATATTTTAGCAAAGCAACACTTTTTTCAGTAAGCCTGTTTACCAATTTGGTGCCATTTGGTCGTTTTAAGGGCTTATGATGATGCCTGACTCAAATGAAATACTTGTGAGACTGTCAAAGGTCAAGGTCAAGGTCATATGGTAAGGTCAAAGGTATTTCAAGCTCAGAAAATGCTATTAGTCTGTAAGATGGCAAATAACAACACACCATTCATGAATAAAAGTACAAGATGTTCGTTTATATATTTTGCTGCGTGTTACAAGAACATTTTGCACACAATGATGGATGAAAAGTTGGTAATAACAAATAATCAAGGTCCATTGAGAGATCAAGACTACTGGTATGTTAAAGTCAGGAAGCCGCAGCTGATTTTTTGGAGGAGCCTTGACTTGACAGATTTTTTTTTCACTCTTGATTTTGCAACTTAAGATGTCATACAAACATTAAATGGTGGGTAAGTTGGCTTTACCCTTGAGCATTTTCAAAAATTCAAGATGGCGGCCAATATGGCTGCCGGATGTAGCTGCTCACAAGGATTCACTATTTTTGGTAGCCTTTTGACCAAATTTGGTAACATTAAGCTCATTGTAGCCATATTGGCAGTTATCTTGAATTTTTGAAAATGCTCAAGGGTAAAGACAATTTACCCGCCAGTTTATGTTTGTTTGACATCTTAAGTTGCAGAATCAAATGTGTAAAAAAATAAATCCATCCAGTCAAGGTTCCTCCAAATAATCAGCCTTGGCTTCCTGACTAAAATAGTGAACATGGCTTCACCGGCTTCTGGACGTAATCAATGTCTTGAACAATTATCAAATATCAAATAACATGCACAATTCATATACATACATACATACATACATACACACATACATACATACATATATATTCATACATGCGTACGTACGTACATACTTACATACCTACACACACACACATACGTACACACATACACACATACATACATTCGTTTACGTAAATATAGATGAACATTTGTGTAAGATAAAGAAGAGGCAATGAAAAGCTCGAGTGTGGTAGCTATGCTGCAAATAGGGTCACTACCAGTGACATTAATCAGCAACAACCTACATATCAATAAAAAGTATAAACCTTGGTTCCTATCTGCTGACTATCTGCAACGTTTTTTTTATTTTCATTTGCATTTGATTCATTCAGAACTTCGTGTGCTTCTCTCTTGCCTAAAATTAACCCCCAGCTCTTGCAATTCAGACAATTGAGAGATTTGTTTTTCTTCGTGTGTTATTGGATTGGCAAGATTTAAAAATGCGATTTCGATGGTCCTTCCGGTTTGGCCAAAGTGACTTTTAGTGAAATATTGAGGCTGTTTTGAAAGCGCGTCAATCGGTTATGTTCGCTGAGTTCTCGAATACTGTAGTTGCATATTCAATGAACAATGCGCAAATAGGTAGCATTGTGTAACTCGGTCAGATGTAGCTCTCAATAGATGAATTAGATGATGAAATAATGCAGTTGCTTCTTAGAACATGTTTGTGGCGTCCTGTTAAAACTGGGAACGAGAATTGTGTACATGTATCCCGTGCATAAAATTTAACTCCTTCAGTGCCAATTGCGACTAAATTCAAAGCACAGAAAACGAACTGCTCTGACTTAGAATAAGGGTGCTAGCTTCACGTCTACATTTCTTATGAGAAGACCATTCACATAAATACCCGGATGCTTGTCGTTACAGAGACGGTCCAAGTCAGCTGCATTCTTAGGTGGGCTTTAAGTGCAACGCCGAAGAAAGCTGTTGACTGAGTCCAAAATGTAACACTGAAAGAGTAGTTCCCCCTCCTACATGTGACTCTAAAATCACTGATAAACAGTAAATTCAGTGAAACACATCAAATCAATAAAATCACTGATAAACAGTAAATTTAGTGAAACACATAAAATCACTAAAAACCCCTGAGAAACAGTAAATTTTAGTGAAACACATAAAATCAATAAAATCACTGAGAAACAGTAAATTTAGTGAAACACATAAAATCAATAAAATCACTGAGAAACAGTAAATTCAGTGAAACACATCAAATCAATAAAATCACTGATAAACAGTAAATTCAGTGAAACATATAAAATCAATAAAATCACTGAGAAACAGTAAATTTTAGTGAAACACATAAAATCAATAAAATCACTGAGAAACAGTAAATTTAGTGAAACACATAAAATCAATAAAATCACTGATAAACAGTAAATTTAGTGAAACACAAAAAATCAATAAAATCACTGATAAACAGTAAATTCAGTGAAACACATAAAATC
Source organism: Hermodice carunculata (assembly GCA_964020975.1). Taxonomy (NCBI): domain Eukaryota; kingdom Metazoa; phylum Annelida; class Polychaeta; order Eunicida; family Amphinomidae; genus Hermodice; species Hermodice carunculata. Next base: position 95,941,191 of record OZ026616.1, on the reverse strand, counting down.
AATAAAATCACTGATAAACAGTAAATTTAGTGAAACATATAAGGACAAGACTTGCACTTTACTTGGGTACTAGAAAACTAACCGCAGTAATCAAGTGGCCCCCAGCGGGGAGATTGACATTTAGTTTTGATATCACATTCATTAGGTAACATAAGACACAACCAAGTCGAAAGCAAAATACTATATCCACGATAGTTGGCATTGAAGGACTTGAGATGACACCTGCATAATCTTTTAGCATAATGTGACCACCATGAAATTAGTAAAGAAATGAGTTGTAATTAACACAAAATGCTTACAAAATCAGCTAAATATTGACTCAGATATTCGATTGTAATTAACAAAATGTGAAAAAATACACTTATAGTGTTACTCCGATACTACAACGTTTGTCTTTCTCTGTGAGTGGCCGCAGCGCAGAGAAGAAAACTACCAATGACAGGAATACAATACTGAATATTCCTGGCGTCCATACGCAACAAAACGATTTCATGCACCATTGAATTTGTAGTCACTTAATATGATTTGTGTATTTATGGTTATATTCACTTGCTATATGGAACTGATTTGAACAGTTTCTTGCAGCATATTGCATCAACGTTAAAATCTCTCTTTGGTCGCTCAAGTTAAAGGGATTTGAATAACACGCTGCTGACTGGCTGCTTGTCTTCATTCTAGGACATGTGTGGCTTATTGCAAGACCAATTAAGTGAAAAATAACTTGAGCATGGAACCGTCATAGATAAACCTTTTGATACATTTTCTAGTAATGTGTATATCTCATTTCCTTTTCAGCTACATGGCTGCATTTTATAATCATTTTCAAACAGTAGGAGTATCTCATCAAAGAGGCTAATGCTGTGGCCAGAAACTGCTCTACTTTTGACCGGCGCCATTTTGACTAATTATCAAACAGCCGTGATGTTAGGATATGTTATGAGTAAAGTGCTCACCGGCCATTACTACCAGACATGTTCAATTGCGTTAGTTTCTCCCTCCACCCCCTCCCCTTTGCGGCCCATGAGAAATAGGCTACGTGCTATTTTATAACCAAAATGCATGAGTTATTCCAGTGATGGAATAAAACCAACTGCAAATTTCCTTTCAGGCTCATATTGTGGAAAAGGTAGTACATTCTTTAGCGGGACTGCATTCCCAAGTGAAGCGACGCTTTGACGCCAAGGCTGTATGAAAAGGGTAAAAAAGTAAATAAATAAATATTTCCTTTGCCCTCCGACATGATTCCATATCATTGTTTAATAGCATGTTATTTTTTTTTTATTTGCATTTGCCAGTTCACAGTCATGATCTAAGCATAGGTTAGCATGCAGTATAAACGAATTATGCATTTAGAATTATGCATTTATGTTTCGCTTCAAGGTTAAACTTAGTATTTTATACGGAATTTGTGGTTCCATCGAGTCTAAACTCCCTTTCAACTGTCTGGATTAATGATCAGGCATATGGATACTAAATCCGTAAAAGGTATTAATTCGCGATGTACATGAGAACGATATTGAAGGGGACTGTACCGCCTGCATGCCATTGCCATATTATGTTTGTGGATGTGAAGGTGCATTTAATATGTAGGGGAGCAGTCTGTTTTGACGTTGAATACTACATGTATATACAGACGCCCTATATACCTTGAAGCATTAATCTAATCGCCTGAGTGCTGTATGTCATTGCTTTGCTAAATGATTATAAATATTGTTTTCTATCTGTTAAGCAGTAATTTGATATGTGAGTCTCATTACCACATATTATTCACGTAAAGAATAGTGAAATGTAAAGTTAAATCTGATGATAGTGAATGATTAAACACGTTGTCATTTTTATTGCCTTAAACTAGCACAAAGTGCGGAACTAAATTACTATGCGGATATATTTTTCAATACCAGCATGGTAACATTAGAATAAATTTTTCATGTTGAGCAACGACCAAGCTCCGCTAGGTGCAAAATAATCTATTTGAATTTTTGCAAAGGTACCATGAAGTAACCAATATGTGAACAGCAGCAATATAAAACGCACAGGTTTGCTTTCAAATAATGTGTTGTATTCATGCAATGTAATTACAGCAAATGGCGTCTCTTGGTTGAAATGCATCGCATGTTACGGTTTTGTTTGGCAAGATACCAGGCAGGACTTTACTAATTATACCAAAGTTCAGGATTCGAGGACACGTACAAATGAAAATGTATATGATTCAAGCATACAGTTAAAATTGTTGACAATATATTGGTATTGCATGTAATTATGGAGGTTAATTTGACGTGTATAAATCAATGCATTAATATGGACCACGTGACACACGAAGCATGAGATATCTTGCGTTTGCGGCCCACTAGTCAAGGTAACTTCACAAGCGTATCATCTTATTACGAATGTACACGCAGCAGCAAGTGAACCTATCGGTTACCAGATGGAAATGTCTTGTAGTTTGAGGGGAAAACAATCTGCTATTACACCCGTAATTCTGGACCTGTATCCACCATCGCGGCAACCCTCCCCACTGAGCTTCGTCTTTGACCCAGCAGATGGCCTTGGCCCCTTTGTCCAAGGCTGACCTTATTCATAGCCTTAGGGCGACTTCAGTGTCAGATGCAATCTTCGTATTCTTAGCTCCCTCCCCCCCCCCCACCGGATACACCTGGTAACTTCAAAACCTTGTATCTGCATTTCAGGTAAACGCTGGTCACACATATATTTTGGATAATACGTCCTAAAAAGATCCAGTTGGGACTTACCCACAAGAGCCAGGCTGCCATTTTGAAATTTTTTAATTCCGCACCTACTGCTTTGCAAAGGAGAATGTAATGGGGCAATCTTGGGGGGGGGGGGTATAATATATGAAACCAAAAGTATATATTTTGCAATATTTGAAAGCATCAATAATGGTATCATGTATGTTGCTTTATGGTGTACATTATTCATTGGACCTCTTACTATCTAACAATCCTAGCCAGGAAAATGTTCAGTGCACATGGCTTAGTCTGCTGGCCGGATTCACGCTCTATAAATAACAGGAAATTCAGTATATGCAATGAATTTTATATCTCGCATCAGTGATGACCTTCGTATTGGGCTGCAACTTTAACAATAACGAAAAGACTATTGTTGCCTGATTCATTACAGATCTATTTCCTCTACCAGATCCAAATAACACAATTCATAGCCGTTTCATGAAAATTCAACTTTTAGTAATTAACGATATTGGCACTCCGCTGTTGATGCGTTGAGAGTGCATGGCCTGGTACAGCGCATGCTTTAAATCGACTTTATCTGATAAATTTCAAATCGAACCAAATGAATTGTGCACCATATATAACCTTCCGTAAACAGTAAATCAACCTGCTGGAATACTCTTTGTGCAGCGGTCCTTTTCGCGAGGACATCTTCTACAGAAAATTATTTTCCAAACCAATATGATTTAGGGTTATTTAAAATGCCAAATTTGGACCCACAAAATATATGATGTTAGGGCCCTGGTGTTTTTAGCATGTTCAAATACAAGGAGGACACATGCTTCTAATTTAAGTTACATGGACATTTGTTGAAACATGTTTCTCCGTTTACACGTAACCTCCTTTGACGTCAGTTTGATTTGTTATCTGGGCACAGGCGGAGGCGCTTGTTATAGAAAATTTACTTCATCCAGATATACAAAGCTAATCATGTTTGTTGAAAACATTGGTTCTTGGCATTTGAAATTTGAAATAAAGAATAATTTTTATTATCTTTACAGACTTGTAAATAATTCAGAATTCCACACAGGAAATTGATTGTTGTCATAATTTATGGCAATTGTCATCATTTATGGCAACTTTCGTTCAGCTTTGCTTCTGCATTTTAATCTCACAATGCCCTTGAAAATTGGCTACTGATTACAATTCGAAATTTTATTTATTAGAGAGACTGGATCGATAAGTCAAACTTAAAGCAACAAAAACAAACAAACAAACAAACAAACAAACAAAACAAAAACAAAAACAAAAACAAAAACCCACAAAAAACAAACAAGCAAACAAACAAAAACAAATATGCAAAGTTTAACCACCAAATGCTTGTAATCAGGCCAGAACAGAGTACAAAAGCAAGTGTTTTCGTATTTTAAATCGTGTTAATTGTAAACACCTTTATAGTTTTGTTGTAAATATTCTCTTCTGGCTGAGCTATGATGAGAACTAGCGTTAATCGCCAATTCATGTTACCCAGGGTAAATAAAGGAACTATATACCGGGTACCTGCAAGCAGCAAATATTATGCTTGACGGAGAACGATCAACTTGTTGTCGCCCAAATAACTAATTAAACGGGACCCTACCTGAGGATTTCTTTCTCTCATTTTATTTTACTTGTAAACGTTTTTCTATGTAGCTGAAAAATGGGACCTGCGGCAAATTCAATAAATACAGTAAGGTTGTATATGTTCAGGTGAGACAGAGGTGGAACTGTAGATGCGGGACAGGGATGTTGTGCCCCGCTGAGTTCAGCATGGCGTTCAGTCACCTGGAGAGATCTGCGTTAGTTCTAAATTCACTTAAAGTTGTTGCTGCTAATCCTGTTCATGGTTGACTTGGGGTCACTTTCCATGATCCTCACCTTTTAGAATGTAGCAGGTATAAATTAAACCTTTCTATATGTTGTTAAATAAGCTTTAAACTTGCATTTTATCACACTAGGCTGTAATTGCAGGATGACTATATAATTATATACTTCAGGTAGATTAGTAGCTATTTTCTCTCACTCGCTGTTCTTTCTTGATGTGGCAATAGAAATACATTTGCAGCTGTTCAGTTTCATAAATGCGCAAGTTTTATTACAGTGTTGATGAGACTGATTCTTTTAGCATTCTAACGAGCTTTTCCTGAAAGTGGTGCGAGCCACCTCTGTAAAAGTAGAGTGTTTCATGCTAACAAGGATTAATTTTCTCCCTCACGCACAGGCTGGAAAACAACAGGTTTTCCCCAATGTCTCTTGTACTTCCTCTTGGTAAATGCTTTGCTTTGTAGCAGTATTTTGAGAAAAGTTTTATAGATCATTTTAATGTGGATTGTTAGCTTTTGCCTTTGTCTTATTTTGATCAATTGAATTGTTATAGTTTACATGTTGATTATTAAACACACCATTGACGAGAGCAACCATGACGCGTCAATCACCTTGAAAAATGAGCAACAGACTATTTGAACAATAAATATCCTGATTACATTTAATCACAGAGATACAGACGCCCAGAACCCACATGCACGTTTTGTGCGAACCTTTATTCGTTACACAAAATGGACACATCGATCACGCAGACTTTTAGTTAGTGTGACATCAAGCGATGATAGGGGAACATAGAAAAATAATACATTTGTATCTGCATGCCGATGTGACTTTGATCTTCAAATATATCGGATTCGGAAAAAGATACACCATGAGCCTGACTATCAACAAAACGCAACATCACACTTTTTTTCCAAGGTAAGGAAAGAAACGGGTTTTTGAGAAGAAAGTAATCAGCACAGAAAAATAATCTGATTTCGTTAATCAACATAATTATACGTCACTTAACTTCACAGCTGTAGCAAACATCGCGCCATCTTTACCACAGTGGTCCGTGCTCTTTGCGCGCACCATTTTTGACAATATTTCATGGCAAGAAAAAGGGAGGTAGTTTCTTCCCGTGAGGGTGATTTAATTTTGAACAAAGACCAAAATAAGAAATGAATGAATTTTTATGGTAGAGATTGTTTAAAATTTGTCAAATTTACACCAAAAACTATACAAAGTTAGGTCAAAAAAGGGAGACTCACGTCAAATCGGAAAGACTTGATAGGTATATGCGGATAGAGGTTCCATTATGAGAGAACAGTCTCTGTTTTGATTCTCTCAGGGGCACAGTTTGAACTGAGCTAACAGTTTTTCTCGGCTCACGAATTTTATTTTCAATGTAAATACAGTCATGCTAGTACTTGAATGAAAGGCCCCTTCACAAGGTACATGAATCTAGCAGTCTTATTATAATATGGAGCAGTTTGTTTTCAGTAGCTTGACTTTAGTCGCAGTTAGCATTGGGAAAGTTAATACCCATATGAGCTTGACCTTCTCATTTTGTAGACAGAACGTAGATTGAGAAAAGCCTTAGAGCACAACTTCATGCCAAATGTTGGATAATCCACATTTACTTCAGGAACACAATTTGGTTATACAAAATGAAATAATATAAAGAAGCCATAATTATATACATTGTACATATATTTAAGCTCTTTGCCAACTTGAGTCATGGCAATCCAAATGTTAAAGAAAGAAAAAAAACGGTGACTTTAAAATACTGTTTACAGATGCTGACCAAGTAGTAAGCGCACTACTGCCCACCACATGTGTCAAACTGCTTAAATGGTAAAACCCCAGTCGCCTTTCAGATGCTGCACGCACAAGATTTTCCCAGGACAAGGAACCTATGTTGCCAATAGGCCATATGACATTCACCCTCCAATTTATTGTCGTTCCCGTTCATTATGCTTATTTGAGCCCTAAGCCAAGCCGTCTTTAGTGCTCAACATCGCTCCAATTCGTTGAGTTTTTTGCGTTACGAGCAAAAACGTGTTTAAATGCGAGAACGATCGAGAAAGAATTGGGAGGTCACCGGTGAAATATCAGGTGCAGCTGCATTGCTGTACACACCCTTTGCGACAAGAATATCTCCATAGCCTCGCAGTGTTCCCGATTGCGCATGAACAACCACTTTAAAACCGAAATACAACGGTCCGAATGACCTTGCGACACCTTCGGCCAGTTTTATATATAGTTATGTACACATTAAGAAACTAGACATACCTTCAACGCAAAGGGTTGACTGAAGGGTCCGCTATGTAATTGGGCTGTCCTTTGCTGAAATTAGGTGAAAATATAATCAGTTCATCATGCCAGGTAAGAAAGCATATTGCTAAATTGGAGCAAAATACATGGAGGCATTCTGTACACATGGCGGTATCGAGAATGTGCCCATCCGGACGGACGGACAACCCGAAAACATAAAGGGTCCTCATGGGGCGGACCTTTAAAATGCCTCATAAAAAGCTATAGTTAATCAAGCCATAGACTCATACAATATTCATTAATTGGATTCCCGTTGAGCGAGTCTGTGCTGCTTGGAAATAAAATGCAATGGGATGGTATGCATAAGATTAAATGAAATTTTGAAGCTAAGGATGATCTATAACCTGGAAAGAATACATATTCAAACGACTTATATGCGTTTGCTGTTGTGGATCAAACCATACTCAGTTCCTGAATGCTATTCACACAGCTTTATGTGATACTGAAAATACGTTTTCATGTTAACTCTCATTTTTCATGTTGTCCTATGTAAACGTCAAAATAGGTCAGCGTTATCAGTGAGTGAACTTAGCCAAGTTTTCCAAAACTGATTCTGCTGTCAAACTGGAAGACTGCAGCTTCGTCTGTTCTCCCGATAGAGCTCTTTCAAAGCTTTTTGTGTGTGTGTGTTGACCCCTGTGAACTTGAAAAAAGGATCAAGCTCCCCGGCGAGTAAACTCCTCCAAGGTTATAGCAAAAAGCTTGAGACGCCTGATGGCCATATCTTGATTTGATGACCAATTATTGTGCTTACCAGACTCAACCACGGACGCACATACATGACGGCAATACCTGGTCGGCTCACGGAGCACAGGGCATAAGACTACCTTCAAGTTCGATTAAAAAATAAACTTAATGTGGCAAAGTAATGCTCGCAATCAACCTATCTGTAGGCATCTTGTTTTTGAAAAGCGGCTGCATTTTTTTTTCTTGGGGATAATTTGCTTTAATGGTTGAAAGGTATGGTCTATTTGAAAATAAATAAAGGGGACAATCAGCAGAAAGGAGGTTGAGGACCCTACTCCCATCCTTCCATCCGTCAAGAGTGGCAAGGCTTAAAAAGAATGAAAATATACATGAAGAATATTGCACGGAAAAGAGCAAGTTTGGGTGAGACGGGGTGAGCTTTTATGGAGACATACTTAGCCACATTAATGCTACTGCCCGGAAAACCTGCGGTAAAAAACCTGCCTCATTACTAAAAGCATAAACTACTACAAGGAGCAGATACAGTAAGTCTCTGTAATGAGCCACCTTTGCGCCACTGTCTCTGACTTAGTAGCTTTCCAGAAGGCCTGCAAGATGGACATACGCACGAACTGCGGTGTCCACATGCTGTATGGCTTCCCGCGGTCGATGTCTCATAATGCTCATTCTAACCACTTCTGGACACAGACTGCGCTTGTCGCTGTGTAAAGTTAAAGAATACAATAACGTAGCACATGGAAAGGTTTTATTCCTCACATGGCATTGGGTGTCTGTGGCGTTTCGGTTTTTTAAGGGTCCGTCCCATGGGGGGTGGGTCCTTTCTAGTTTGGGTTGTCCATCCGTCCGTTCGGATGTACATATTCTCGTTATCGCGATATCTACAGAATGCCTCCATGTATTTTGCTAAAATTTGGCAATATGCTGATCTTACCTAACAAGATTAACTGATCAGATTTTGGTGACACCATGACCAATTTGAGCAAATGACAGCCTAATTACATGCATGTTTGTGCTCCTTACTACAGCATCTCCAGAATGCTGCAATGTATTTTGCTCAAATTTGGCAGTGTGTTTAACTAGCATGCCAAGATGAATTCATCACATTTTGGTGTTACCAAGACCTAATTTGAACAAATGACAGCCTAGTTATAGGTTTGTTAGGGCTTGTTACTGCAATATCTCCAAAATGCGATCATGTATCTTGCTGAAATTTTATACTATGATTATCTTGTATGTCAGGATGATATTGATTAGATTTTAGTGTCATCATGACATATCTCCAGAACGTTCCCATGTATTTTGTACATATTTTGCAGAGTAGTTATCTCACATGACAATATGAAATGATTTGATTTTGGTGTCAATATGACCTAATTTGAGCAAATGGCAGCTTAATTAAATGTTGGTTAGGGCTCATTACCATGCTATCTCCAGAATGCCTCCTCGCATTGTGATCTAATTAAATTTATAGGAATAATTAAGGTTCTGCCCCATGCAGGACCCTTTAAGTTTTCGGGTTGTCCGTCCATCCGGATATCCGTCTGAATGTCCGTCCAGATTTCTGTCCGTCCGGATGTGCACATACTCGTTAGTGCGATATCTACAGAATGCCTCCATGTATTTTGCTCAAATTTCGCAACATGCTTATCTTATCTAGCAAGATGAACTTATTAGATTTTGGTGTCACCATGATTTAATTTGAGCAAATGGCGGACCCTTCAGTCAATCCTTTGCGTTAAAGGTATGTTTAGTTTCTTAATGATGTTGGTTGTAGTGGTTCGGGTGCTGGAGGTGCCGGTGTGTGTGTGTGTGTGTGTGTGTGTGTTTTTTTGTTTTTTTTTTTTCGTTATTTCCAGGGGGAAGTTGGCTTTTGTTTTAATCACAAACATATTAAGATTTGCGACAAGTAACATTCTTACTTGCAAGAAGACATTGAATCAGCTGAAGCAGGCATATTTTTTTTTACAGTCAGCAAAATCTGTTGGCCAAATTATATATACGGTCTGTTTGCCATTGTCTTCCCTGGCGTACACTTTGGTGCAAAGGACAGGAGAAACGTTAATGGCCAATCATTATTACTGTTGTCGTATTTCATGAAGGCTATTATAATGAGTAGGTTAGTTCCATTGTGTACTGAGACAACTTACTTAACATCTAACGACTGAGTGTCCACCCAGGTATATGTTCATGTGTCTGGAACGATTAACGACCAATAAAAAATCTGTTCATTCTGGATGCTTGACACAATTAAATCTATATAACACAACATTCATATATAAATGAAGCCGCTGTAATATGTTGATTGTGTAAAATGCTAATAGTCAACACCTTTCCACGGCTGAGCCCCCAAGGTGCAGAGAGAGAAGCTGTTGACTAGGTCCAATCATTTACGTAAATGTTGTAAAATTATAATTTATCCAAAACATAGTCAGTAATAACATTTGACTAGGAAGCAATGGCAGAAAAAGTACAAAGTTCGCTGCTTCGCGGGCCAAAAACTGAAATTATAAACAAATCTCTCAAACGTGACAAAACACAGATCTAAGAAAAAACCCTTTGAAACAAAATGTTGCCAATGCCCATGCATAAGTAGCTATTAAACGATACATTGTTACTTCAAGTGCCCTGTGTGCTTACTATATATGTCTTGTTACCAAAGAAGACCCGGGTCTGGAACCAACAACCTCTTCAGCACAATTCGTCCAGCCGAAAATGGGTAACGCACATGCCAACTGCACCAAACCCCTATTCTTAAAAAAAAAAAAAAGAATGATTCAATGGAGGCCGGTTTTGCGTAAATGCCATAATTGACGGCCCAGTATAGTGTATTTTATTCAGAACAAGCACACTCGGAGTTGTCACAGATCGGAGAATGTTCACATGTAATGCAACATGTCATACAATTTTATCAAAGTCTCGACTGCGTTACAATCTCATCACTAAAAAGCATACAAGCATATACTTAAAAACAGCAGCCACTCCATACAGACTTATGAGAGACTATAAGTCAGTCCAAATGTGAATATGTGCCATATATGTATATATATATATATATATATATATATATATATATATATATATATATATATATATATATATATATATATATATATATATATGTATATATGTATATATGTATATATATATATATATATATATATATATATATATATATATATATATATATATATATAATGTAGTAATCAGTTATGGTACCACGTATTGACAAATGACGAGTTTCAAAACAGACGGCATAAGAAGGGGCAATTGGGGGACTGAAGCATGAATATATACATAGTTTGGAGATTCAAAGAAATTACAGCGCGTTGAAAGAAAGGGAACTTCGTTTTTTTGGAGATAATAAGTCACAAATGAAAAGTACGTGGTACTCATTTTCGATCATAAGGTCACTGATGCAGGAAAAGCATGTTCGCTCGTACACTGATAATCTTTTGGCTCCATACCCAGTTTCAATCTGAAGGGGAGCAACCCGAGCGAAATAGGGTTAGAGGACGCCTGTGTCTAGGCTAGAAGACTACATGTTGTCTTCTTGTTCTAGGGGGCATTGGCACTTTAACATACTGTTTTGCCTCAAAGCTCTCCTAAAAAGCCTATACACTCTTAGTTTATATGACCTTGTCCACGTATTTCACATTGGCGGGCCAAGGCTTGATGTCACTTCTCAATGAAAATGCCACGTGCAGTATTGACCACAGTTGCCTTGACTCGGCGCCAGTGATGTTCCAGCACATGAACATTTCAAAACTCTAGTTGGGTCTTAGCACATTATGATTCACTGAACCTTCTTTCGTTTGTGCTGATTTGTTATTACCTGTCTACAGGAAGATCCGCTTATGTAAGCGAATAATGTCCATATATGACAGCGTGTACCACATTTCAGTCACACAAGCACAATGGCTTTGCCAGGGAGTTGTCCACACCATCACCTCGTGCCACAGCAGTTGGAGTTAACTTCCCCACGCGCAGAGAGAAATTGCAAGCTCGGTTGTGGACTGCATTTATACAAGAGAAATTCCGCTGTCCCCAGATCGCGGCTCCATACGTGATGATAGGTGGTAGAAAGGTGTCATATAGATATTAGTACATCGTATAAGACATACCAGCATGTGCTTTGGCCTTTGTAACAAGCAATCCTCAGACTCTGTGTGCTGATTTTGCTATTTCCTTGGCCAGGTAGTCCACATCCAGGAATTCGATGAGCCATAGGTCTAAGTATTTGTATGTCTCTAACTGCTAAGGTATGTTCTCCACATGTGAACTCAAACTTAGTTATTGGAATTGAGGGGTTTCTAATAGGAATATTTTTTTGTTTTCTTTGCATATATTTGTCACCGCTTATTCAGGGTATTTAAACTTTTCAGAAAATCCATTCCAGTTTCTGGAAGAAAGATTACATCATCTGCGAACATGTGAATAGCAATACCTTCTTCCCTGATTTTAAAACCCTTATTTAAAACTTTGACATCCACTGCCAGTTCGTTGATGAATAGATTAAATAGCGTAGGAGACAGGTTACAATCTTGTATAAGAACCAGTCAGAACAATTCCATTAGGTCGTACACAACTGTCTACATAAGTATGCATTGACTGAAGAGCGTCAAACATTTTGCCGTGTATACCATATATCTAAGTTTTTCCCAGAGCAAATATCTGTTTAGCCGATCGTAAGCTTTGTTAAAGTCTACAATTCCTACAAATGTACTCTTTTCTGTTTTTCCTGGTCCTTAGTATACTTGTTCATGAAATATGTAAGTCTACCTGCATCAAAGCAGCACCAAAATATATGTTATTAGTGACCACGGAACTATGTGTAGTGCAAAGAGGCAAATTTACTTCTGTGATGTTTTCCTTTCAAAAATATGTATCTAGTTACGTAAAATTGGAGGTTTGTTTAGTTTGGGAACATCAGACGTAGCCACTTCTTGTGTGTTTCTTTTTGGGCTCCCATGAAGCATGAGAGTAATTTGGAAAATGGCTGACAAAACAGGCCAACTCATTTTTACACCGATAGTCAGGTTGATAGTAGTCAGAACAGTAGCAGTGATTAGATTTAATTCACCAATTCCCTATATGGCATATGGTTTCCTGTTCCATATGTGTGACCCTATTCGGTGCCCCCCCCCCACCCCCGTTTGCAAGGGGCCACAGACTAATGACTCTGCAAACACTGGCATGAGTTATTCTTATACCCATACAAATAGTAATAAAAATTATTGACTGTAAAGGGAGTCTCTTTAAACTCATCCGCCATGAACAAACCTCACGTGGTCAGCAATACTGAAACTTCAATTTGAACATAATATTGCAACCCACTTTTTCGCCCATATTTTTGGGGGGGTCCACACATCTGAGCTTTCTTTGGGAATCATGTAGTTAAGGTATCTACCTATCCAAAAATGTAAAAAAAGTGATCAGCGGGTATAGAAAGTGAGACTTCATTACTTTACAGTAATGAGGGTAATCACGTCTCCTAAACCTAGGTATTCCTTGGCCCACTGCCTGTGGGTCCAGAAGTACCAGATTGTGCCAGTGTTTGTTTTTACTTCAATGTGTAAGTAATTTTGATGAAACCTGGCTTAAAACAAGGGAGGTTGTCAATGTCCCAGAATGTAGTTAACATGCATGTGGATCCAACAAAATTGCGGAAATGTCTTTTTAGTGGGAAAAAATGAAAAATATAAAAATTTACAATCTATAAATGACATGTAATTCAAATTGATTTTGAAAGCATTGTTAAACGATGCAGACATTTGAATTTGAGATAATAATCGTTCTATCATTTTCCATTCCTCAGACGTCATGGTCAAGTAATGGTGCTTCGACGTTAATGTTTTAATATTGAACTATGTTCGACTTGAAATAAAGATATTATTATTATTATTATTATTATTATTATTATTATTATTATTATTATTATTATTGTTGTTGTTGTTGTTGTTGTTGTTGTTGTTGTTGTTGTTATTATTATTATTATTATTATTATTATTATCAGAATGCAGTCTCACGATAAGGTCGACGAATTTAGATTACCACCGGATAAGTTTGTGCCCTGCCCATGTCCCTTGACACAGCCCAGACATCCATTTTATGGGTTTTATGCCTTGCCACATGGGGATAGAATGCAATGACAGTGGCCCATGCTCAAAGCCAAGTGCGTACGCTAAACACTGTGTATCCAGCTAACTGTTACAGAGTCGTACAATTTCCATGATAAACGTTCGGGGGTGGGGGGTGGGGGGGGACTGAGAATCGTTAAGAAATTGATATGTTCAACAATATCTAAAATACTAATGATAAATTTGAAAAGGTATGACTTATTTCACAGTCATTATTGATACCGAATCTTCCAATATTTTAGGCATTACAAACAACCTTGTAATGCGCCACTAACAGCTTCCTTCTTGCATGCACTTTAAACCTTAATGCACACCAGTGTTTGCTCCTTATTACGCGCCTAACTGAGTGGTAACAGCTCATATCATAATACTGACAAATCATTGTCATTTACCCAATCATGGCAAAACTCGAATAAAAAAAAAAAACTGAAATTACAACTGGACGATCTGATTTAATCTCATGATGACTCAATTATTGATAGGCACGTATCTATGGAAAATATTTGCAGTGAAGATGCTGGAATTTGGTAAACATGACGGTCACACTGGACGCTACTCGGACCACATAATACATAGAAGCGACAATTTGTATGTTCACATTTTGTTATTTTTCAGCGCTGTGATCACTCACGGCTGTGCTCCGAGCGGGTCATTAAATATATATGTCTACCCTAATACTAAAAACAAAGGAAAACGTTCAAATGACTTTGAAAATAGTACAGGGATTGCACTTGGGAGTGTAATCGGAAAAGTGTTAGACTGGGTAATCTTAAATGATAATTGCAGTTTTCTTGATTCTTCTAATTTGCAGCTAGGCTATAAGTCAAGCAGTTCCACAACTCAGTGTACTTTCGTAGTATCCGAATTCATCAATTATAACTGGAATCATGGTTTGAATACGCATGTGGCATTCGTCGACGCTGGTAAGCGTTTGACAGAGTGGAATATATCAAAATATTTTCTCTCTTGATACACAAAGGACTCAATTCCATTATAAGCAGATTGTTATTGGATACGTACAGAATGTCAAAGGGAAATCTTTCAGTCGCTCTGATGGTGTAAAGCAGGGTGGAGTGCCTTGTCCATGCTCTTCGGAGTCTATAATGATGAATTGTTGACGAAATTCAAGGATTCAGGTTTTGGTGGCCACATTGGAAATATCTTTGCCGTGGATATCGCATATGCTGATGATGTCGCTTTACTTGCCCCTCCCACTACATCCATGTTTAAATTACTTAGCATCGAACCATCTCATTCTGAGGAATGTAAAATCCGTTTTAATCCTGATTTTAAAAAAAAGTCAAAATCAGTATTTTTCGATTCTGGTAACACACCACGCTACTCTTCTATTCAAAAGTCAAACAAATCCATTCCTCCCAGCAAGTAAGCAGCATAATCGGGAAGTATGTTGCTGAAGAAAATATTCGAAATTATAAAAGGATTTTTAATAAAGAAATTAATGCATTCATGTCTCAGGTCAAATATATCTATTGAACGAAAAGTTACCTGTATAACCTGTTCAAAAGCTGCTGTATGTCGTTATTCGGCAGTCCGTTATGAGACTTCTCCGGTAAAGAGATTGAACAATTGTACGCTGCCTGGTGTAAAGTCATCGGGGCGTTGTGGAAACTAGCGCCCCGTTGTCATAATAGTCTTCTACATCAAATATGTGTTGATCATGATATCGAAGTACTATTGCACATACGTTCTCATTTTTTTCTACAATTTATACCATAGCAGAAACACAATGATATGCTCCTTACCTAAACTCGTAATCGGAGGCAGTCGTTCGTCTATGTTATTCGGGAGTGTAATTTGCAATCAAATTTGAGCAAAACGGAATGTGTTGATACACTTGATTACCTTTGTACCAACTGACCCTGTAATTGACTTATGAACTGTCGGTGTTTTGTTTGTTTTTTCGTTGACCTGTCATTAGTATTATCTCTTTTGTTTGGTTTTTTTTTGTGGATGTACGTCTTTATACCAAATAAAGTTTTCATGATAATAATAATAATAATAATAATAATAATAATAATAATAATAATAATAATAATAATAATAATAATGATGATGATGATGATGATGATGATGATGATAATAATAATAATAATAATAATAATAATGATAATAATAATAATAATAATAATAATAATGATGATGATGATGATGATGATAATGATAATAATAATAATAATAACAACAACAATAATAATAATAATAATAATAATAATAATAATAATAATAATAATAATAATAATAATAATAATAATAATAATAATAAGGTTTGTCCTTAATACGTGTGTTTTAGCTGGAGCGGTGTTATACACCATCCATTTCAAGTCCACAGAGTTTAATCCGTGCAAATTTTCTTTTATTGTTTGTATACGTATTTATTTTCACTGGATTGCCTACGTATTACATGAGTGCACTTCTCTGGAGATTCGCCAGTGCATAAATAGACACACAATGGATGCACATGACTATAGGCTCTCGTAACGTTCAGTCATTCAATTATCGTGCTTATATACGAGGCGGGGGGGGGGCAGAGAGAGTGAACTTGGAACATCTGTACGTGCAATATGGTCCACCTAGGGCCCTTATATTTAATAAAGTATTGTGCATCTGTGCAGTCAATCATTTGTTGGGGGGTGGGCTAGAACCATTGGCATTACGTCATTAGACGGAGCTCCTACACACGGAAAGATCTGAAACGAAGTTCACACCTGGACCATTACCCCACTTCATGTTTGACATGATTTCATCGTTTCTGTACATACCCACAAGCTGCAACTCAATAGTTCATTCCAAAACTATTTTACAGGTAAATGACACTGATAATCTATTGACATCCACATGTATCCATAGCAGAGCGCCTATAATTGTCGCAAATGTCCCACAAAAATTCCGACATTCCGGCGCTAAATTCAAACGGACATCTCATCCTGAATCAAGTTCGTTCCGCGGCATAAGCCGTATGACAACTGTTCTCAATTGTCAGTCAGACCGCATTCTTTGAACCACTTGCATCTTTATCCTGTGTTCATCTCCACAAATCCCGATGCCTAGGCAAACTTAATGCCACCATTGCTTCTCTTATCTATCCAAGTTTTTTTGCGGCACTTTTGACCGGACTCAGACTGGTAGCCCTCCTGCTCTCTCATTGACTACCCGGAGTTTATAATCTATGTTTCCCATTCTAAACAACTTAACCAAAAGATCACAAGCAATAGAAAAATTTATTCCTAGGTCCTTGTACGAGTCACAGTGTTAAGATGTTTTCTAGGTGTGGTGGATTGGGGACAAAGTAAAAAATAGTGTTCAATATCTTCACAGGGGTCGCCACCGGTAGAGGAAGGTGTTTGGAGATGCATTCATTTTATGCAGATGAAACTTCAGCCAGGAGTCACCAAGTCGCAACTGCGTCCGGGAAACATTTAAATAGCAACTACTACGAAATATTGACATTGTTATCAGTAAATCGATAAGCAAGATAGATAATGTAGATTTAAACTGTTGTAAAGGTTTTAAATTTGGAATGTCAAGAGATAGATTATTCCACAGATGCATAGTTGAGGGAAGAAAAGAGTCCCTAAAGCGTTTTCTTTTCATGTGTGATATGTCGTAAGTCGAACCGATTTCCTAGCACGCGTGTGGCAGCCGCTCCGACATCACGTGGCAAAATGTTACTCGGGTAAGCCAGTGTCAGAGTATGGATCATTTTGTACAGTTGGATAGGTTTGGAAAAAATGTGCTGGTAGAGAGGGTTTGCTAACCTGGTTTCTCCAGACTAAGGTAGCGAGGTGTATGACGAAGTGCTCCAGTCCCTAGTCGCCTCATATTGGACTGCCTCGACGGTTGGCAAGTGGACATAGCAGTCGCTGAATAGAACATACCCATAATCAAGTATAGGCGGCACCATGGTCATTATATGGCATGTACAGCAGCATTACGCTTACGTTTATAAAACTGATACAAGGGATCAAATTGAACTGTGCCCCCAAAAAGTAATAGGGTGCACCTAGTTAGCCATTCGTGTAAACCTCTTCCATTCTCCATGGCAATGTCTAATGAGCTTTTTGATTTTGTAAGTAATCCAAGGTTTGTCTTTACATCTGATTAGGACATCGCAGCACGGGATAAATTGCTTACAAGTCTCAATAAATAGATTGGACCACAAGAAGTAACATCACTGATAATATCAAACGTGGAGAAGTCTGTGTCCCAGGGCGCATCGAGGAACGTTGAATTTACATCTTCAAAATTTGCTCGCTTGAAATCCCAGAATTTGCGTTCACAAGTTCACGCTGAGGCTAAGCATAACCCTCGCCTAGGTGGCTATAATACAATGGTTTCTGTCTTCAGAGAGCACCCGAAGGAGCTATGCCAGGCTTAAAAGGTCATATTTGACATGCTCTGCACTACTATGTTTTAACGCACCTCACTAATTAACAGACGAATGGGATTAACTGGCAACCCAAATCTATCAAAAGGCACATCTAGCAGGTAAGGACTACAATCCATACATTTCAGATTGCTACGTGTAATAGTTTGAGAGTCATGGCCAAGAAAAACTCCTCAGACCTCTGATAAATTGACAAGTTTATTCGCAATCCACATTCAGTATAACAGTGTTGAGGCATTGATGCCTATAACAATAAAACACAGATAGTGAATACATGAAGACTAAAGGAAATAGAAATTACATTAAAAAAAATGGATAAAAGACATTACAGTAAAATCGTAAAAGTTGGCACCATTACATATACATATAACATATACATATTACACTAGCATTACAAGTGGGCACCCATAGTCCTGCTCCCCGCACGGGGCCACCCGGAAGAAAGAAGGGGTCCGCCCGATCGGAGAGCGACACCAGGGCGACACTGGATTTTTTTACAAAAACAGCATAGTTGAAATTAATTTATTCTCATCCATGTGATGGAATCAGTTCAAATTGGTGCAATTTTGTTAAAAATGAATTCCGTGTAACTCAGCCTTTCTCAAAGCTACACAGGGAACTCACATCCTGGACTTGCTGAGGAATATTATTCTAAATTTTGGATCCTAAAAAGGAGAGGGATTTCGGGGAGGACTGGTTCAAAAAAGTTTGGAATTTTGAGGAGGTTCGTGTGTTGTAGGTATGGATGTCAGACACAGGGGGTCAATATGTTTTGGAGGTAAAGCGAAGTTTCAATTTTTACAATTTTCCAAAGAAAGATACAGTGATTATAATGCAATCACTGGTTAACGCTCATCCATTTGAGAGTCCTCAGCATGTCCACTACATGTGTCCTTGGGTGTTTTTAGTTTGAATATATTTATTTCAACTGGATTGCCCTATAGTACATCGATATGTCACTAATCGGGAGGTTCTCCAGAACATGAGGTGACACACAAAATGTGTAATACAAAACACACAGGACAAAACAAAAACAAAGTTACCCAAGTAACAGAGAAGCTGGACACACGTTTCAGATTTGTACCCTGTATACAAAAATCAAAATAGTTAAAGTTACTAAAATGCAAAACAAAGCAAAATTGTTTACTACAGGTAGAATGTACACATATATTACGTCCTTGTTCACAATAATACAGACAAGCGGTAAGAAATTCCCTAAAGGTCACTTAAGAAATAAGTTTATGTAAATCAGCGACTAACTCAATTGAAAATCACTGCTTATGCATGATAGAACTAAAATATGAAGCGCTTTGTATCTACGATGTGTCTGTGGGAAGCATTACAAAATTGCATATTGAAGGGAATGAACAATTCGTCGCTACCAAAGAGAAGAATTAGAGCTGGTCTGTCACTCGCTGTGTGTATGATCAGATTCGGGTAGGTTGTGGGATGCTGTTGACTTTAAAGAGATCAAGGTTACATCTCGAGAATCCAAGACGAAGCTGAATATGGCAAATATTGGCAAATTTGTGTCCTTGGGTATAGTAAACCGGAACATGATCTACTGCTACGAGAGTTGCTTTCAATTTTGACTTTAATATTTGGGGGGAAGTCGAGTCGCTTATATCGGAGGGAAGATTGTTCCACAGCTTAATAGTGGCAGGTAGGAAGGATTTGTCTAAGCGATTAGTTTTGCCGTCAACGTATGGAGCTGGGGGTGGCATAGGCTTCGAGCATTAATAGTTTGAGGAATAAGTTGAGAGAAATAGGGATGTGTTAAGTTGTGATACATCTTGAAGAGAAGAAGTAACTTAAAGTACTTCCTTCTGCTGGCGAGTGTTTTCCAACCAAGTTCACGTCAGAGATTGGTATGTGATGTTTGTCTTAGTGCAGCTATGCATATGTTTGCAGCTTCAAAACTGTATCGATTCAATAAGATCAGAAAGTCCGTGACCACAGTTATCAAAGAGCACACAACCATGTTCAAGAATTGGTCCAATCTAGTTAAATGAAGTTTAATCAGAGCTTTGCGGGAAAGTTTATATATGAACCTACCCAGAAAGGCAATTCGCTGCCTCACTTTGATGGAAATACGAGCAATGTGAGCATGCCAGGATAACTTGCTACCGAGAGTAATACGGAGATTAGTGTGTGAGTCTGCCGCAGGTATTAAGAGCCTGTAAGACGAATGGGTGGATGGTGTGGTTTAACAAATTTGGCTGAAAATATGACAGAAAGAGACTTTAAAGCGTCAAAGATAACACGCCACAACTTTCCCCAGTTATGTATAATGGAGAGATTAACGTTCAGATCATTAGAAGTTTCGATGAGGTTATTAACAACTTCAAGTAGACTGGTGTCGTGAGGAAAAAGTCTAACAGCCCATGTAATATTGTCAAATAGGTCATTTACATAGACCAGAAAAAGAAGTGGGCCTAAAATGGAACCCTTAGGCACACCAGCTTCCATAGGTAGCCATGATGAAGATTGGCCATGAATAATCACTCGTGGGGGAAAAACAGAAAGACTAAGAGAAGGTTGGCAGATTTTTGTAAGTGGTTTACAGATCGAATCTGCTGTGTTCTTAAGTAGGAAACTCCCTATATCATCTGAGCCTGGTACAGAGGATAGTCTCAGGAAAGATAGAACTTTCTTAACACTGTCTTCATTAATGGGAATATTTTATAGACGTGCCTCAATCCGGAACATGAAATCAGACACGGGTGGGGCATCAACCCCAGGGTGTGTTTTACACTGGCTGGCAAAGTATGAGTTAAAACTTTCACATTCTTCCGTAATGCAAGATATGATCTTGTTTTCGTCAATGATTGTAGGTATACCTTGGTGAATATAAAATGTGAGGGTTGCAATCAATGGCAGAGGAAATGGAAGATGCCAAATGCCTGAGAAATGCGTCACGGATTTTGCAGACTAGCCAGGTGGATCACAGTAATAACCAAATAATACTTTCCCGCGCTAGGTCGAAATTTCAACCCAGACGCATTCGCAATCTATGCTTTCAAGATCCGTGCGCCTTATGTACGGGAGAGATGAGTGAATAAACGTCAGAACCCCGCCGCCTCTTCCCGTGCAGTCTGTACGATACGGAAGTTGGAAGTCATCGATGAGGAAAAGCTGATCGGAGTAATGTCCATCCAGCCATGTTTCAGATAAAACAATACTGTTAAAGCTATCTGATTGG
Organism: Hermodice carunculata; assembly: GCA_964020975.1. NCBI lineage: Eukaryota > Metazoa > Annelida > Polychaeta > Eunicida > Amphinomidae > Hermodice > Hermodice carunculata. The sequence continues at coordinate 95,919,873 of OZ026616.1, read as the reverse complement.
GCCAACAGATGGATTTCGTCAAGTTTACCGGTACTTCGTATGCTGCAAATGTTAGAATGAAAGCTTTTTATGTGGTTGTTTGAGCTAAGTGTGGGACCGGGTTCGCGTTAACGTCGATTGAAGAGAGGAAGAAAGTGTAAAGGAACAATATAATGTGTTTTACACAAGGAAAAACAGAGAAGTGTGTTTATGTGTAGAAAAGCCAATGAGGAGTAGGAGCATATTATTTGGTTTTCGACACGTGGACCTGGATGGAAGTGTAGTATAAAAGGGGTATAATTATTCGAGAAGAGACCAATGGCCGTTCAGTATTGATCAATACTAATGCCCATTGTTTATAGACCAAGGCGTAAATATGGCATAGATACGGGTATTTGTCAATGTGATATTTTGCAGAATACCAGCACAGTCAACGGATGGTGTATATAAGCACACAACACCAAATAATTGTTTCCAATGTGTTATTTGCATGTACGCTTTGCATGTACTGACAAGAGTCAAGCGTTTTATGAATGTCATTGTGGGTAACATGGTAACATGGCATGTAACAAGAAAATGCACAGAAAAAAGAGAGACCAAGATATTAAAATAACTGAAAATAGGTTTATTGCAATGTTGGTGGAAAAAAAGAGCTTACAAACTATAAATGTATAATATTCGCTATATACAAACATGAACTGGACTCAAATCAGTCTTAATCGTTCACGTAGACATTTATGGCATGAAAGTTGACAAAGTGATGAATTTCAATTTCATCAGGTCACATAATAAATGACCAATGCAGTGACCTTCAAGTTTCTATTGCTCGCGCATTTTTGCAAATTAATTTTTCACAAATTATATGACCGCAGCAGTTAATATATAATAATATAACTCCAATAGGCTTTTACCTGAGAATAAGAGATAACAACAACAGCTATCTATGGCAGAAAAAAGGGCGCCATACATTCAGAGAAAGCATATCTTATGCAGCTCCACTTCTGAAGAAGGGTGTAATAGCTCATATCTAAAAATGTTGTTGAAGTTTTCCATTATTGTTAGAATAACTGTTTGACCCTGGGTCTTTCACCGTAGTAAAAAGCATTGTGTTTGTTTCAGAGCATTGTGTCGCATGATGGTAGAGGTTTTCACTTCATGTGCATCCTCTCTTTAGTTGGTCGATACTCCAATCAAAGGGTATATTTTTTTGATTTTGTATAATCTCAAGATACCCACTGCGTAAATAGTTCTTGCACATGCACAGCTTTGAGTTCCGTAAAATCTAGGAGGGGAGAAAAATGGTAATGGTAAAATGTAAGGTTATCAGCGGGAATTAAAGCAATATTTCACATCAAAGCGTCCACAAGCTGTTTGATGAAACATCATAACCATAGTGGCACTGGAGGCTCATCCTCACGGCCCATTTTGTAGTCTTTGTAGATGCGCAATGTCTCTTTTCCTGAGGTTGCTACCCCAGACTGTACTAGAATAGTCTAGATGGGGTAATACGAAGGTGTTATACAGAGTAGTCTGTAACTCAGTCATGAAAAATTCAGCAGCTCTGCTGAAAACACGGAGAGCATTCTTTAATATGTTAACATTTTCATCCACTTGGTTATCAACTTCAAACTATTGGTCAGAAGTTACTCCTAAATATTTGTACTCATCACATTGGTTTACTTCGGTACAGCTACGTGATAGGCCAATGTTTGAATTCAAAGACTTCTTTCTCTGGTTGTTACAAATAAGCATTGACGTAGTTTTTCCAATATGAAGGCCGAGTTTTTTGGCATGCAGCCAGTCTGAAACATTAACAAGGTCTTCCTGTACTAAATTTGAAACAATGTCACTGGATTTGTTAGAACAGAAAAAAAGGTATCACCTGCAAGCAATTAACCATCGAATGTTTCAGGCAGAAGCTAAGGTCGTTTATATAAAGAATAAAGAGAAGAGGACCCAATACTGATCCTTCGGGACGCCTGTATGAATCTCAAGGGGTTTGGACAGGTTTCCATTAATGCAGGCCCTCTACTTTCGGCCAGTAAGGTAGGACCTGGAACAATGCATGACGAACATAACTAACAAGGGAGAATGATAAGCCAAACCAAACCATTAAAAGGCACATCTAGCAGGCAACGACAACAAGCCATAAAAGTTCAGATCGCTAAGTGTTAAAATTTTTGATAAATGGCCCTGAAAAGACGCGGGGACGGACGGACAGTCGTCATTACCATATCTGCCCCTACCCCGCCTCATTTTATGGGCGGGAAATAGTAAGACCTCAGAAGTGTTTAAAAAGGATAAAATGCAAAAAAAAACCCGAATGATTTGAAGTTGAAATGCTGGTAATATTCCGGAATTTAGGACATAACCTGGCGAGTCCAGGATCATGAGATCCAACAAACTATGTGCACAGTCATTAACTCGGGTGGGCTCAGACATCAGTTGATATAAATTGTTTTTGGATGGAAGATGGAACAACAGTTGCTCTAGCTCACTATTAGAATTATCTGAGCCTCAATTTTGACAGGGCTCATTAACGTCACCCGTGATTTTTAGGAATTTAGGATATAGTTCCAAGGCACGAGTGATAACACTTTTGGAAGACAGGCTACAAATGACTCACGAAGAGAGGTCGGTCGGCCATGCAGGCCATGATGTACCCAAAAAGGAATCAACGTCTATCGGGCATAATTTCTCTCCACAAGAACTCAGAAGTAAGGGATTCGAGGCCTGAACCTCTTGTGCACGGAATGCACTTGTGGTTAAAAAAAAGTGACTTCCCCACCAGCCACCTGTTTGTGTGTCTTCTCGAAAAATATTAGCCTTGAAACGGTCTACTGTTAGCAGGTCGTCACGGCAATTTCAATCTAACCTAGTTTCGGAAATTGTCAGAATGTCAAAGCCTTCAAATGCAGCGAGAAGACACGGTCCATCTATTCAGGTTTCGAACATTACATGACAAATCTAAATGTTTTTGTCCACAATTTTCGGTTGGAGGAATTAGTTTGTGGTGAATATCAAAGGACAGATAATTGTTATGTTTGCATAAAATTAAGAAGATTTACTCGTATAGTTGGTAACTCATTTTTATTTGCAGCATAGTGGCAGTGCCCTCATTTGTTAAGAGACAGAACATATCTGGACGACTGTCGAGGGCAACAACACGAAGAGCTGACCTGGCTAAGTGGCATGTTTACAAACATGAAGTGTGAGCTATGGCATGTGGAGCTAGAATACTCTATTGTAATTGTTCACGAATTCGTATTGATCTTAAAGATTGTCGTGCAAGGAACGTTAGAATGAACTAACATTATACAATCATCCGCTGAGGATTGTGTAAGCAGTCTCCTGATGAACATTCACATTGCACTCCATAAATTTTAGACACAAGTCCTTGAAGGCTGTTGCATCAGCATGTGACGTCCTGAATGTGTTTGAAATCGCGCGTAAATAACTTGTGTTTGCTCATAGAGACAGGCACTGAAGACACACAAAAATATGTAATACAGGTGACAACACACGGCAAAACAATCAACACCAATGTCATTTTCTGAGTAACTTAATTGCACTCTTTTGATGAATCATTCTGGAGACTGATATGAGCGTGTAGATCTTAGTTTTTTACTCCTTTTTCATGGTGCAGGGACCTTTGATTTAAGGTTTGCCGTGCCAATAGCCAGGTACTTCAATAGCGCCCTCTGTAAATGCACATTGCAATCACACAACCATAGTCCTTGCATCATGAAAAAAGCATAAAAAGCTGAGGTCTACATACTCATTTCAGTGTCAAAAATATTCATTTTGCTGACTTACTTTCTCTGAAGAGCAAAATTTATTCTCTGTTTTATAATTATTTTTTATATAAATAATTATCAAAATATGGGTTACAGCTTATACCAGAATTGATCCGGCTATATGCCTTAAAACATATTGACGAAACAAAGAAAGGATGCGTGAAATTGTACATTTGTTGTCTAAAGACATAATTATCATAATTACAGCAAATTAACCGATTGACTGACAGACTGACTCATCAATTCATTGATAAATCGGTTGTTTTACCATAGGCACGTTTAAAATATCCGACATGAAGTCCATACAAATGAAGTCTCCTTAACTCACAAACTTACTGCAAACTTACAACCAGTAGTAATTATATAAACGATCATGAGTGGCCTTTCTGTTTGAAACAAGTCTTTGACACGGAAACCACAATCAGGGAAGTAGCGAGCAGCGTTCCGCATCAGAATCATTGAGTTCCAAACACAGACAAAGGGGAAGGATCGTTGGTATCCACCACAGACACAGGGGAAGGATCGTTCGTATCCACCACAGACACAGGGCAAGAATTTTTCGTATCAACCACAGATACAGGGGAAGGATTTTTTGTATTGGCCACAGACACAGAGGAAGGCTTGTTCGTATCGACACAAACACAGGGCAAGGATTGTTCTTATCGACCACAAACACAGGGGAAGAAGTATTCATATCGACAAAAGACACACGGTAAGGATTGTTCGTATTGACCACAGACACATGGTAAGGATGGTTCGTATCGACCATAGTAACGGGATGAGAATTGATCGTATTGATCCCATGGTTATGCGTTGGATATTTGTCTTAAATTGTGCAAAATTGAATTTTAAATGAGTTAGAAGAGGGCAAAAACACCCCCAGAATTAGTTGATGGTGATGCAACGCTACGAATTAATATCCTTTACTGCAATACAATGTTATACGTTCCTCATGGAGGTCAGACCCTACAGAAACCATACGCCATTTTCTATATATTGACAAACTGGCCAACTGCTTGGAAACAAATAATAACCAGTTTACTGTCTTGAACTCCGGCATTGACTCCATCAACGCCAACTTTGCTGAAAGTATTGCTTTTCTTGATGTGACAGTCTTATATGAAACTATAAGTTCTCACGGTTATCGATACAAAAGCTTGTTTTCCTTTTTCTTTCCTCTTCTCTTTTTTTCTTTTTTACTCTTTTTTTTCTTGGGATGGGGGGGGCTTGTCTTTCATTTCTTCAGATGCTCAGCCTGCCATTTTTATGTGCACATACCATAATGTTATTGATCCTATCTATTTAAATATTCTTAACTGTACGTCAGCGCGGCTTATGTGAGAGCGACATATCTCGCTGAACACACTTATTTGTGTATCAATTGCACTCACTCTGTAATTTGAAATATTGGTTGAAAAAAGGCAATCTGAATCTGAATCTGACTGGAACTGACGGCCAAAGTAGCACTGATGTTTGTATCATTTTCTGTGTTTCTAGTTGAAATTTCTGTATTTCCGCTTTCAGTTTGCCGCAAAAATAAGAATGTCTCAATACACCAATCCTCGATATTTCAGACTCAAAAACAGTATATTTAGCAAACTAAATGCTCATTGAAAATAAAAATGGTCAGCTCGGGAATGTCTCTGTTGGTGGCGCACATGTGCACACGATATTCCCTATATTCTTCCAGTCAATGACCCAGCTGGCAAAAAAAATAGTTCGGCCTTAAACCTTCAAGTTCAAATATGATAATAGCGTGAAACACGGAAAAACAGATCACATGACATAAATAATACTCTTTTTGCTCCGTCATAAGCCCAATAATGAGGAGACGACTACAATTCCAGGCATGTGAATCAAATCATATCAAAGGCACACTTGGTTTTCTGCCCAACTTCCTTATACTTTGACAAAGAAAACCTTCTTTTGACGTGTGCATTCGGTCGCATGATCTCTGAAACTGCACAAGCAGTGCATTTGGCACTCAATTGTTATTTATTTATTTATTTATTTATTTATTTATTTATTTATTTATTTATTTATTTATTTATTTATTTATTTATTTATTTAGTCGTTCGTTTATATGTTTTTGTTTATTTAGCTATCTTTTTATTTGTTTGTTTGTTTTTTTATCAATCAACAGGATAGCCTGTTTAGCCTGAGCTGTTTTCCCACAGGATCCTGCACATATGGAGTTAATGCATGGAAAATAGGCAGAAGGAACAATACACAAATGGCCAGTGCGAACTGACAGCCCTTATTTTGTTTTTGTTTTTTTGTTTTTTGTTTTTTTTTTATTTTTTGTTTTTTTATTTTTCATACAGTATTTCCTTACAGTCTATGCTGTCAAAGGCCACAAAGGTCAGCAAATCAAGAATGTTGGTACATTGAGCTTGAACAATGGACACAAAGGAAGAGTCATGTTTTCTCTTCTTTTCTAGACATTTGCTTCATGACTGCAAAATGAGGTTACAATTGTTATTTCTTGCAGTATATGTTCGGTCTTTGAAAAAAGAGCGCCTCCTTTTCATCGCGTTCTCTTTAATCAAACGCAAATCGCCGCAAGGTTAACTACGACCGATCCAATAATGGTATGTTGTGACTCTATCAGTCCAGTGAGTGTCCCGCATTCTTTCCAATATGATACTTCATCCGAGATAAATTGACGATTTGTGACTATAGGGATATAGAAATAGTTTATCCATAACAAATAGAGGGACGGCAAATTAAAGCAAAATGATTTAAATGTGCAAGCTCATAACAGTCATCATCAATTCGCTGTGATTAAGAAAAAATTATGTGCAGCTTCAGCCTAATTCTGTGAGTCAACAGGGACTGACAAATTGACAATAAGAGAAGGAACATATTCACTTGAACGCCAACCACAACATTTTTAATGCTGTCCACTATTCCTGTCTAATTACATTAAGTTTCTTTCAGTAAACTAACAACATATTTTATGAATTGGCGGAAACTGTCCCAATGTACCATAATTGCATCCGCATGTTTATCTTTTTTTGCTTAGTAAACTCTCTCTCTCTCTCTCTCTCTCTCTCTCTCTCTCTCTCTCTCTCTCTCTCTCTCACTCTCTCTCTCTCTCTCTCTCTCTCTCATTTTAGTCGTAAATGATTTTTTCGTGAGTGGTTCGTCGTTCGGACTCATCGTGACTTCATTTTGAGGAATGCTTTCATTTGCAACTTCTTTAAGAACATTTTGGTGATTTAACAAATGCCAAATAACGGTACCATTATAATGCATATTGCAATATTTACTTTAACACGTTGCGAAAGTTTTATATGTGGCTCTGTATTTTGTTGAAGTGCATTTATGTTTGGAATAATGAATATGACAATGATGATGATGATAATAATAACAGTGATAATAAATCGTTTACATAATTTGCAAGCTGGCAACTAAACTCCAAATACAGTGTTTCTTCTCTTTGGTGAGAATAAACGGCTTCAGTGGATTAATCCATAGTCGTACAATTTCATTATGAAAATGTATATACTCTTACTGTCAACTCTTTCAGTGTAAATCATGTCTAAAGTCGATCTTCTAAAGTAAAACTAGTTTGAATCATTATGAGGATCTCGGATTCGAATTCCTGGTAAAAGGACCTTCCATTCAAATACCAGCATGCTTATAAGTGCAGAGACAATATCCCGAGTCAACAGCTTTTCTCGGTGTGCATTGGGCACATTGTTGACTTAGTCCAAAATTTGGCATTTAAAAAGTTAATTGCTTAATGTCTTGCTATACACAAGTGATATGATGATCTAAAACTAATCAAAGAACTTGTCACAAACTTTAAAATGGTTCTGTAAAAAAGGACACACATGGGCTGAAAATTGGATAAATGGGGGTTGCATAATTTCAATCCGATATTTGAAATGACTGAAATAAATTTCAGGAAACCATATACTTACCAACTCAGTAAAATCATCACATCTCATCAGTTTCCAACGCGCTTCATAAACAGACTTGTAAAAAGATATCTTCCGGATGATGGATTTCTTGACGTTCCACTGAGCGCCATCATCAACTGGCAGAACGTTTCCCATTATTGAAAATCTTTCTCACGTTAAGGCTTTCAGTTAATCGGTGTTAATTCAAATATGAATAATTTGGCATAAAAGCGCTGAATATGTCAGTCAGTCAGAGACATACGCAAGTAATGTTTGAGGTGAGCTCAATATCTTTCAATGCACAACCTTTTGTAAGAATACAGTGGCAACTGAATGAAATATAAGAATGGTTATATACTGAAACAATAAATTTTATTGTCTTTAGAGGCTTGATACTTGACCTGCACAATGATTAACGCCGGTTCTGCCACAGATTATCCTCCCATTGGCGTGCTTCTGTGAAGATTTTAACTTGCAAACTAGCCTTATCAGTACAAATCAGAGACAGATCACTTTCGCCAATTAGTTGTGCATTAGGCCCATGGCGCCAAATTAACTGCTTGGAGAAAACGGACAGTTGTACGTGTGGGTATGGCGAAAACAGCAAGGTGGCTTGTGGCTATCATTGTGGCTAATGTATAGAAATCGCTCTACAAACCCTGGATGATGATCACGATCTCACGAATCTTAAGCACACCGTTGACCGTTGGAGCCATCGGCAATTCACATCCTAGTATAGATACCTTCTGGTATATTTATATGGTTACTCCGTAAATTAAACTATGTGAACGGTCATTTCCGTTTTTTGCATTAGTAGGTTCTGGTTGAATTTACGCTTTTTTTCTCTTTTTTATATTTTTAGGTTACACTGTATTGTTGTACTTGTTACCGTTGTTATCGTTGTTGCGCTTTTTTAAAAGACTATGAATGGAATTGTCGATACACGGATCAATACAAAAACTTAACTTTAAAATTAGAAAGCCTTCGTTCTTTATATAAAGCTCTTCAGCATTTTGAGGGACCTCCTGTTTAGAGGTGACCCATTGCGCCTGCGCGTCTGCATCTTAGTGCTAGTGAGTGTTGTGGCCTATCCAGGGCAGCCTCACTACTCATTTGAATTTTTTCCTTGTGGTGTTCAAAACAAAAGAAATGACATTTTCAAAAGTCATAAATACATGACAAATTTTCTCGGATATTTCCGATCCGCACTTCACCTGTTTGTAAAATCATTGTAAGTTGAAGGTGATGATAAGAGAAAAAAAACGACCACCGTTTCAGCTTGAAGGGTATTTCGGTGTAATATTTGTTTGAATGTACACCACTGCAAGTATAATTCTCAAAAGTTTTTGTGCCAGCAATTGTTTATATATGCATGTAATTGGACTCTTTGCATTTGAAGCTGATTATCAAACAGCAAAGTACAGGTATAGGTTTCAGTATAGGTATAGGTATAGGCATAGGTATAAGTGTAGGTATAGGTGTAGGAGTAGGTATAGGTATAGGTATAGGTATAGGTATAGGTATAGTTTCAGGTATAGGTATAGGTATAGGTGTATGTGTAGGTATAGGTATAGGTGTAGGTATAGGTATAGGTGTAGGTATAGGTTTAGGTAAAGGTATATGTATAGGTTTAGGCGCAGGTATAGGTATAGGTATAGGTGTAGGTGTAGGTGTAGGTGTAGGTGTAGGTGTAGGTATAGGTGTAGCTTTAGGTATAGATGTAGGTATAGGTATAGGCGTAGGTGTAGGTATAGGTATAGGTGTAGGTATAGGTGTAGGTATAGGTATAGGTGTAGGTATAGGTATGGGTGTAGGTATAGGTATATGTATAGTTATAGATGTAGGTATGGGTATAGGTATAAGCGTAGGTATAGGTATAGGTGTAGATGTAGGTATAGGTATAGGTGTAGGTATAGGTATAGGTGTAGGAATAGGTATAGGTGTAGGTGTAGGTATAGGTGTAGGTACGGGTATAGATATAGGTATAGGTATAGGTTAGGGCATGGGTATAGGTTCTATTCAAGATTTTACACTAGTCAAATAATAACGTTTCCCATAAACCAGTGACACACATTGATTAATTCAATCAAAGTTGACTGAACTCGCCTTTGTGAGAAGTCAAGAGGCCTATTTCTTTTCTAATAGAAATACAATCGTTTAAAGCCAAATATCTCTACAGAAATGCATTTTATGTCCTCCTTTTGATTTACTGCAGGTCGCGAAAAGTGACTTTCATGATTGTCTACACGACGAATTATACAACGTGGTAGCAATATAGTTTCGAAATATGCCAAAATAACTCCCAAGAGAGAAAAAGAAACATGCAGAGGCTATGACGGGGTTTGCTAAAATTATGACATGAAAATTGACATGATGACGTAACCCAAGGAAAAACAAAAAGGCAAATATTTACACGATTTTACACTTTAAATCAGTACATAAAAAACTAATCTAAGCATGATTGACTTAAATCGTGATTACATAATGAAACAGATCTGATAATTCGATTTGCTTTTAAACATTAAATCATGTTCTTTTTATGGTTGAGTTACAAACAGTCTAAGCTTTAACGTTCAATCAGACTGTGGGACCACTGTGGGCCGGTGCTTGTACAAAGGCTAACTCAAATATCCTTGCGGCATGTCAGTCGATGCATTTCGGTCCAAGTAGCCCCGGTTACATCTAATGTCATAAAATACATTAACTTTTGAGGAATGATTGACAACTGGAGTATAGCTCGTATGATGTCTTCAGTTTTGCATATGGCGTTGACATATTTGTGGAAATCTGCATTGCATACAAGTAAACTGTATTTCTGCTTTCAGATGGTGGAGTCCAAAGATACTTATGTCTTTTAAAGGCGCCCAGACACACTTGTAATAAGAATTCTGGCTGCCATCAATGACCTCTAGTGAGTAGTATGTGAAATACCTCGTGCCAAGAAATGCTGGTTGCAGGCGTCATTGCGGAATTTAGAAGATACTGAAACGTCCGCCATATTAAGGTATGTGCATGCCTGGTCACGAGGCCTCTCTGGTGTTAACATCAGGCACCGGGGCCTGGGGCCACGTCATAGTTCTTCTCAAAGTAAAGTTCCCTATGCATAACACGTCATTTTGTGTCATTCATCATCATGACAAATTCTGCAAGATCGAAAACAAAAGAACTAAATAAGGATAAAAAGCGTATTTTTTTCTTCTCTGAACTTCAAAGAACGGAAACGCATTTATTATAAAGAACACATAAGGCTCCGAAACATGTTGAGTAGTTACCCGCTGAAGACCCTAGTTTAATTTATTATTTGGGCTAATACAGCCTATGTCAAAAATTTTACAGAGGAACCTGTGCAATATGGACAATAGTACTTCTATGTATATAGGTTAGACAGGAACAGGTCAGCTTATGGAGTGTAAAGAGTTTGGACTGCGGAATAGGGTAATGACTACTAGGAACTGGTTTTGGACAAAAGACACAAATACAATAATACATTATGCAGTATCGGCACGGAGCCGACATGGTCATAAGTTCAAAGCCACGTTCTATTTACACACGTATCACGTAGTGACAGTCGAATCTTAAAGTAAGAAAAACAATACAAACACTTTATATTTTTTGCAATTGCCAATTAGTAAATATTGTCAAGTCGGTGACATAATTTAGATTTTAAAAATGACCACAAGAAGACAGTTTTAGTGGCTAGTTTTTATACTTCTTTCTGGATATGGTCTTGGTGAAAAATAACGCCAGACCACCTGAACCACAGCTTTGACCGTACCTTTATAATTCAATTTCCCGTCTTTGTTGGTATCAAATTCTTTGATCATAAGTTTTGATTGCTCAATGCTAAGAGGTTCTCCCACCTTGGTAAGTACTTCTTGTAATTCTTCAGCTGTTATATAGCCATTGTTGTCCTTGTCGAATACCTTGAAGATATTGAAAAGAAAAGATGAACGACGACTTGCCACTTTTATATGCACATTGAATTAGTTAGTTGACCAAACATTGTAAATGTCTCTTCATTTGTTCTGGCACATTTACCGAACAAAAAGCTTATATACACAACAGGTGGCGCAATCATTAGATTTACGCCTAGTTACCAACAGATGCAGGTGGCGCCGCCCAGGTGATTAACAAATCTGGTTCTTCTGATTGGTCAGTCATTGTCAACAGGAAGTAGAATGTCTTGCAATACGTTCCCCTGTGGTGGTGTGCCCCATTTATTGGGCCCATACGCCACTGCAACTCAGACTTGCGCTTGGGTCCTAAACCATGGATGTGAGTGCTAATCGCAAATGGATCACGCTTAGGATACAATTTGGAAAAAAAACGTAACAGTATTAATGACAAGTTTATGTGACATAGTGTTTAGCCATATAGGCAGATTAAAATATTAAAATTTCGCTTTTACAACTAATTTTCATACAATCACAATTTTACAGATATTATGAACAAGCGTGTTTAGCACATACGTTATCACTAAACATCTTACGAAGGCAAATGACCAAAATAATACATAATAGAATCTTCCATTACATGGCCTAATGAATGCAGGTACATTTATTAAGGCAAGATGTTAATATATTGTTTAAGTAACATTTTTAATAAAAGTCGCCCAAACAAGGGAATTTCAACAGAGAAGGGCAAGTAGTACAACGGTCGCCTTTAGAATTAAAATGCATGAATGGCTTGGGATACGCTTATATTTTAGGTATAAGACATCATCAGGGTGTCAATAGATGCCAATTCTCATCCACCATTTTTGGATGAGTGCATGAGTCAGACCTTGAATTCCTAACAATGTGAAGATGTGATTTCATAACGTGAATGTACCTTTGTCATCGTATCTTAACCATTGGAACGCCAATACCGGTGCAAAAGGTAGATGTTATCAAGTAATATAGGGAATCTCGATGTTCACGGACTGTTTGTGATTTGTCGTCGAAAAAGCATTCTATAAAAATGATACACGTGCCAAAGTTTGTGTCGGTTACCAGCATGTTGGCACGAAAAAAGGTGCCCTCTGGGTACCTGCACGCTTTTTCTTGACCACAAACCTTAAAGGCTTCCATTAAGTCATCGTCTGGGTTCGGACATTCTTCATTCCTTTTCAGCACGAATGAAACAAATTCCTCGAAGTCTATGGTACCATTTCCTGTAAAACAGATTGTACGAAGCTGTTTTTTAGTGAGTATTATTTTCTGTTTAAATGATATGCGTTCAGCGCCTGAAATGTCCATGGATCAATGGAAAAATATTGGGAAAATGTTTTCCCAATCTTCTTAACATTCAGGTGAAGATTTGACAATCTTCAACTCGTAAACATGAAATGATTTCACGAATGTCTCCCAGGAATTCCAAAATAGGCTGATCAGCGTTTGTCCATAAAGGGTTTTTACGCCTGTCACTCTATTAATGCCTTTAGACTATTTTCCCGTCTTCTGTAATAGGAGGCATAACCCCTGTGCCATATGACAAGTATCAAGTATCTTTTAAAGACTTTAAAGTAGGGCCTATCTATAAATGAGGTAAATGTTAATTCTTTAATGCTAAATGTTACCCATAATGCCTAAAAGATTTTTTATTGAGGTCCAGATCAAACGCCCGAAATATGAGAAGGCATGTATGAACGCGCCCAAACAATAGTTGTGCAACACAGGAGATTTGCCAGGTACGACAGCGAAGACTGCGGTCGGGATTATAAGGGTATGAGCGATTTTATAAATTACGGTAGTTTTCCACTTCAAGCGCAATATTTGATCCTGCCCAGGGGACGTGAAATCTACATGTAGATACAGGCTTTAATTGTGCTGATAAGGCTTTCTGTCTTTCTCTTGAAATAATATTTAGATTTTCACGTTGATTCATAGGCAAAACAATAGTGCATGTAAGCGAAATGCATGAGTGAACATGAAGAAAAATAGAAAGTGTTGCAATCTTTGATAAATTTGAATAAGACGTTTATTCCACCATTGACTGAGTATTTGTGATTTTAAGTATGCAAAACACAAGTGTAACTGAAAAACTTTCTTTTCGACATTTTTCATACAAAGTGTATCCCTGGTTTATCTAGGCAGTTTTTAGGGAAAATGCACGTCTTCCTGGTGTATTTCTTTATAAAATAACAACACCCTTGCCGTTCACAGGCAAGAACTCTGGAGCGCAACTTGTATATTCAGTTATATAACAAGCCCACTAAGCTATTGTTCTTATGTACTCGTACATTGGTCATTTAGGACTCCACTTGGATACACTTCTGCGAAGAACACATCTCTTCAGTTGTAAGTCAAAACAACTAAACTCTATTTTTAATGATTTAACCTTTAAGACACACGTTTCTTATAAAAAGTAATAATAATAAAGATTATTTTGGAAGGCTTCAATCAGTACACTAAACGCTCCGACAACGCCACTTCAAATCAAGAGCATCGCTTGGGAGTCACCAACTTGGCATCCAGACTTGTTGCAACAGAAAGTTACTAGCCACGCTATCATCGGAAAACACTTTAACATGCTTATATCTGTGAAAAGTTTGGCCTTTGAAACACAATTTTTGTTAACTAACATGATCAGAAATATATCCTTTGTGGCTAACATCCGATACAACAACACTGATGTAATTGTTATGAATTTTACATTCCACTTGAGTTAAACAATTATCAGCTATGAGTAACTGATCATCACGCAGTGAAGTTATTGAAGAATTAATTTTTGTGTTTTTGTAAAACTTCATGTCAGGGAACATTGATACTGTTCACAAGGCCTTCAAAGAACACAAAGACCTGACCTTCTCAAAGTTAGAGTCAGCGCATATGTTGGCTTGGTAGTTTTAAGAGTCAGAAATGCCTCTCCAATGAATCATACCGTCGCATATTACCATATCATGGGCAACTGTTTCATATTTAGGGGTTATGTACCTAGTGTTGTTTCAAAAATGACCAACACAGAACATCTTAGGCAAATACACATTCAGGGTGGATTTTGCCAGTAGGGAATGAGGTCTGCCAGTACTATGGCACCAAGCTCAGATGCTAGCACATCTGCTCCTAGATTCTACAAAACACCACTTGTTCGTGTAAGTGAAGATTATCCTCACACGTGGTACTAGTAATTGATCACGTGTTTTAATATGGTCACATCTATATGCTGATGTTACCTAATACAGTGGAACCTCTTTTCAAAGAGAACACCCCCCCCAACCCCCGAAAAATTATAGTTAGAATTATTGCTACGTCCTTTTCAAGTGATTTTTATGCTAAAAATTGTTTTCATGTACTATATTCCCTTTTAAGCCTCATTCAATGCTGATGGCCTGCAAACTACCTAATCACAAATTCAAGTCAGTTATATCGGTTGGTCTCACCAGCGCTTTCTTTAATGTAATTAGACAATTAACCAATATAGTAGCCCTGTTATCTGTTCGCTTGATAATGTATATTCAGTCACACTGTTCACAACATCTTGTTAGATGGCAGGTATGAAAAAAATTATTACAAAACACATACATGTATTTTGAACTTGAAGATTAAAATGCTGTCGGTAAAGTGTGTGTGTGTTGTCGCCAATTTAAAAAAAAAAAACTTTGTGCCGTTTCTTTAAGTTAACAGAGCTTATTCCTGGCACGAGCTGGTCAAGCAGCGATACATGCGAACTCACCGTCCGAGTCAATTCCTTCTAGCATATGTTTTAGTTCTTGTTCGGTTGGATTCTGTCCAAGTGTACGCATCACATCACCTAATTCCTGAGGCGTTATGGTCCCGCTGCAGTCCACATCAAAAACTCCAAATGCGTCTTTAAATTCTGGGCCAAAAGTAGTGACACAGGGGAAAATTAGATTAATCTCCTTTTGTTTGTAATTTCTTTAAACTTGGAATATTGTTAAAATATTTGCGCCCTTGCTAAATTTTCAATGACCTGAATACAAGTGGAATATAGATACAATATATGGTTCCCCAAAAGGATAACATATGTAGAATGCACGTCCGGAGGTAATCTAAGTAATTGTTTATCACTTCTGTAAAAGCCTTACATTTTTTTTAATTAAAAAAACTGAATTTGTATGCCTTTTGGGTCTAAAATATTTTTGATATATATATATACTGCTATGTTCTTGTCGTTATTCTTTCGGTAATTTACACACACACACACACACACACACACACACACACACACACACGCATACATATATATATACATATATATATATATATATATATATATATATATATATATATATATATATATATATATATATATATATAATTGTGATCCCGGTTCTTGATATGAAAAACTAAACGGTTTATTATATTCAGGATAGTTGATTTTGGTAACAGGATCACAAAAGGGATCGAAACTTTGTTCAGAAAAACTGTTATTGTTAGAGTACTGCATGAATTGGAAAATATCTATTAGGGTTAAACAATCCGTGGTAATATTTAATGGAATAACCAGATTGTTTCAATGCAACTATCAAATTGGCTTTAAGGATTCCAAATAGTGTAAATGTATATGTTTGAACTGTAATTTCGGACAAAGGGAAACTTTTCAGGAGCAACTAAACATTTGTGTTACAAAGCAATCAAATTATTGGGAATATTAAATATATCAGGCATCAAGCGGAATTATAACTATGTCTGTACCTTTAAAAAAATACATTTGCAAAAAAACTATTGCTCCTATTTTTTTCTATATGGGTGTGAAATGTGGGGCGCGTATATTGTTCAGCCAAAATAAACTGTTATTACCAAACGATATAAATGGCTATTTCAAGAACGATTTCGATAATTACATTTAAGCTTCTTACGTATGTTTAAGGTGTTTAATAGAAAACCCTACAATACAGTAGCAATAATTCAAACCGGTCAATATCCATATTCTTTAACAGTACCTAGTCGAGCGTGCATCGCAAACTTAATTCAGGCCCGGAAACTTTCTTTTACGACACTTACATGTACCGAATTTGAAACTACCGACTACCGACAACTCTGCATGGTTATTCCACAGTGAAAGGATCTTTGGGCATACTTAGTGCAGTGATATTTGGAATAATTATGCAGATTTTGATGATTTGTGTGGCAACGTTTTTTCATAAGCTATTCAAAGAGAAATTTACTAAACCATAATAATCTTTATTTTCATGTTGAGTGTACAGACGATTAAACAGTGGAAATAAAAGGTGGAAATAGACCTGTTACCGGACGAAAAAGGAAGAACATAAGCTACATTTTAACACAATTTCGAATTTTAGAAATATCTTTATGTTATAAAAAATGTAACTGCAAGGAAAGTGTAACTCGACAAAGAATTTGCGATCATAATCTCCCTATTCCAACCGGTAGGCACAAACGTCCGAAAAAAAATTCTCTAGCAGCGAATTTGCAATGGAAGTTCCGAAATTGATAACGCATTTCATTACCAAATGACGAGCTCAAATTTCTCCTATCCCCGTCTAAAAATAATAAATTTTGTATGTAAAATGTTCATTAATTTTGATTACACGAACGAGGATCAGAAACTTTAATTTTTATTTTTGATGAGATGCAAGGAAGAAAACAATATTCATTCATATGTATATAATTGCACGTATGTATATATATATATATATATATATATATATATATATATATATATATATATAAACATATATATGTCTGTGTGTCTGTGTGTCTGTGTGTGTGTGTGTGCATGCTTGTGTGCATGCTTGTGTGCGTACAAGCGCACACGTGAATGATGTGTTTTTTGATCTTGATATAGGCTGCATTGAATAGAAGTTTGTTTGTTGAGTGACAAGAAAGACACGGTGAGACAGGGACAGAAGGAGTCATTTTACCAAAGAAGTAGTAGTCTACCTCGAATTTGTTGCTCCGTCAAATCTTGCCGCCTTGTCGGCAGACCTCGAGAGGTCTGAAAATGGAAATAATATCTTTAATATGGTGTCATATTATGAAACAAGGGGGCAGCTATTGGAAACAATACAACTTTGAGCGATTCATCATAAACTTTCTTCATTTGGGTGCAGATGGCGATAAATAAGCATGCCTAAAAAAAGATCTCGATCTTAGCAGGTGTGTCTGTTTTGGAAAAAAAAATTACGAGAAAGAAAAACTGGATACCATTATCCGACAGCACAGCCCCATATGATTTGGATATTCAATTCGCTACTATTTATCACCGGACCTCGGTGCGACCCAAGCTCAGCTCCTGACCAGTACAATGTATATTTTAACAGTTCTTTTTATCCTGATGAGCATGTACTTTTATCTTGATGTATTTATATCTTTTACTTCTCCCGAAGTGGAGGTCCAATGGATTATTATTATTATTATTATTATTATTATTATTATTATTATTATTATTATTATTATTATTATTATTATTATTATTATTATTATTATTATTATTATTATTATTATTATTATTATTATTATTATCATTTGCAAAGATATTTCCATATAAAGAGGTGCGCATTTGGTCATTCATACTTCCAGGCACATACATCTCAGCAGTAAATACAATCAAAGACTATTAATTTCGACAACCTCTGAACTTGTACAACGCATATCAAGCATGTTTTTTCCTTATTTCACGTCACGTCATATGCTGATTTGACGTCAATTAAATACCAGCTTCACGTGACGTAGTTATCTAAGTTGATTACTTCTTATTATTATCGATGACAATGTCCATATACAAGCAGTAACAGTATCAAATAAAAACCAAAAACGGAAAATTGTAGATTCGAGAAACATTAAACAAATTACCACTTTTTTTGGAAACGAAATGCACATGACTCTCTTTTATTTCCCTGGCTTTATAGTTTAACCTTTCTCTTGCCCTTTTCCACAAATCTCTATAGCCAAATTATCTATATAATAATATTCCGAACGTAAAAGTGAGTTTTATATTGTTAGGTACGTTTATCATTACTTCAGCAAGCAACCCGGTGATAATGATCTAAATTAGCCATGTTTATTTTTTTATTTTTCTTCTTTTTTTTTTTTTTTTTTTTTTTTTCCTTTTTTTTTTTTTTTTTTTTTTTGTCTTTTACTTAAAAAAATTTAACTCCTAAATTTGTAATTTCTGGACTGAGTCAACAGCGTCTTGAGCATAGTAGAGCACCAGAGTGGTAGAAAAACTGTTGACTACGACAATTCACTTTCTCCTATACGAACAAATCCAGACGGGATATGATGGTGCAAGAATGAGAAGCCTTTCCATGCGGAATTTGAAGATGATATCGTTATGATAATTGGGATAAGTGTAATTATTGTCGGTACTGGGACTTAAAGGTCTAAATTATATCCAAAGATGACCCACGTACATATAGTACAATAACCCAGCTGACACATAACGCTGTCATGTTAGCAAATATTTCACATGGCGAATACGCTGCTTGTGAAACAGGTGCCAATCATAATAGCTGTTATGCTCGCGGCACAGCGCATGCGCCAAATTTTTTGACGCGCGTTGCATTGCGGGCTTATTTGTAGTATACGAGCGGTTATGGCGAAACCTGTGCTAACCTGTGTCGACTATGAAATTACACAGGTAGCCATGAGAAGTTTAATTTGTTATTTGGCTGTGTGCTTTACAAATTATTCCGGAGGCAAACAACGTAAATTTTATCCCTTGCCAACAAATAAAAACTGGAAAACAACGGATAAGAAGAATTTCCTGTTCTGGAAAAGACTGAAAATTGTGTAAATTTGTGCTCATGATCGCCTGACATTCCAGGACTGAAAATTGTGTAAATTCGTGCCCATGACCTCGTCATACTACGTTTGCCGTGTAACTTTGAATGATGACATTTGCACATTGCGATCAGTCTACATAGTTTACTTTAAATATATCTATTCCAATTGGGTAACCCTGTCATCTGAATCATTTTCCGTTTGGAACCAAATCGTATTGTGTGTTTTGCAACCAACGTGTAAACACTATGGCCAATGATAAAAGAACATGAAAGATAGATGGATGGATGGATGGATGGATGGATGGATGGATGGATGGATGGATCGATGGATCGATCGATCGATCGATCGATCGATCGATCGATCGATAGATAGATAGATAGATAGATAGATAGATAGATAGATAGATAGATAGATAGATAGATAGATAGATAGATAGATAGATAGATAGATAGATAGACAGACAAACATGCAGGTTAGTAGATGAAGGAGCGAAAGAAAGAAAGAAAGAAAGAAAGAAAGAAAGAAAGAAAAAAAGAAAGAAAGAAAGAAAGACAGAAAGAAAGAAAGAAAAAAAAAGAAAGAAAGAAAAAATGAAGAACTATTACGCTTCTTAAAATAACAAATTTTCATTCCTTTATTACTGATTTTTCAGAGATAAATCCATGTAGTTTTGAGTAAAGTTGTTTCAAAAGTAAGGTATTCTTATACAAACTTTGATTTGGGAATAATCCGAGTCAGACATGAAAAAAGGAAATGTTCAACTTTCATTACGCAATGTCATACATGAAAACAGGGACGTGTTCATCTGCAGCAGAAATTTATCAGATTGATAAGCTGAGATTTTGCTCTTTTACCTTAGTCATATTCAGCTCGACAACCCATGTTATTAGTCATCTGGAAGTACTGTTGGACAATCCTGTACAAATACATATCTTTAAACCTATGCGGTGAGTTTTCTTAATCATAGCCGAAAAAAACGGACAAAAGATTCCGTTTTTGGCATGTCACTTAAGTATTCATTTTAACATTTAAAACTACAGATATTTTTACCATGTGCTCCTCAACTAACAACCAGTGTTTTGTTTCTTGGCGTGTTGTTTTCACAAGCACCGGGTGATTAATTTTATGCAAACATCGTTAACACAAAGAAAGGTAAAGTACTTAACACGTACTAATGGTTTCAGAAAGCACACTTTGAAGACTCAGGAACCACATCGCTAACACGTTGTTTTCCCATTTTAATTCGGTATTTTTAGGGTAATTGTGTGAAATAAAGAGAGTTACTGAAATAATATACATGTACATTGCAAAGATGTGCAACACGCTTAGATGTACAAAGTTGCATCGATATCCGCCCAAGAGATGGGCTCGTATAGGCGTTGCCAGCTCCCCAATGGTACATGTATTTCGAGAAATAAAATACGTTTAAACCAAGAGAAACACACACACACACAGATTTAGAGTGTTTGCAGGAGCAAATTGTGTCTTGCACATGCGCTTGTTTGTTTGTATATGTCTGTCGAACCTCTTGATTACCAAAGGGATGTCTTAAGGCAAGTGTACGTTCCTGATTTGACGAGAAACTGTTGAAGTGTGTGCAAGTAGTCGTTATTATTATTATGCCCTTTATTTGACAATAAACGCACTAAAAATGACATTTTCGCTATGTTCGATATGCCCATGAGTTTGCCGTTCCCCCTCATTGAAGTATCATTGAAACCCGCGCCAAACCAGATTAATGTGGTCTCTCTGTTGCATTCTTATGTTCATTTTGTCCATGGATTATTTCTCACTGAAAGGTAGACCTCCGCGTCGAAGAAAATCACACTTTTTACAGGACGGTCGAAACGCACCAATTAACTCGGAAAAAAGGAGAAAAAGAAAAGAAAAAGAAAAACAACTACCCACAAGCGAAAGAAAAAGATGAGAAAGTAGGGATGCATGCAAACAAAAAACACCACAGTGAATTGATGACATTTGTCCTCAAAGATATCCTTAACTATAACTTATTATTGTCCCTTAAAGACTTAAATTTTCCACATTGTTTTTGGAGACCAGATAGTTTCTATACTACACCTTCAGAAACCAAATATATGTTACATTTGTCCGACCATATTAGTGAAAAAACTCGCTAAGCAACGAGTGAAACTTATCACGGCGAGCTATCTAATATCAATGCAGCCCGCAGACTGATCTCAGCAGCGTACTACAATAATCCCAGAATGCAATTTCCCAACATGGCGGTAATTTATTGAAAATAGCGACCGTGCATAAGATCTATTGCATTTGACTTGTATCGTGCATTCGTTTCTTTGTCAATATTCCGTCATCTGACGGGCAGTTATGCAAAACGTGCCTTTTACCACGTTATCAGGTTAAACATTGAGTATAAATTGACTCCTTCCTCCAAAACCGCTGCATGCATACATGTCGCCCTACTCTCAATTAAGCAAAATATGGGTTGTTGTAACTACACCAGTCGAAAGCCATGTTTGGCCATTATGCAGTCTCCTGCGGTTCGTATCTGGCCCTATCTTATAAAGAAAATTAGCATTTCGATCAGTCAGGTGGGTCTCAATAACTACGGTGTATCTGGGTGGTGCAGCCAACACACAACACCATAGGCAAGCCAGGTGGAAATATCTGACCTGCCAGTGAGGGCAATTATCAGTCCAATGAAATTGAGTCATGATTAATTATTGAGTTTTTTTAGCATACAGCAAAGTACTTTCTCCCGTGCGTTTGGTCAGCACGGACACGACATCATATAGAGTATTTGCTTTCCTTAATCCAGTGTGGTGGCAGGACAATACAGGTTATAATCTAAATTTAATTGAAAGATTTCGTGCAATACAGGAGAGGTCACAACTACCAATAGGAAAGGTCAGAATTAGCTCAGAAGTGTGTATTCGTCCCAATACACCACCAAATACACAAAAATTTAGAGGGCTAGAGCTGTGTATTCCCATTGGTTTGCATGTTAAAGTAACCTGAAATAATCTGGTCAGTTACTAGCTGTGGTTATATGATTTTTTGTGAGGTATTTAGTTACGCATTTAGATTTACTGTGTGAAATTTGGTGTCTCTATGTGCAGTTGTTTTCAATTTATTAAGTTGCAAATTACA
The DNA here is from genome assembly GCA_964020975.1 of Hermodice carunculata. Taxonomy (NCBI): domain Eukaryota; kingdom Metazoa; phylum Annelida; class Polychaeta; order Eunicida; family Amphinomidae; genus Hermodice; species Hermodice carunculata. The sequence continues at coordinate 95,897,373 of OZ026616.1, read as the reverse complement.
ACGTAAAGTAATGGGAATACACATCCCTAGCCCTCCAGTGGCTACAGTGCCCTCTTTTAGTCAGGGCTAGAACCTTTTGTTGTTGTCCTTGCCTATTCCGTTTTGATTCTGCAGAATACAAACCCTCATATACGATGTTGTAAAGCAAGTACAGCGTATTTTTGAGGAAATTAGCCGGCACATTGGATTAAGGCCTGAGGGCAATAATAATGTCTTTCTTCCCCTTCTCTGAACATATTGATGCAAGCATAAATGAGATACGTCTTTCATTGCTTTCATGACCCTCCCTGTATTCAGATTCTTTGTAAGCCGACATTTCTCAAGTACTTGTATGATTATATAAACGGAGACCATAAGAATGGCCCAAGTCAACAGGTTTCACACATGGGCTCTGCCCAACGTGCTGAGGACATAGAGTGACTCTGTCAAAAGCTGGAAGTGAAAGAGTCAGAAAAGTTTTCTGACACCACTTGAAATTGCCAACCTCACATTGTCCTGTTTGTTTCACTGGCCTGATAACAATGGGCAATTTGGTGGCTCAAACTAGTATATGGTGCCATGTAATATCATTGTGTCGTGTGCTATTTCATTTCTTTTCTCTTCTCCGTTAAAAAAAATATGTTTTTAATGGTAAGAAAAAATATAGGAACGAATGTCCTTACAGCCTCTCGCCGCCAAAGCCTTTACCCCTGGTGACCTTGAGTATTGGTCAAGGTCATTGATTGTCGAATTCCTCCGAGCTTGCTATGAGATGCTTCCACAGCGCAAATTTCATGGTGATACATGTACCTCAATTTGTTCAAGAGTTCTCACCTCCGCAATGGTAGCTAACGGGCGCACGGATGTATGGAAGGACGGACATGACGAGGACAATACCGTCGACCGATTGCACCAAGGGGCAAGAATAATATTTGATTTAATAAATTTAATTTCAAATTTGATTGGTTAAAAAGTGCAAAAAGGTTTATATATATATATATATATTTATATATATGTGTGTGTATATATATTGTGGGCAGTGTATAATTTCCCATAAACCACCCAAGACTGTTATATATATATATATATATATATATATATATATATATATATATATATATATATATATATATATATATATATATAAACCTTTTTGCTTGAAACCTGTGACGTCACTGCAGTTCCTGACAAATCTGTATCAATAAACATTGGATGTAAATAGCGTATATCATGCGTTTGTGTTCGAAGGTCAATTGATCAATTGCCCATGCCACATACAGTGGGTACAAGATTATGTGACCACTGTGGCGTATATTTCTGTTGTGTTGTATCAGTGCTTTTGTGTGACCTGATATGGGGCCAGATTTAGACAAATAGTTTTTATGTATCCTGTCATATTTGCCATCCAATATTCCCACTTTTGACACTTATCCTCTCAAATACAGTGGCAGCAACCGACACTGCCAAATTTTGTATCATTGGCTTTATTTCTTTAATATTGTGATGTAGTAGAAAGGTTTAGTTAAATGCCAATGGAAGTTCGATTTTGATAATTTTATTATTACTTTATTGTTTCGATTGACATATTTTTGTTTCTTTCTTTCTTTCTTTCTTTCTTTCTTTCTTTCTTTCTTTCTTTCTTTCTTTCTTTCTTTATTTCTTTCTTTCTTTATTTCTTTTTTCTTTTCTTTTGTAAACACTTTGAGAGCCCAGAGAACAACGAAAAAAGGTACCATTGGCTCATTTATATTTTATTATATTTATATTTTGTAATTCAAACAGTTAATGACTACATAATAGATGTTTCAGTTTGTATTTGTAATGAGATAAACCAGAGAAAACGGAAAATAAATCGTGCTTTAACATAATCATGACACCCTACCCTTCCTGCAAAACAGACTTTTCTGCAATATCACATACACAATTTCAGTACCAGGGAATAATGGTCTCTCCCTTAGCTGATCACGTCCAAATGAGTTATACAATGCAAGATCAACTCTTTCCGGTCAAAAGAGCACTGATGTGTTTGAGTGTAATCAACATGTGCAGCATAGAGGTTCAAGCGACGGACCAGTTGCGTCTTAGTTGTACATGTTTTATGCCCTGAAACCTCGTACAATTTCATAATAAATACAATTAACCTAAATGGCAAAATAACGGGGAAATGGTCTGGAATTTAAAAAGAGTGGAGTCCTTAAATCCCATGTATTATCCACTCCACGTAATAAGAGCACGGTGCTTAGGAGGCAAGGGACGCAGACGATATTCTAATCGGCGGTAGTTGAGCCGTTTGAACATGACGTTGTTTATAAATACGATTTTTCAGTTTGTACTGAGATTGAGCGGCTTACAAAGGCCATTGGAGATGATTTTCTTTTGTACAATGCGCAAAATATATTGCATGTGGTGAAAGAAAGGCAATATATATTACAGTGAATAAGACGATTATTCACTTTAAACTCGATAAACTCAACACAGATTAAACTTTGTATTTCCGAATTGAGCGCGAAGAAAAATGTCCATACAATGCGACTAGGTATAAATTCACATATTGTCACTTTTGTGATGAAGTTGTTAACATATGCACCTGGCCAGACAAAAAAGTCGGCAAAATGTCTCACCGTTTCACATTAATTGAGGCTACACCTATAATTATGGAAATCAAAAGTATTTTAATTATGTTGCTTGGATTTACTTTCTATATTTTGACTCAGACCACTTCTTTGTTTCTTGCATCCAGTTTTAAATTTTAAACATTTTACCACGATATCCTCATACTGCATCACCACAAACCTTTGTAGTTAATATATTCACCAGTATATACATACATACATACATACATACATACACACACACATACATACATACATACATACATACATACATACATACATACATACATACATACATACATACATACATACATAAACAGCAGTCCCATTTGTCGCTACATACACATGGTTTATTAACAGGAAAATGAGGTCAGATTAAGTTCGATATCAACGCTTATCTAAATATATTACTTGAGTAGCACTGATTGAGCAAGAACACAAAACAACAACCCTATAACATAACGATATGAGAAATCTCACCATAATGAACAGTTGAAAGGTCTCGTCAATAAAGTTCGGTTGTTTCGTCTCTGCCTGTGGTCACCAAGACGCGCACCTCGCTTCGCGTGTCACCCACACAGCAAATTGAAAGTGACTGGTTGGTTAACAGTTGACTTACTCACTTGTGATTCTTGTGTGTTATTTTCATTGCGGATTTCTAAAACACCACCTGCTGATACCACAAAAGGATTTCCTCTAAAGCTGGATGTATTTATGATGTGATACATTAACTTTTTTGCCGGTAATGTTATGCCATTGCACACATCATTGTATCAGATAGATTTGGAAAAGAGAATACCAGAACTACGTCACGAGATTTTGATATGAGAGTCCAATCACTGCGCTTTGATTTTTAGGGAGCATTCTGTAACAACATGAACTATCCCCCTTTACAAGAAAGCCATAAAAATATGTAAACCTGAAAATGGAAATTCCTGCTTGTGTATAAAGTTAAACGCAGTGCTACTGCAATGGCACTTATAATGTGATTCACATACAATGTTTGTCCGTTGCCCTGTAACATTTCCACGCCACTTTTGGGCCAAACTCCTGCACACATATTTAAATTCAAGTCAAGTGTAATATCGGTAAACCAGAAGGCGCAATGTTGCATACAAGCGCAGTACAACATATGGGAAACCGTGAAGCAGAACCACAATTGGAATGATCAATGGTTGTAGCCCTGTGTGGCCAAGAGAAAGCTGAGCTTCGGCTTTGTTATGGTGTCTTCCTTAGCTTTTACGAAATCCTTTTCTCCGTCTGTGAATGTAACTTCCCAGGAGGTGTTGAGAACCCCCCCCTCCCCTCCTCCCCTCCCCGCCTAACTGGCCGTACGAGTCTCCAGCCATTCAATCCTTTCTCCGAAATTGAGATTGAGTCAACAATTTTGCTCAGTGTGGGTTGAGCGCTTAACGTCCAATCCACGCCAAGGAAAGTTTTTCCACCTGGACCATGCTACCCTGGCAGGTCTATTATGTTCAACTCATGTCTTTAAAGTATACCTATAATTATATATATTGTTGAATTCAGACGTCACCTCACCTATGTCCGTCAAGTTAATGTGTGCTTTCAATGAAAGACATATCCCTTTGGAAGGTAACAATTCAGATTGTTTCAGCTATGTATTCCTGGACTTGGATAGTCGGATCAATAATGACAGGGTTTGCATTAAAGTCTATCACTAAATAGGGGAGTTAAACTTTGAAATAGCTAACTATCTTTTCCTAAACAGATATGTTTCGGAAACTATTCAATGAAATACATTTCTTGCACAAATTTGAAATGTGGTCGTAATTGTTCTAAAATTTCAAGACTTTGCATCAAGAACCAAATTCATTTAAAATAAACTTGAGTTAAGAGGATTCAAAGATGTACCTTTGATCAAGTAGTCCTACAAATTTTGTTGTAAACATCCAGAGATTGTTAAAAAGTTAAGCTTCAATAATTTAAGGGATTTTACACTTGCCTGTTTTGCTACTTTCAACTTTTGGCATAATTCTGTTTTGATTTTCACCTTTCAGACGTTTTAGGCCAGCTTGTTTTGTGTCAGGTAAACCCCCAGGGCTTTCGACAGCAAGCAGCTACCTATGGCAGTTACAAGCATGCCTAGTTGTACTTATTTGATATCTGGTTAAGAAAAAATATATTTTGATTATATTTTCTTGACTTAAAAGCTAATGACTTTCACTCTTTTCTGACATGTGCTACATTTTTTGCTGTTAATATCCAGAGATTGTTAAAAAGTTTGGCTGCAATAATTATAAAGATTTTAAACTTGCCTATTTCGCTACTTAATTTTATCTTTTCGCATCAGTTTTCAAAATATTTACTTCTTAGGTACACATGTTTTCTGTCAGGTTACCCCCCCCCCCTCGGCTATCGGTAGGAAGCGGCTACCTACGACAGTTACACGTTTGCCTAATTATACTTAAAATCTGGTTAAGAAAAAATATGTTTTGATAACATGTTTTTGACTAACATGCCAATGACTTTCGTTCTTTTCTGACGTGCCTAAGTGCACATTTAGTCAATTTAAAAATTTAAAAAAAATACAAATACTCAAATTTGACAGTATTTACTCAAAAAATGCCACATACTTGACCCAAAATGTTGAAACATTAAATTAGGTTCCGCAGCGAAACAGAGCTTTATAGTTTGGAAACTTTCAAAGTGAGGAGTAGGTGTATTCATGGGATTTGTTTGACAATTTTGGTGCTAGATGCCTATTGCAGTACGTGTTAGGATTTTCTTCGGTTTGTACAGGTAATCTCGCTGCAACTGTTTATTTTACAATAACTGGGACTAAATACAATGCCCCAGTTTGTTTCTACTTAAGTTAGGTGGTTTAATTCAGGTAAACTATCCAGCTAGAAAGGTTATGCACTGGTTCATGGGTAAGTCAAATTGTTCTTATCTGAACTTGTACTATACAAATTTAGCAGTTATGTTTGCTTTGACAGGTATTCTTTATTCATAATGAAACTCCGCATGCATAAGCAATACATGACTTATTTAGCTAATTTTTTACTTACCACGTTCATATTTATTCATTATTATATGGACTGTCTTTGCTGAATATTTAGCTTTCACAAGGAACCGCTACTCAGAGATGCATGTACGGGTACAGGCTTCAAAGCATGTTCTGAGTAGTTACCCGATGAAGACCCTTGAATTTATTTGGGCTTATACGGCCCATGTCAAAATTCTACAGAAGAACGTGTGCAATATGGGCAGTAGTACTTACTTATGTATATAGGTTAGACATTGACAGGTTAGGTTATGGATAGGAAAGAGTTCGGACTGCGGAATAGGATAATGACTGCCAGAAAGTGGTTGTGGGCAAAAAGATACAAATACATTTCCAATGTATATCTACATCGTTAATTTCTGCACAGATTACGCGTGATTTTACATGGCAATGCGATGCCATGTGATTTTTTCCGCAAAACTGTTGTAAGTGTGTTCATTTTCCATTATATTGATTTTTAACACATACATTGAAGGCAGATCAGCCGTCGATGCGGTGAATTAAAAATCATGAACAAATGACCAAAAAAAAATCTAGAAACGTTTTTTTTTTCTTTGATACCAAGATCGATCTGATCTTTAAGTGTGCTTGAGCTGAAATTACTTTCACTTGTTCATCCGCCAAGTTACCTTGTAACCATATACAGCTAGTTCCATGGAAGACCTCTATATTAATCAGATGTCACTTACTACGCGAGTGACTTGGACTTCTCCGATACAGTCGCAAACTAGGTCGGCAAAGAAAGGTTTGAATATCTTGAAAATTGTGAAGTCTAGCTGGAATTTTTCGGCAAGTGATCAAAATTAGAGTTAAAAAACACTTGTTCTGCTGGTTTTGTACTTTGAACAGATTATTTAGTCAACACTTGTGATTTTATTATTTTAGGTTTCTGGTAAATAATAAATGCACTAGAGTGAAAGCCATAAAATCATCAGACTGCATGTTGTTAGCTTCTGCCATGTGGTGTACCCAATTATATGATATTTTAGCATACGAAACAGATCCACATTGTAACAAACATCTATTTTATTTCTCTTTGTCAGTCACCTTAAATCATTTGCGAGGGAACCATTTCCACTTGGTCGATGGCAATAGTTTTCAATGCGTGTTAAACACCAGACCAATCAGAAATTTGGTCATTATAGACTAACCTGTGGTAACCTCTAGTCACTAGTTTATAGCTCATAGCTACCATGTGAAACAAACATGACCAGTAAGTGACTTAGTATATTTTACAAGGCTTAATACTACTTATGAACAGGCAAAACAGTTAGCAAGGAGTGCAGAATTCATGGAACATAACCTCTTCAGCAGGGAATATATTCTAATACTACCTTTAAAAAATTCTGTCTGAGACACATGGCTGTATGCCCGTGCAAAGGTTTCCTTGGCTGGATGAAGCAAGCTACGAAAAAAACCCAGATATTTTTTTCAGTTTGAAAACTCTTATATTTTTAGTTCTTGTAAAAAAAGGGAGAGAGAGAGAGAGAAAAGAAAAAAGAAGCAGAAAACTTTTGCGCGAAAGTTAGAACATGTAAACACCTTGTTGATGTTCAATAGTAGGTATTGCTTGCTTCCCGTGTATCAAGCACGCACCGTCTCTCCGGTCCGTTGATACAGGTGTTAATGGTTGTCTCAGTATTTCTTCCACCTCTACTATTGAATATAAGTGTAGCGTTTGACAGCTTGTGTGTTAAAACGGATGAATACATTTCAGGATAATCACGCAACTTATTAGCAATAATTATCAAATGTTGAGCCACCGATCCAATCATTCCCACTACCTAGGATGGAATTCCCACACTAGAGGTCGTGGCTTTTATTAGCACGGAACATGTTGACATTTAATCGGTGTGTATGCCACCAACAGAGGTAACATTCATGAAATATCACTCATGTAGCAGTTCAATCTGCGCTCAAATGAGAAAAAAAATGTTTTTCGAAAAAAGTGCTGAAAGTAGACTACGGTGTACAAATACACTCCAGCGCCACATATATTTAATTTTGATAAAATAAACATTGTAGATGATCCGATAAGGAGGCCAAAGTTAGGCCGAGAAGGTGTATTTTAAGATAAGACCGAGTATGAAAGTATTACACCGTCGTAAAATCATCTTGAACCATAAATTGGGCTCCTGTGGCCTTATTCAACATACTTTGAAACTACCTCTGATTAGGTTATATGATATCCATGATTTAATAGCCGTCTTCATAACATTTACATATCAGTAGCAGATATTATGTTTTAATCTTAATTCCTAAATGTTGGGAGAGTGGCATCCACTAGGGTATCATCCTGAAAGCCCCTTCTTCCCACTAAGTTCAAGATCCACCCAAAATTACCATGTGCCACTCAATTCTGAGTGCTGGAAAAATTCCATGCTTGGCACGGGAACTATCACGTGGCTAACGAATCTAGTGCACTGAACTGATGGTGAAGTGGGTACAACACTCGCGTGGCTGATCAACTATCAAATTGAGTTTGACTTTTGCTGCTGGTGTGAAATTAAAGTGCTATTCGGTATCCATGCATCAAATACAAGTACATGTACATACTCAGCATGTCTTTATGGTGACCCTTCAAACCAGAATGTCACTGCATCGAGTGATAATACTATTTTTTGTTTCTTGTTCTTATGAATACACATCATGTCTAGAGTTTTTGCATGGCATCCTTGATTTTATGCCAACTTTAAAGAATTTTCTCCCGCAGCCATGTTGGTTCGGGTCATATCTACAGGTCTTAAGCAGTTAAAGCTGATTTGGTTCCGCATATTGTGAACAAAAGGCATTCAAATGTCCTGAAACTGTGTAGCTGAAATCTTTTCAGATGTGTGCGTCGGCTAAAGGGAAAAAAATATGAACAATATAATTCAGCCCATCCTAAATATCACATAAATTCAAGATTATGTCCATTTCTTTCAAATTACAAAACTATACACCTGGTGTGTCAACGTCTAAAATTGTCATTTTTTCAAAGAAATGCTGCTTGTTGTGGTTGGTGGTATACTATGCCGATGTATCGATCTAATGTATCGTATGTCATTATCTCCAATAATTATGGTCATTAGCGGCATGGAAAAAGACAGGGATAAAACGAATCATTTATTCATGAAAACCAAATCGACTCATGGCAATATGCACCAGGTGTTCTACATGCACATATGGCGTAGAATCACCCTATTAAGACTAGCTAAGGAACTGAAAACTGTACCTTTCAATGGAAGAAAGCCATTGCTTTTGGACAGTGCATAGAGTTATTTCGGAAAATAAAAGTTTAACTCATGAGGGCGTATCTTTATCACCTATTCTCCGGCATGTGATCATCTGAGAACTGACGGAAAACGTTTGTGTTTATCACGCTTTCCTGACTTGGTCAGGCCAAAAACATTTACTATCAATATATCAATTAATACAGAAACATTTCCAAAAGACAGAAGCCTGGCCCAAACCTCATTACAAGGAAAACTCCAGACAGCATGCAGGGTTTTATAGATCTATTGCAATCTTAAACATTGTATCTAAAGTACTCGAGCGTGTTATGTACAGCCAACATAGCACAAATTTTAGAGAACATGATCGACGGTACGAATCACAGTCGAGGTTCGGGGCAACATATTCGACTGAAACCTATATGATCCACCTCACTAATTACATAAAACATCAAACTGCCATAGGTAATAATACTGGTATGATCTTCATAGACATCGAAACGGCGTTTGACACAACGGATCACGATATCTTGTGCAGGAAACTAAAAGCTATGGGCATCACGTCAACAAAATGGTATGGGTCATATCTCTATGGCAGGACGTTGTTAGTTACAGTAAAGCCAACAATATCGGGGTTCAAGAATGTTTCCTGTGGTGTCCCACAGGGAAGCTTTCTCGGACCTCGGCTATATTTATGGTGAGCAAAAGATGTAGCAATTAGTGTCACATGTAAAATCGTACTCTATGCAGATGACTCTGCTCTCCTTACAACAGCTAAAAATTAAGAATGGGTATCATCAATGGGTATCATCTATGTAATTCTCTCATGCAACCCTTTTTGATAACTGTGTGACCAGCTAGTATTTAAACATCTAAAATAAATTCAAATACAAGCTACAAAATTATGCAAAACAAGATAATTTGTTTCATCCTTAACTCCCCACCGCAAAGCCGAAGTGGTCAAATAAAATTTTTTTAAAGTTGGAATGTTAGATGTCCTGACAAGAATGAAACAATTAGTATCAAATCAATATCTATCACAGACAGTGCCCCAAATATCTGCAGGAAAACTTTTTAAGAATCCCCGACTTGCATGATCATAATACCCAAAGTAGTGAGTACAATTCTTTTGGTTCAGAGGGGTATCTGAGATGGAGTACACACTGCCTGCTACGTTGCCACACCGAGACTGGAATTCTTTGCCAAGTGATATAAAGCGTTTTCAGTAAAAACAAACTTTCAAGCTACAAATTAATTTTAAAAAAACATTCAAATGAAGTGATGTCTAAGTAATAAAATAGTATAACGCTCTCTTACAAGAATACTACTTGTTTGCCTACTATTTGTGTTCTTTCTCTTTTTCTGTATTATTAAGATTTGATATTTCTACATTTCAAACGTTGGTTTTAAACCCTCGTTTTATTTGTAATCTTTTTATTTGTACTTTGTGTTTCTGTTCCCCTCTCTTATTTGCAATAAGGATCCCCAAGAAATAAATCTTAGGACTTTCGCTTGCAACTCTGGCACCAGTCAAATTTCAAGTACCTATTTTATTCACTTTTTTATCTCTTGTGTGTATTTTATTTCGGTGCTGAATAAATCAATTAATCGATCAAGAATCCCTGTGGTTTATTAACACGTTCCTACATGTTTTTTCAGAATGTTCTTTCAAGCAACTCAGTCTGTATGTCATAATGACAGCCAGGCTGATTGGCTCATATCTTTAAAGCAGTTGCTGGTGGTGCAGGGTACTTAAATTCATATTTTATGCCTGTACCTGTCGTCACAGGTATGATTTGCTACATTTTTTCAGGGCGCAGGGACGTCAATATTATTGACCAAACTGTACATTTTCGTGAGGAACACACACGCTTGCGCCACCTGGTTTCTCATTTTGACTTGATATGGCTTTTGCACAAACATATCCATTCTTCATCATCTGTTTACAAAGGGAAACAACGCAGATCGACAAGGGATCACCACCAATCGTATATGCATAGCCAATGTTTTATTCAGGTGCATCGTTTGTTCGACCAGATGGAATACCTGGACAGGTGCCATTTCGGAGGCTATGGGAGCGTGAGAATGCAGGCGTCCTCCTTCAGTGGTTTTCTGGATAATTAATAAGAATTTTAACTCCCCTGCTAAAATCAATAATGTTGAATGCCTTATGCCTTTTTTTTCATTTTGCACTTGCTTAACATGTCTTGAATGCATGTGGGAGGAGGCAGAGAACACTGAAAGCGCACCTACTGAACCACGTGATGTGCAGCCAGACTACAAATTCAGCTGGCGCGATGTTGACTCAAAGCGCGATGGGTCATGTTCATACTTTTAACGTGACCTTATATGGATTAAACGGCTGTAGCAAACAGCTTTGAAGTTTGACTGTAAGTTGGGTTTTGGGCATGGACATATTAAGCAACAAAGCATCATCGCTGCAGTTAAAACAAAACAAAACCAAAAACAATCAACCAAACAAACAAAAAAAGAAAGAAAGAAAGAAAGAACGGAAGAAAGAAAGAAAGAAAGAAAGAAAGAAAGAAAGAAAGAAAGAAAACAGAACAAAACTAATAAACAAAAGCAATACAAACATCGCTAAGATTATCTACCATGGCCTGCGAGGGCAATATTCTCGTAATAATATTTGTTTGAATGTTGTACCTACATATCATATTGGTCGCTCTTACGCTCAATTCACCTTGATTTTGACGATTTCTATAGCTGTTATACCATCAATATGGACAGCACAAAGCTTTATTGACATTCATCTAAGATACAAGATATGGTCTGCATGAGAAGAGAAGTATACATGGAATGCAAAATACAACAAAACTAACTGCAGGTGCACCCAGTCAAACACTTATATATATATATACATATATATATATATACATATATATATATATACATATATATATATATATATATATATATATATATATATATATATATATATATATATATATATATATATATATATATATAACACCAGTTATATGTATGCAGAGAAATTCAACGGAATTACAAAAAAATGATAAAGTACAACTCTTTTGGGGGGGGGGGGATCTTAAGCTTGGCTCACGGATTGCATGACCGTTTGACGCCAGCTAAAAAATTCTACTTGTTGCGATAATTCAAGTCGAAAACTGACACAAAAGAATTTATTTATATGCATGAAACAATGTTGTAGTCGATATTAATTTTACCAGTCAATCAAATGGTTTCACTCAAGGGCTCCATTTATATATTTACTTTATTTATCTATTTACTTTTATTGTAAACTATGGAAAGGGCATACATCCACTACGTAAGGTGGTCTCGGTATGGCCCACCATTTGGTGAAAATTGTTCACACATAAACAGTATTAAAATACCTTAATAAGGGCAACAATTGATGGATAATAAAAGCAAGACCCTTTGATCTCATTCATTGTACAAATGTCTCAAACTGCCAAAGATAACTTTCTATAATGATTATTTTGGCATTATGTAGAGCTAAATATCCCCCACCCACCTTACAGGCTGGAGGTGCTTTAATGCTTTAAAACACAGATAAAATAAAATCTCTTTCATACCATTCAGCCACATTTGTGGCCAGTAATTCGTCAGTAGGTAGTTTATATATTGCTGACAAAAACTTGCAAAGTTCTTTCCACATGTTTGTACAGGTGGCACCTTTAATTTAAAATAAATAAATAAATAAATAAATAAATAAATAAATAAATAAATAAATAAATAAATAAATAAATAAATAAATAAATAAATAAATAAATAAATAAATAAATAAAAGATAACGTTAATAATAATAATAATAATAAGAAGAAGAAGAAGAAGAAGAAGAAGAAGAAGAAGAAGAAGAAGAAGAAGAAGAAGAAGAAGAAGAAGAAGAAGAAAAATAATAATAATAGCAATAATCTTTTATGCACCAATCACGAAGAATTGATAACGTTTTACCTTTATTATGGCAGCGACATGGAATATTATTTTTAATACATGATTAACCAACTGGCCATTTTGTTTATATTTTGATTATGGAAAAGTCGGGTCTTGAACGACAACCTTCATCCTCCTTGAACAATTAAAACGTGAAGGTGAACATTTACCGATATTGTATCAGTGATACGAAATTGTGAGTGTTGATTTCTAATAACAATTAATGATCCCTTATCGTCAGTTATAACCAGACGACCGCTCTGCCTATATTATGGTTTATCCGTATCAATCTGTCAAAAAATGTCTACCTGGCGTATGTACATGTAAACACTTTTTCGTTGAGGATCTGACCCGGAATCATGGAAAGATTTTACGGCGGCGTATGTACAGTTTTGAGTGCTAGAAGCATAAAGAGGACCAATGAACAGGAAACCCAAACAATAGAGACGCAAAATGTATGGCGGTAAAGCCAAAAATGCTGCAACATACTTTTTAAATCAATACATTAGTTTATCTATGAGAATATCACTATGAATTTTTCAGAGGGCAATTTTATTTGAGTTCCTGGTTTGGCAAGAGCAAGACACCCCACAAAAATCAATTGATTTAATCATACGACTAACTGTATAGACTGATATGATCAAATGCATTCAAACATGTGATTATTTACTTTCAGTCAAATGATAAAAGTCAAATGATAAAATCGATGTAAACGTATCTTCAAATGGGCGTTTAATTTTCTGTTTTTTATTATTTTACATTTGATCCTATCTTTAACCGTTTGATCATATCAAACATTTGATCACATTTTCAAGTATTTGTTCACATATTCAAACATGTAATCCAATTGTCAAATATTTGACCATACACTTTGACGGATTCAAATCATATGATCAAACATGAGCTTATTTAGACATATAAATGCATTTGAAAATATCAAATCTATTTTGGATATATTTTGAATATGTATCTGATGTCATGTTCAAATATGAAACATTCCTCATAGAGTAAATGTAGGCTCTCTTTTGCGTTGTGTGTATGGCTGACTCCAGTTCCCCAAGCACATGTCACACGCAAAATTAGCTTCTGCAAAATATGAAAAATCTCAACAATTTTCAGTGAAAGAATATAAAGAGGTGAATACACAACACGTAAATTTTGCACGAGGGTTTACATATATGTTCTCCCTTTCCCCACAGGCGGGAAATTAAGGCATTGCAATCTGGGAGCTTCCATTTTATCTATCGGTAAAGCTAGTGCACTGCATTTGATCAAATCATTAAACATGCCAAGATCATACAATAAAACAATAATAATCTTTGAGTTCGGTCAAAACATGGTTCAAGGGACCTGAGAACAACAATATTCACCGCGGCATTCGGCTTTGGTGAATATTAGTGTTCTCATTTCCCTAGAACCATGTATGGACCTCATTCAAAGACTTTATTTGTACAATATTAAATGTTTCACGATATGATCAAATAATTGAACAAACAGACAAATGTTAATACACTCATAGCTAATTATATCTTAACATATAACTAAGTATTTGATTATATGTCAAAGTGGTGAATACAATAAGAAGCGGCGTTCCATTTTATCCATATGTATATTCAGTTATATACCTGTATGTATATATATATATATATACAAACACACACACACACACACATATATATATATATATATAAATATATATACATGTGTGTATGCATATTTAACAGACATATGCGTAGCTGTTTAAATTCCTCCTAAGTACAAACCCTATGTGTCAAACATTGTGCCGATCGAGATAAAATAACAAGATAATAATCAATCATAAACAATTTGAATCAAGTTACAATCATTTTTTTCGGGGGGGGGGGGGGTGGCACCCATATTCACCAAGCATTTTGTCCTGTGATGAAATGATGCTATATTATACACTTGTAAATCGTGACAACAACATATAACGTACACTTATAATCATATGTGGACATATATCCTAGGAACCCTAATGAATTACCGTTTGCTGCATGCAAACCCAATAGAAGGTATTCTTATTTAACAATATATGCTGCTATGATCGCCTCGGATGCCAGTCAACAGATCTATACGTCGGCCATCATCAAGGCTTAGGTACGAATTAAGTAACTTAGTCATCCAGAAATTACACTTTTTCCACCAAACATATGAAATTTCCTAGATGTGTTTGGTATCTTTCTACTTTCTTAGGTTGTTAACTTGATCACAGAAGATTATTTAGCTTTGCTTAATACAGGAATCTGCCCTCCTTCCTGTCAGGTTCGTCACTACAGTGTAGGTGTACAGGGTTTCAGTTAATACGAATACCTGCTATAAATGTGGCCCTGATGATCAAGCTACGTACATTACTTTATAATGGCTGCGGATGGAAACATGCTACGTGAAAATGGACCTCTATGTTCACCTTTCATTGAAATAGACAGCGTTGTCGTATGAAATCAAAATTATCGTCTGTTTTTTTTTGTTTTTTTTTATTATTATTATTATTATTCGAGACAAAATTATATGGAATAAAAGTGATTATGAAACACACAATGAGACGGCGTTGACCAAACAACGGATTGTTGGAACATTTTGTGTGCCTATCGAACAAACGTCTCGCATAAAAATCGTCAGAATCAACATTTCTGAAGATAGAACTTGTCCCGGAGGGCTTAAGAACCGAAGGTGAATGTCAATCTTGTCAAATTGTTTGTGTCTGTGTATATCCTTTGATTGGTCAAAGTGTTTATAAATCATGCTTATTTATGGGCAATCTTTGCCGCAAGAATGGACTGACACACGGGCAGATCTCTTTAAGTGCTCTCGTCGTGGCTTTGCTATCGATTTGTTGGAATGTCTTCTTTGGCGTCAATGTTACCTAGTGTTTTACAAAGCATATTGGAAATAAAGAATATTTGTTGAGAAAACTATGGATGTGTAATAAATCATTTTACACTCTGTGATGATTACTTAGGTGTGGAAAAGGGAGATATAGGTGATTCTTAGGATAATGAAATGATATGAAATATTTAGTGCCACTTAGGAGGCAAGTGTCACATAGCTGGTTCCCCCAAGCACCATGGTGATTCTCTATATGGCATTCACTGTCATTCCTATCGGTAGCTTGACCCCTTCCCGCTCAAAAAGCTTGAATATTAGATGTCGTCTGCTTCAGCGATTTTTGCCTAAATGTTATGTTAATAGAAATGTTTTGCAGACAAATTGTAGATGAGGTCTGCTAGTATCTGGGTAGAAAGCCGGGACTCAACAGCTTCCCTTGAAATGAAAAAAAATGAATGCATAGCGACAAAGATTTCAAAGAAAGCTATTAACTCGTACTCTTTAAGAAAGACGATTTTACCCTTGAAAAGTTATTGTGTGAAGAGCTTGGAAAACGCTTGTCTTAAAGCGAATACAAAAGAACTAATTCTTCAAACCACACCATAATGCGGCCTTTGCCAATACGCCCAGGGGTCCGTCCCTACTGTGCTGGTTTTTCAACGCAAGATTTCAATGTCAAAATCAATCTAAACAAAAATTTTGATTGCCCTATTGTTGAACCTGATCCGACCGACAAGTTACCCCACAACTACTCATTATTATTTTGTATAATTTCTTGAATATGAGGCATCTGAAGAGGGACCCACGACAACAATGTCGGCTGCTAGCTCTGGCTTATCTGGTTGGTCATAGTAATAATAATAATAATAATAATAATAATAATAATAATAATAATAATAATAATAATAATAATAATAATAATAATAATAATAATAATAATGCTTATCAGTCCTCGTTGAGTGGAGAAACATAACGGAATGTAATGGTGTGTGAATTGACCATTGCGCGGACTGGTGTCATCCTACTAAGCCTTCACACTCTTCCTTTTGCTGGTCATTTTGAGACTAGTTTTGAATCTCCGACATCCCAGTAAGCTATGGCAATGGTTGAGTGATGACACATTCCTGAAATACTTCAACGTAAATTGGTATATCATTTTTCGAGGAAACATATTGAAGAAGAATACGACGTGTGTAGGGAAGAGTTTAAGCGAGGAATTAAGCATCCAATCGTGCATGAACAGTGACAATGGCCTAGTGTCTGTCAACAAAGCCTCATTGACTTTAAAAGGGTCATTCATATTACATGAACAACTGTTATAATCCGCTTCTGGGTACTCTTAACAGGTAGACGCGGAATGTACAATACACTAATAGACTTATCTTTTGTCACAAGAAGATGAAATTTTGTCGTCATAGTTACGTTCCGCAGTTATAATAGTGTACCTGAGCATAGAGTTTTCGAAATTCTGCACATTAACTCCATCTAGTCTTTTAGAGCAAATATTAGAAGCAATTTGCATAAAACGCCAAAGTTTTTACATTTAATTTGTATATGGCCAACGTACATGGCATGCACACGGCAGAGAGAACATGTAAATGAGGGACTGGTGAGCGGTCGGCGAAACAACGGGCTGGAGATACATTACTTTAAGTTTGGTAAAACTTCAGCATTATTTCCATGGGAAAAAACATTTAAAAATACAAAACTGAAAAGCTAAAACAGGCCACCTTTGCAAGAAGTCTCCAAATAGACTGATTCCAATTTCCCTGGGTGACTGTTGTACATTGATTTGCAATCGGGCTGCAATGCGAAAATTAAAATTAACTAATTGATTATTAAAAAAAAACAGAATTAAATATGTTCTCTGTGCCTCTCAACATGTGATAATGTAGACAGTTTTATGATATAGAGACAATATTGTGTTGGCGGCCATATTGTTTCTCGACATGCCGGAATTATACATGTATTCACATTTGGGCAAGGGATCTTTAACATCTGCAAAGCAGCACAATGATTCATAAACACTTTCATTTTTGATATTGATTTAACTTTTCTTATCAATAAGCCAAGTAGATATCTCGTGAGGTGACCAAGTGACCCCCAGCCTTTATCGGGGAAACCATGTTGTTAGGGATAGCATTTCTCACTGAACATAAAAAAGTGCAAAGGTTAAACTTGAAATAAAGGAAAGAACTTCTATGGGTGGGAGCTTGGCTTATTTAGTGGTTTTCTTGTGTTTGCCATTACAGATGGGTATACGGTAATTGTTTCCACTAAATTAGCCCTTAAAGGTGATAAAAAAGCGATGTTTGATGCTGGTTACTGGGGTAATTTAAGAAGTTGAAAGGGAAAATCACTTCCTGCCCCTAATGATCTTCCTACCTGACAGGCTTCAATGGGCATGCCCCGCTGAGATGTCAACTTGGTTTACAGTGCTATTGTTTTACTATTACCAACACGGTTGCCAGTGCTGGTGGTTATCGTTGCTGTTACTGTTGCTTTTGCTATTGATTTAAAACATATTTGTTCAGGAAATAACGATTGGGAAAGAGGGCGCAGCCCTTATGAATCCCTGTATGAATCCCTTTCGCAAGACAATGAGAAAGAGAAATGGAGGCAGGATACAACGATGAAACGCCATTTTCAGAATGAACACTACTGCACGCAGACAGATAGAACGGCAATGCCACATAATAAGAACTGTTGACAGGACAAGACGTCACAGACAGGGAAAGATAATGGGGTATGCCACCATAGCCAGGTACTATTTTGCCACCCATAATGACGACTATTTGTAAAAACCATGTAACAGTTCCAGGTCTACCTGAGGATTTGATGTACGATTTTACAGCGTAAAAGATACACTGTTTTCGTTATCGTGAAAAGTGCACTTTTCAGAGCCCAATTAAAAAGTTTGCACTGTGAATGAAGCTAATGGAATTACGCCATTTTGCAGTCTATCTCGTTCCACTATGAAATTTCTACATTTAAAAAGTATTAAAAAACATCCTCATTTTCCAGCACCACAGAAACACCTGGGTCGGTCAATAGGACCATTTTTAAATAAATCTTCTTTGAGCATGTTACACTTCATAGGTAAACGGGCAGGTAAAACCGCTACTTTTCTAGATCCAATGTGGAATAATGGACTTACTTTAGGCTTATTTTGATTTAATTTAATTTTGAATTGGTCTAGAAACTCGGCATCACGAGTTGCAGGTGGGGCGATACGAACAGCTGTAGGAAACACGGATGTATTGAAAAAATTAGTTCATACCCAAATTAAAGGCAAATTGTATCAAAATGCCACATCATACCTGTTTTAGTTGCCTGGCGGAAGTTGGTAATAAATTTGTCAAATATTGGATGCATTACCCTGGAGATTTTTGTAAAAACAAAATTAGTTTACTTTTGCTTCTTCTGTCTAACAATTTTCCGAAACCAGATTCCTGATAAATTTGATTGTGATTCGTTTCAGCGGTCACTCTTGTAACGACTCTTGAAGCAGCCAGGTGGACTTTTTCTAGATCCTCGCAGTCGCTATTTGTACATCCGTACATCCGTTCCTGCTCTAAAAATGACCATTTAAAGGAGAAATAAAGAGTTTCCAGATATTATTTGCTTAAACGATATAGTTAATGCTTCAAAATGTTAGCCATCTTTATGCCTTTTGTGGTTAATTCATTAATATGGAATCTCCAGCTTAAGTCAGATTGTATCAATAATCCCAATTGCTTATGCTCTGGTTCATTCTGTAAAAGCAGTGTCCATGAAAACCAAGACCGGCTGAAGACGTGGAAGTCATTTCCTTGATAAATCATACTACTGGTTTTAGATGGATTAAATGACACTAACCATCTGTATGCCCAGTTTTAACTTCGTGTAAGTCAGAATGAAATTAATTTGCTAAAACTACAGAATACTCGACGGTGATGAAAAGAACTGTGGCATCGGCAAGTAATCGGATGGAGCAATTTAACAACGTTAACAATATCATTAACATATATCAAGAATAAAAGACGACCAAGTACCGATCCCTGTAGGAAGCTTGCTTTGATTCGGCTCTAAGACAACTCCCCCATTTCACAACGACGCGTTGCTGTCTACCCTCTAGATAGTCGGCAAACCAGCTTACCATCGATACTTGCATTACGTAATTCAAGCAATAAAGCTGGGTAGTAATACACGGTCAAAGGCCTTGGTAATGTCACAAAAGAAAATTCCAACTTCCTTCTGAAGGTCCACAGCCTGGTAAAAGTAATGGTACGGGTAAATTAGTTGCTTAACCGAAGTATCGCCAGGAACACATCCTGACTGATATTAGGACAAACCAGCATTGCCCAGGAGGAAGTTAAAAATATATTTAGACTACTCTCTCAAAGACTTTCTTTACAATATTAAGAGTGGAAATAGGTCTGCAGTTGTGACAAGAGCTCGTACAACTTTTTTACCCAAAATTGGCACCAAGTTTGCTCTTTTTCCATTCAGACCAAACTTTAGGTAGTTCTAAATCTGCACTTTCTAGATCCTGACGTCGTTTTATAGCGAAAAATTTCATAGGGCCACACCACCCCACCCCGCTGAATTCAGTTGTTCCATCTCGTCTGATAAGGGTGTGAAAACCCGGAATATGATGGTTTCACTGACATGAGTAGTGTCATTAAGAAATGTTTCACATAAACCTATAATGTCATATGAGTTAGCTGAATATGTTTTAACACATCTCAGTTTGTCCTGGGACAGACTACGAATATTAGCATGACAGAGTGTCAAATCTATGAAGGGAGAAACCTGCCCGGGGTTGAGGTGTACTTTCCCCGACAACAGTAGCTAACACACAACAGAAGCAATCTATCAGACTTTCAGTTTGTTTTTAACATAGCGACACTTCTCAGCGCCTAAAAATAATAAAATGTACTTGCAATTGCTATTGTTTGCATGGCTAACTAAATGGGTCTGCTGATGGACAAAATGTATCGGAGACGTGTTTGTAAGTGCACTTTTAAGTGGTTTGAAGCCAGAACAGTTCTATTTGGAGGCGTGAGTGCGTCACGCTGAACCAATAGTTGCCACATATTGAACATTTGACCAGTATTCCCATAAAAATTGCTCTCCTTGACTAACATAATGGAAGGCACAGGTTCTTTATTTCTAAACTGGACTCTGTAAGCTTGCTGGTTGTGTAACATAATGGGGTACCGTGAGCAGGCGTGGGTTGTTGTGTCAGAAGGACCACAAAATCGCGACGCGAAGCGTGGGCTGGTTTGTTGCTCATTCTGTCGCAGAGACAGGACGAGTGCCAGAAGATTATTGAGTCGTATCTATGAAGCCGCTTACAGCTGAGTTGATTCAAATCAAGAATCAACAGATACAAGCCTTTTCTTGGGACGTGTTCACAATCATATTTGTTGCCATATTTTCTTCTGTTTCTTATTCTAATGACTTTGTGGGTATGATATGTATGGAGTAAAGCTCTGATTCCCTTTTCAAGCAACTCAAATGGAATAGGCTGCAAGAAAATATCTATTTCATGCTACGCCCTTAATGGAAGGGCCATTAAGTTCATACGGTAGAAGCTGCTATACACCAGTGAGATCACCAAGCGAACTGCAAGATTGACAAGTCACTCTTTATGTATACGTTCTCAAAATTAAGATCAATATGCACAGCAAAAGTTTGTTTCTCTAATCCGGACCTAGTCTGTGGAGCAAATCACTGGTCGCAGTTCGCATGGCTCCTTCATTGCAGAGCTTGAAAGCCATGGGCACGCGGTGGAAGCATTTTCAAACACCACGTTAATTTTATGCGTCACAGCCTCATATTTATACCAATGTATATTAGGAACAATACTAGTATATGATTTATATATCTCTGCTCACTTTTGGTCAATCACTTTGTTTTATTCATCCGTTGCACATATTGTATACAGCCCACACGGCTAAAATGTCAACTCGCTTTTTTGTCACTCAGTTTAAATAAGGTTATTTAACTTTAAAGGGGTCTACGCGATAGATTAAAAGGATCTAAGCGATATTTTCTTCGGACATAGTCTATGACGAAAACAAACAAAAAATGATAATAAAAAACATAACTTAAGCATCATATGTCACAACGCAACGGCTACAAGTGGTGTCTCCTTTTCAAACCATGTCTGTACATTAAGACAGTTGCTTCCCCTCATATTTTGAACGTCATTTTATTCAGAGATCTAAGAAACCGCACTGAGCTGTACTTCTAACCTGCGATGCATTCCTTGCGTAATAGTTTCTCTTTGCACGCACCAGTAGTTTGACCAATGCAAAGACAAAGGACATTTAGTTGCAATAGTCCCAAATGGTTAACTGGTTAAGACAGCTTGTTTAAATTTGGTGCAATGTGTGCAATGTTTCATGAACCAGTATTTAACCAACGTATGTATGTACCAGGGGCCGATGGCCTGAGGTACGAAATAAAGGATATTTAAGCTCGTTTAAGGACAGCTACGACACAAAACAAAAATCCCATTTTAATCAATTCTAGCTCAAAATGTATTTGCGTTAGGATAACAAATCATATATGTATGTAATTTTTATACTCCGAAGAATTTATATGCTCCGTATTTGTGTGTCTGTGATGTTAATTGTTGAATAAATAATTGAAAGTTGACCGGAAAGCATCCACCCCATAAAGGTCGATATAAGTCACCAATTATTTGTGCTAAAATCATATTTATACTTGCATCTTAATCCTAGCACATTGGCAACAAAAAACGATTCAGCGGGTGTTTTATGTTTGGTATAGTGTTTGTGTTATCCATCCTCAAAGTTTGACATTTCAATTTTCTCTTTGATTTCCAGGATGTTCATTGTCTTCATTTCATAGAAAAAGAATGAAGCAAAATTTTGAAGATCGCTGAATCGTTTTTGCAGTTCAGACATTCCAAAATCAAAACCCTTAAACTGGATTTAATTTCGCCAAGCCGTTGTCTTGGAATAAACATTCTTAGGTGGGTTTCTCGTCCTACTATATTTTCGGATAAAACAAGTTTCAAAGGGCTTTGGTGTTGATCATTTGCCTTTGAAACAATACCGTTTTCTCAAGTTGAGCTTTATTTGTACAAAACGTAGTGGACATCGTCCCTTAACATTTGGGGAGGTTGTCAATCAATTATTGTCCAATCACATGAGTAAAAGAGCCTTTGAAGTAAGGAAAACATTATTCAGCGATCTGTCAAACGGCGACAGCGACAATATGGTTTTTTAAAGTGTGACATCATGGAGGCGGGCCTTCGGGCCGCGCGACCTCAAGCCTGGCAACGAAAGTTGTGTTGCCTTTCTTCAGTGGAGCAGCCTGTGGCCGCTCGTGGTCAGGAGACCGGTAGCGGGTTTGGTTTTCCTCCCCGTACCTCTTCACCCCGTTTTTAAGGAAAGTGTTTACTGCTATCTGTATACTTTATGCAGTTAGCGTGTTAGACTTGTCAGTACACTTTATGCAGTTAGCGTGTTAGACTTGTCAGTACACTTTATGCAGTTAGCTTGTTATTATCTTATAGTTATTTTTCTCCGAGTTTCTTTCTCTTTCCAACTTGAGTTTTGTATCGCTATTTTGTGTGTTTTCACTAAATGTTGACGTTAATATGCTTATTTCGATGTTTTTAGTTGTACTTTTATTTCCTCATCCTTGTGTTTTGATAGAATATTATTATGTACGTGGGTATTGTTGATTAAAGTGTCATTTTTGTCCACGCCTGTCTTTGGTGTGCAGGACCACTGGGGTAATTCATCGCGGCACGGCCTTTGAAGGGCATCGTTTGACGATTCCCGCTTCTCCTGAACATTTAAAGTCTCACTTCATTAGAACGCAAAATAATCAAGACAACTGTAAAGTAAACCACAAAGGCTATGATATGTTAGCATGTTTGCATCTTTTCACTGCCCACAGACATACTTTCGGCATGCCGCCTGAATACGCGGTGCCGCCGTGATACCAGTCTCCTTTTGCCATGGGCCGGTGCTACCTGTAGCCACGTGACAGACTGTCATTGTTAAGAAGGATTGACGGGTTGCATTGTTCCGCTTGGCGGCTGAAACCAAAGGAATGACACATGGACGTTCGGATGGCCACATGCCTCTGTTTTTTGTATTTTTCTCATATTTCTACCCAAGTTAAAAGCTTGAAATTTTGACAACTTATAGAAAGGACATTCATCTTGCCTCGGTCGTCTTTTTTCGAATCCCACTGGATATTTTGATTTAAATTTATCTTTTGATTTATTCAAGGTGGCTTGGGAACACAACCTACCTTACGAATATGCCATTAAACAAACATGCTGCCACATGCCTACGCGCGTCTGACTGTTAGTCAGGATTCTTTAAACAGAGTTGTACAGTTAAACTCAAAATCATAATATTTACGACATCTGCCGTAATATCCCATCCATTGGACTTGTTTCCATGGCATCCTGGTAAATAAACTGAAATTCTGGTGTGATGCTGATTAATTCGCCTAATTTCTTTGGATAAAAAAATTTGACAATATCGCGTTGGACAACGTCAGTGGCCATACATTGTTGAACACCAGGGTCAGTGCTGGCACTGTTGCCCGACCTAAGCCTAGTCCTCTAAATTAGTACCACATAACATAGTAATTGTTCGTTTTCATCGGAATATTGGCTTGTCAGTTTTTTGTGCAATGTCAAAATTCGCATGACCCTCGAGAAAATAATCTGTGAGAACATTACAAGTATTCTGTATCTCATTTGAGATGTAAAGTAAAAGTGAGGTTTGCTTTTCTAAAATGAAACATACAAAAGCGAATATTAAACGGAAAGACGCTATTTATCAGAATTTTTCGCATTAAATTGTCATGGGCAAAGAAAAACTTATAACAATAGGATGCGTAATATTTCAGAGTGACTGTTTCAGCTCAGTCCTAAGTCAAGTTAGTTTATCGTAGTCGTCAGACAACAATTCACATTTTTGGGGTCTCTCCAAGAACCGTGTGACAGAGCCTTTTCAAACTTGCAAGCATTTCTCGTGGATGTGAAGTCTCTACCAAGTCTGTTTAAAAAGATTGAAATTTTTAGTACATATATATATATATATATATATATATATATATATATATATATATATATATATATATATATATATGTATATATTGAACTCTTATGCTTTGAAATGTCTTGTCTAAAACCACGTCACTATTTGCTCCGAAAACACACAGGGACACCCCCGGGGGTATCTGATTCTTAGTGTGTTCAAGAAGTGGCTTTGAAATTGTTTTCACATATAATTCCGTTATTGGTTCTATATAAACATCAATACGATAAAAATAGGAACAACTTGATGAGTTTTCTTCCATTACGCCTGTTGTCCCTGGCTGGTTTTTACTGCCTTTGCGTTTTTAACTCTTCAATCAGCTGCAAGAGATCTGCAACATTTTGCACGGGCTCATGCAAACAAACATTTTTCTGTGCCTGGTTCAGATCTGCTAGGCAATTCCCCTCAGTTAATCAAATCCCTGAGCAAGTTCATAATCGGAGTCTGGTCCCTTTTAACTCATTAATTATAGATCTTACTTCATCCATTGAAAACATACCCGCCCGTGCTATCTTAGTGCCTATTGCACACTACTCATACATGTATTTAACCGATTGGCTCAACTCTGGTTTCTTGTCTGATGCAATCAGAGCGGTAATGTCACCATGAATATTCCATTTAACCATTAAATGGACACAACGTTGTCACATTCGATAATAAATGGCATCCATGGCCAACAGTTGACGGTTTCGTAGTTTGAAAGTTTGAAGTGACTCCATTCTCTCACGCCTGACTGCTGTTACAATCATCGTATTTCTATAAAAACATTGTCAAGGTCACTGCACCCAGTCCTCAGTTGGTCGCTCCGAAGGGAACGCAAGTTGTAAAAGTACATAAAGGTGGATTTTTAGAGTTAACATGTGAAGATCACTATGAGTTTATGTTGTTTTAAGAATAATTATTAAAAGAAAATCACTCCTGTCGGAATTTTCATGAAATTATGGAAATATTAAGTGAATGAAATAATATTATAACTAAGATGTCTTACCGCCAAAGGATTATCTAAATATATTCAAAACTTGCCAGTATAAGCACTGTTCACCTGTCGATGATTATTGTTTCCAAGCACGTCAAAACTTTGTCTGATTATTTTTAGAGCGACTGTATTGTTCTTTTTCAATGCAAACATTGGTCTACCTGTCTCAGGGACTAAATATTTCAACTGTTATGGGAGGTCATCAATGAATAAAATATAATCTTAGATGATTTTGCAAATGACTGCAACTATTCATTAAGAGACTATACGTGTGGCACGCAATATGTTATTTGTTTAATCTTTCACTGCTCAACGAAACATTTCAAAAGCACCCAGATGTCGTCTCCTAAAAGTTTCGCTGACAGAAAAGTTATCAAGACAAACCGTTTTAGGTCAGGATATTTTAATTCGTTCAATGCCAAGTTATGGACTGAGTCAACAGCTTTTCTGGGCTCTCTTTGGGTGCATGGCACCGAGGAAAGCTGTCGACCCAGACAATTCTATTCTATGTGACAATAGGTTGGTGCTTGAGTGGCAGTTTTTTTTTTACAAAGAATATTAATAAAGGACCCATTTGATGATTCAGGGTAGTTCTTTTTCAGTGCTTCGGCTTGAGTCGCAGTTGGGAAGGAAAGAGTTAAGTCAACAGGATTCTGGTGGAAAATTGTCACAGAATGGGAAATT
Organism: Hermodice carunculata; assembly: GCA_964020975.1. Taxonomy (NCBI): domain Eukaryota; kingdom Metazoa; phylum Annelida; class Polychaeta; order Eunicida; family Amphinomidae; genus Hermodice; species Hermodice carunculata. The sequence goes on along the minus strand of OZ026616.1, from coordinate 95,871,016 downwards.
TGCGCCGAGCAAGCTATCGACTTTATATAATGATGTGTCTAAGGAGCTATTCACGACGCCCTTTTTTGTAAATCCCGACAGATGAAGTTGCCATACCTAATCTGAATTCTTTTCGGAGTTGTCTTAAATGATAATTGTAAATAAAATTATCAATATCATTATGACTTAGTAACAAATGAACTTATTGAATAACTATCGATGGTAAGAATCGTTCAACTGTTCATGTCAGTATAAAGTGAACAAATTGCATCGGCTTTGTTTTAAAATTTGGATTTATTTTGGCATTGCTTTTCTTCATTTGTTATACTTTGTAATGTCCTTAATTGTCTTACGGCAATATTGTGTGGAGCAGCTCATACTATAGCTATTTGTCCCAATAGATCATTTATAAAGTCATTATTCGAGAATCTGAATATTTTGCCATTTTGAAAATTAAGAGCACTCAGACGGGAATATTTATGTATCACAGCACCAAGTAGGAATCTCCTGCCGTTCTTAAATATACAGTTCCTTACAAAAAATAATTTAAAGGTGCTCCGATTTGAAACAAGATCTCGCCACCTTTCAAATTTAATGAAAATTATATTTTCTTAACTACTGATGTATATACAAGTGCTTCCGGCTGTGCCCAGGTAACAAATTAAACCGACATCAAAAGAGGTAATGTGTAAGAGGGAAAAGAACATCCATTTTCAACATGTTTCAAAAAATGTTCAAGTTACCGAAGGCATAACAAAAATATATATGTGTGGTTCCGGTAACCCGACAGACCCCACTAAAAAGGCCCAACCCTAAAATTAGTGGCACAAAAAAGTAGTTTTAGGCCACCCTTCCCAAATGAATACTGATCGACCCAGGCCAGTGCTACAAACTCAGTCAGAGATCCAAGTAGCCCATAAAGTCCGTAATTTTTTTTTCAGTGGCCCAAATGTGACCCACACGGCCCAAAGTGCCGAAGGGATGCGGGGGGGGGGCATCCCCCTGGAAAAATTTTAAATTTCAGCAGGCAACATGGTGCATTTTGGGGAGTTTCGAGTATCCTGCCTTCACATAGTTGACGAAATCACATCATTTTAGTCATTATTGTACTGATTTGGCTATTTTCCTTCAGAATGTTCATCAATCTAATGAAAACTAGCAAACATTAGTAAAAAAAAATAAAAAAAGACATCGCCATGGCACGATTAAGATGACAAATTTTGTATTCATACATGTAAGGCTTTAGAGAATTTTTGCACACATATTATGTTTAATAATTCGGGGAAATTAACAGATAAATTATCCCTCAACTAGTTGTGTATTTTCTCTACAAAACCAAGAAGAAAAATTACATTAAGATAATCACTAGGCCTGAATGTACTTAACTTTTATCACTGAATGTTGATTGATAATGTTTTATGCACATATATGCCAGGATGGTGCAATATAATTGCTGAAAGCACATCAAAATATGATGCATGAAATGGGAGTACCAAATGCCTAGCGAATCTTTTCATGGCTTATTTCCATGGTGGACCACAACATGAAAATAGCAGAAATGCAAGTATGAAATCTGAAAAATATTAAGCTGCTTTAATCATTAATGAATTAGAAGATTGATCTAAATTTTCAAAAAAAAATAATATATAAATACATATAAGCATCAAAGGCATAATTTTCATAACACCGGGGACCTGCTATATATATAAATTACAGGTTCCTAATAACACTAAGATATTGAAACTATAAATGAATGAAGCGGGCCCTCTCCAGTACCCCCATTTCGTGCATCAAGAATGATTTCACCTTATTTTTGAAGATGTTCTTACATTCACTCTCTCTGACACACCTTGGCAGGTTCTGCACGGTAATAGGTATAATCATGGTACAGAAGTACCAGCAATTGCCGACCCCTGTCCCCACCTAGTCAACACGACCAGATTTCCTTGGCACGGGCACTTCTGCAATGTTAAACGACCAGACGCGCAAGACCACCGTGCTGTCCAATTGCGATTTACATTCCCTGGACCATTTTCTCAATAAAGTTCTTCACATGAGAAACAATTATTTTGGATAAATTCTGTAGCATTTTTCAAGAACTGTGATGCAAAATTTTGCTACAATGCTCCAGTTGGACGGCCTTAGACCAGGTCAACACGTGACCAACCAGCAAAATCACTCCACAAACAGCCACCCGTAAAAAAGCCGGTCGTTCAAATCAACCGTATCCAAATTGTAAGACGAAGTTAACAGAAAAGCTGGCCAAGGTGTGCCGTTATTTTTCAGCTACGTCAACTCAAACACAGCATTTTATTTCAACTTGTCTGGGCGGTCAAATTAGGCCGGGGAAAAAGCATAGCTGCTACATATAGCCACGATGGGTGCGGTATCGGCATCTAGTATCGCTAGGTTTCAGGTGTACGTTCTCCGAGTTACCAGAGCAAGCGGTCGTCAACATATTTTTAAAAGATGACTTACAATCTTAACATTAATCTGCCTGTTCGGTTGTGTCTGAAGCGGTTATCATTTCTAGTAATAAATACAAATGCAACACGAAGGCATCCATGTACACACATTGAGTGCCCTTTTTAACATGGCGTAATGCATTGTGGGAAAGGTAAATCACAATGAATCTGGCCACCTGTTTTCAACATGGTTCCAGGTGTTCGTTCCCCAAGTTACCAAAGCAAACAGTCATTAAAGTACTATTTACTCATGACTTTCTATCTTAACTTTAGTTGGTTGTGTCTGAAACAGTTATCATCGTTAGTTATTTTGTCTGAAACAGTTATCATCGTTAGTTACAAATCCAAATGCGACACGGCAAGCTCAAGCACCATTTTGAACATTGTGCAATTAAGACGTTGATAGCGGGACAGTCTCGCAAAAGTACACTTGATTTGGATATCAAGTGAATTGCGGCCACAGCATATATAACATTATTGATGCTCTGAAATAATTGCAAAATATAAACTTTTGGCCTCATATATTATAACCCTCTTCTCACCCCCACTCGGCAAGATCGTCCTAATGCTCATTTACAAACCACTGGAATTGGTTGCAGAACTCACTATTTTCACAATGGCAGCCAAGTCGATTGGCTACATTGAAGAGGTAGCGTCCAAAATACATGTGTGATTAGTGTTAAGGGAAGCTAAATTTGTCGAATGAATGTAATGTACAATATATAATGGGCTTTTCCAGAGTATTACCTGGAAATGTAAACATAACGACAAAAAGTGACCAGTTATAGGCCCCAGAATTAGGATTTTATATCAAACAGTGAAGTCTCCCTGAAGCAATGAAATAAGGGTCAGCAATAGGCTGAGTACAAAGCCCCCCGTTACGTCAAAGACGAAGCTGAATAGAGAAGGTTGCCCCGATAGGGATACAGGTCCGAAAGTACTGCCAAGTTTTTTATATGAGTGGTTTCGTTGTTACATCCCTCTCCGCCTCAGTGTGTATACGGCTGAATGTACATATATTCGTACACACGTGCACACACACACACACACACACACACACACACACACACACACATACATACATACATACATACATATATACATACATACATACATACATACATATATTCGTACATGCGTGCAATACATATGCATTATAACATATGTGCATACAATACATACATATATGCATGTAATATGTACTTGACTAATTGCTATTGTAGCCGTGTACCAAGCGTGTGTACCATTATAGTGTGGAGGTTTGCCACAGGCATTGCAATGGTTATGCACCTCGTGCACATAATACCTGTATTGCTTTCTTATTCGGGCTTGTAAATTGTTTGGGTGAACATATTAATGAACAAAATAGGGAATTGTGGGGTCTGCACTAAGCTGGTGCAGACATTAAAATGCTTGATACTATCAATATTTAATATCTGTCGTGTTTCTGTGGTCGCAAACATGTATATTTAATGCATGATCGTTTATTTTTCATTATGGTGTGCGTTTGTTTACAAGTATTCCACTAGAATGTGAGGAATACGACTATGATGCCAAGGCAAACAAGTCATTTTATTTTGGCTATAATTATCATCGTTTTTATTTTTAAAGATATGTCAGAAGATAGATAACAGCGTCATATTCCACCTTAAGTAACACAAGAACCCAACAAATCAGACCTGATTAAAATGGGATCGAACTCTGATTGACCGTGCCAAGTGTATGAACAAAAGGTGACAAGCGTTAGAATTTATACTGACAGATTCACATTTATGTTCTCTTTTCTACTTGAAGATATCAGGCGCGAGCCGCCAATTTTTGTATTCATCAGATGATTGTCTTGTGGTGCACACAAGATGTGAACACCATATCCGGTCACGTACCGGAGGATGCAACATGACAAATACATGTTAGGAAAGCCGTCATCTATGTCTTCCTATAATAATTTCCCTTGTGAATTTGTTAACAGAGATGCACATTGTGCTCTTTCAAAATACGGGGTGACCTGGAATGTGAACTGGCGATACGAACAAAAACGTGGCTCGCCAATTTTTAACAACAGAGACATAGATTTGCGATTCTTTGTGATAAAACGCGCTCACGACACGCGACTGATTGCAAATGTGGTTTTACAGCAGTGGTTCACTTTTTCCTGAAGGTAAACATGTTAATGATAGTGCAGTTATTACATTCACAGGATTATGAATTGCATATATTCACAATGAGCAGTAACAACATAAATACCATCAAATATCGACAAGAAATGGTAAATTGGTTTATTCATAGCATGCAGAGGTATACAAGGGGAATCTTGGGTAATCTCGAAGAAATTTGGCTTCCGCGAGAAACTCCGTAATTTTAAGACACAATGATAAATTGACTCGACAGATCTAGACAACCTTACTACAGTCATATTAAAAACAAGAGAAATGGGAAATTGTACTGAGCGTTTTTGGTAACTGTGTGACTGTTGAATGTATTGTTGCGCTCAACGCAACTTATTGTCAGCTGATTTAACATCTGCCATTTAATGGCAAAAAGTACGTAAATTAATAGAAAATAAGAGTAATCAATGCTAAATATTCAAACAGCAGACTAGTATCGTCTCGTAATAGAAATGTCACCTTATAATAAAAAACGGGCAAGTAATTTAACACATCTAACCTGTAAATATAGAATACATCAAATGTAAATTAGCATACTGTACATAAATTAAATTTACAATCATTACAATTATGCTTTATACAAATGAGCAAGCAGTTCGTCTTTATTCGGAAGTAAATAGGACTCATCCACAGTGCTCGATCTGTCGTTATTGGCTACTCTTTGTAACCACGTATCGGTAGAAAGTAGGTAGAGACAATGCCATGTCTGGTGCAATCTAATTGAAACTACTTTCTCAAGGTGAAGATCCAACTGTGTATAAATCCATCGACTTTTTCTGTAGAGTGTCATGAAAACCAGTGAGAGAAATATGTAGAGATTATACAAACAGGAAAACATTTGTTGGTTACAGTCAATACAGTATGTGAATCCAAGCAGGAATAAAGAAGAATAAACATTCATGAACTTATCACTAGGTTTTCGTAACCCCAGGCTTTCGTCATCGGCCACACATGGCGCTTGCGTAACCATCCCTTTGCGCCCTGTAGTCCAATAACCGATCCTATTTCCGGTATATTTACGATACCTCACTGCCAGCATTCGTAAGCCCATTAACTCAAACCATTTTATATTTGGGCACAGATCTTATCCAGTCCTGACCACCCATATATGAATCATCGCTGAGAGATGCCCATATTTACGATGGACTCCATACCGGAGCAAAAGCTCCCCACTATGTCAGCGCCACCTTGCGCCAAGTGCAGGGTTAGAGTGGGTATCCCATAAGGCCTTGCATCCGGAAGATCACAGTAAATCTGTACAAACGAGTGGTGTATCAAGGGTGCAAAATAACAGATGATGCAAGATGGCAAGAGTTGCATATTTCAGCGGCCTTGAATCATTAGAAGACAAACTCTGGAGATGAAACCTGGTGTATTTCAATGATGAGCTCACGGTCGGTTTATCATCATTCTGACAAATTCTGCAGACAAGAAGATATGATAACTATACAAAACATCGTCTTCAAAGATAGGTAAAGAGACACGATTACACAATACAGCTTTTACGAACAAGTATGCCTTATATCCATCCATTACGTTTTGCTTGTGAACGAAATGATATACACGCCACTAGGAAAACTAAATCTAACTAAATCTACGTTTAGCTTGTAAACGAAATAATATACACACGACTAGGAAAGCTAAATCTCATAATTTTTCTTCAAAAGATTGGCACAAATGACAAGGGATGTGAAAAACCCCTGTAATTTTGTATGCTATCTCATTATCTCTTCTGTTGTTAAATTGTATTCTGAACACATATATTACACATGGATGACCTAATATTTACAATAGCTGAACTAACATGGAAGCAGTCCACTGCTACTTAGGGGGTTACATATGACTACCAATGTGCAGTTGAAAAAGTAGGAACATTCGTAGCATTTGTTTCTCACATCCACGGCCAGGTTGACCCAAAATTAAGCTACTTACAGAAGAAAGCTTACTAAAGCCAACAGTAGGCCTTGGTGATGCTGATAAAGTAACATGTGTCTTTGTTCTAGTTTACATCATAAATAGCAATTTTATAAAGTTTACCAGGAATCTTTAATCCTATGGGTAAGACTGGCATTTGATAGCAGGCAAGCCAGAACACAAAGTGACTGTATCTTCATATACGGACATGTTATGCGTTGTTTTAAAATGTCCACAAATATGATAATATTGTGATTTTTTTGTTTGCATACCTAAAAGGCATACTGAAATGTGCGACAGGAATCAGTTATCAGTTAGTTTATAACAAGGGTTTCACTATCATGAACAATTTTGAAGTTTTACAAATTGTTAATCAATATGACTTCACCCTTGTAGCACATTTACAAACAAGACCCAACGATAATTTCGATACACTACTTCTAGAACCTATACCAATTTTATGACCAATTCGGAACTCAATTCATAATGGTATGAAAATTCCAGACGATATTTTTTTCACCAAACCAACAAAATGGCGATGCGCAGCGGGTTTGTTTGATAAGCAGTCGAATGTGTGTACTAGCTGAACAACAAATAGATATACACATGGGACCACAGAGATTCATTAGAACTTACTATATATATATACATGTGTGTGAGTGTGTTGTGTGTGTGTTTGTGTATGTGTGTTTGTGTGTGTGTGTGTGTGTGTGTGTGTGTGTGTGTGTAGAGAGAGAGAGAGAGAAAATGAAAGAGAGAGAATAGAGAGAGATGCAGCCATTTAATGTTCATATGGACTATGCAAATTAAGTATATCAGCATCTTGGCTGTCAATCTATAATACCTTACTGGCTGTATTGAGACCCAGTTAAAAACTTACACGGGAAACCTTTCGTTGTAGAGAGTTCAAGCGTGGTGACGAAAGTTTCGCTCACCATTGTCAAATGTGAATAGAAAATTTTGACATACCTTCTTCCAATTAAACTGTCAAACAAAAAATTATTAAAGAACTCCATAAAATTTGGAATTGTCAATACAAGCCTTTAAGGAGAAATTGAAGCCTGAAAGGAATAAGCCTTAAAGACTTGCCATGCCGAAGGGCAACACTGGTCAAAAGGGCTTACCTGAGATCTATTGACTAATTACATATAACAGAAGTTGTCAAGTGATGCCTGTTGACCGGTAGCACCGTCCAATGACTTGTGTCTTCAGGGCTCACCCCAGTGAATGAGAGAGGTTCTTCACTTACCATCATAGTTGACTTGCCCATCCCCATCCGTGTCAGCTTCTTTTATCATCTCATCCACCTCCTCATCAGTTAGTTTCTCACCCAGGTTCGTCATCACGTGACGTAATTCATCAGCACTGATATACCCATTACCATCCTTGTCAAATACTTTAAAGGCTTCCTTCAGCTCCTCTTCCGTGTCGTTGCAGTTACTGACTTTATGGGCCATCATTGTAAGGAACTCAGGGAAATCGATGGTTCCGTTTCCTGTTTCAGGACAACAGAAACTTTGAAAGTAAATTACCTTGTTGATAAACTTCAGTTATTTTATGTAAATTATCATTAGTATGCCGTATTTTCAGCACATTGTTATTGTGCATTAATAATCCATACTTCGTTACGCAAAACTAAATTTGTGTGCACCCCTTGAGCTTGCGCAAAACTGAATTTGCATCTTGTCCTTTTTAGCATTGACCAGTGCTGCCAAAGACTTGAATGTTTGAAGATCAAAATATTTTATCCTTTTCACAAGTGCCAAACATATATAACCTTGGAAACATAAATGATCTCAAGCAATACACTAAAAATAAATATATTCTACACAGTATTTGGCCATATTGCATACATTCTTTAAACTATTTCGCCAAGGATACGCAAGCCACAAGACTTTTTATCCATTCATCTCAGCTAAGAGAATCAACAGAGGGCACCACTGGTGAAGAGGATCATCAGTCACCTTCTTGCAAATCAGAAACAGCAGATAGTACCACGGAATATTTGTTGATCGACGGTACCCCGCCACTGATTTAAAGATTCTATAGTGATTCTATGTCTGCCGTTTCAGGACAATAACGGTTTTAAAATTGAGCGATAAGTATCTTACCATCAGCATCTACTTCGTTGATCATATCCACCAGCTCTTTTTCACTGGGATTCTGTCCCAAGGATCTCATAACAGTACCTAACTCATTGGTTGTGATACATCCATCACCGTCCTTGTCAAACAGCGCAAATGCCTCCTTAAACTCTGTAGTCATAGGAAAAAAATGAAAGTGAGTATATGCCATTAACTTTGCTTACAGAAAGTGCAGAGAGCGTACGTTGGTTGCTCAAGTGTGGCGAATGACATCATGCCAAAGTGCACGTGGCTGGCCAGCTGCTCACCCCCCCCCCCCCCCATCCCATCCCTTGTCCATTGCCTTAATAAAATAAATGCTACAAATATTGTGATGTTTTACACTTGTCGTTTATATGTAAAACGTACTATATTTTTGAATAAGTGCAAGTGTTATTACATGAAGAATCTTTCATTTCAATTTATTGAAAAGATAAATTCTTTATTGTCACAACAGAGAAGCGGGTATATCTAAAATAAAAGGTCAGGCAAAAATATTTATATCACCCCGTACCTATAAACCAGAGGATAGGAGGTCTGACAACATACCCTGCTTTAACTTGAACGGGCCCAAAATATTTTCTTCATAAAAAAGAGCGAATTTGTGATCTCTTCATCAAGTTTATCATTAGTGTAAATAAGGTTGATTTGATAAAAAAAAAAACTGTCATAGCTGTAAAAAATCTTAACTCAGTAAATAATATCAGATAAACTGTCAAAACGATATACGGCATTCATTTTTAAAACATGGATAAAATAGGGAATATATAAAATAATTGTGTTCTAAACACAGGGACAGTTGCAATAATGAAAAGAACCACTTCTGAATTTCATGTAAATGTAAAGAAACATAAAATCGATATTCACTTTGTTCATTAGGTGTCAAAAATCTGTTTTCTTATTCCCGAAACACTTGCCATAATCAAACGAATTATTTGTACAATATATATGAAATTTACAGAGATAGCACATTGATAATCACTTTGTTCACAGGTTGCCAAGAATTTCGTGGTTTTTTTCTTCCTTTATGACATTTGAAGATTTCTGTTTATTTACAAAAATTTCCTCATATATATATATATATATATATATATATATATATATATATATATATATATATATATATGTATATATATATGTATGTATGTATGTATATGAGCGATGACATCCTTAAACCAAATACATATATAATAACATCACCACGTCATAAACATATTTTTACACTAAGGGAAAACAAAGGGAGTGCAACGGTCTCCATTCTTTTCTCGCTAAACAAGCAGGTAATCTTTAATTACATATTCTGATTACAATGTTACCACTTTTTTGGGTAAATGACTGTTAACAATTCATTATTTTCTTTCTGTTTCATGTCAGAGAAATACTACTGTAGAAAATCATTTGCAATTGATTGATTTCTGTCTTTCGATTTTATGGTAGAGAAAATATTTACTTTGAAATTTATTTCAGGGGTATTTAATTTTGTGATTTTTTTTGCTAATAATAGATTTCGTGAATTGGCCTCGAAATGAATTGTATAGTTATTTTTGTACGTTTCAGATCATATGGATTCCATGTTTTTGTAATTATCACTTGCAACAAAACTCAAGAACCAATACCCACGTGAAATATAGTAGTACACACAATTAGAATATATGCATACCCCTCTGTGCCCAACGCCGACCCCCAATATCATCACGAGACCAATACATGACAACTATTTAGCGCTGGCAATGATACGAATACAACCATATGATGTTTGTTACCGCTCACACAAAGACAATACACATCCTTATCCCATGGCCATTAGGAGGTAATCACAAGCAACTGTGGTCATATGCTGCCCCCTATCCTCCAACAGGGGACAGGAAGTAGGGTAGGTTCATGTATTTAGCAGAGCAAAATTTGTTTTAAAAAAAATATATAGCAATCTGAGAAAGCAAAGGCGCAGGGGTTCTTCACATGGTTTTGAACGAAAAAGCTGCTTCAGATATTCCGAATTTTTCTTCTGTTTAGTAGAAAAGTGTAATTTTCAGATCTTTCAGTAACACAATTGCTGGAAATGTCCTAATCACGGTGGAGGCAAAGTTATGTTGCCTAGCGACATAATTGACAAGAGCAAGTCCGCAGTGACTTACGAATTCCTCCTAGTCATTTATAAATCATGATATGTGCCCCATTACACGCGGCTGGTATTCGCACGGAAGGCGTTGCTCACACTAGGCTCAACAAGTCAAGCGAATCCTAGTTACGCATTTGCGAATTTGTTAAACTGATCATCTGATCATGAATCCATTCCAACTACACTGGGACAATTGAAACTTTGTATGTTCACGTGCATGGACCTTTCACACTTTTAACGTATTTTGTCGTTTTGTTTTATTTGTTTTCTTTTTGTGTGTGTGCGTGGTTTTTTTTTTTTTTTTCTTTTTTTCTTCGTTTTTGATGTTGTTTGTTTTGTGTTGTTTTTTGTCTTTTATATTGTTTTTTCCGTTTTTGTTAATTTTTATTTGTTGTTTAGGGGTAGGGTATTATTTGTTTTGTGTTTGGTTTATATAACTTTTTTGTTGTTTTTTTTTTCTTTTTTATTTTTTTTTTTAATCTGTGCGTCCTAATAAGACGTTTGCTCTTAGTTGTTCGTCGGTACATGCCTTTGTTTTCAGATATGAATCAATCAAGTTACATGAGCATCCGCATGAAAAAAAATGTCCACTCACATTTACAGCGATGGCGTCCACCACCAGTATCGAACGATTTCGCCACACAACAAAAAACTTGGTCACTGCCATTTTGTAAACAATACAAGGTACGAAGCATATCTCATCTAAAACCTGGCATCAAAGCTTCAGGACGCAAAATGTAAGGATGGACCTGAATGGTTGTAGTGAGAAAAACATAAGGCAAACACTATGCCGATGCTTGCGTCACCCTCAAAGTACATTTGATGGGTATCTGCGTCAAGGGATCTTCCATTTTCAGCATGGAAAATTTGCATGATATCCACGGTTGTTTAAACAGTCACTAATAATACAACAGATTTTCGAGTTTGTCCACAATGACTAAAAGTACAAAGTGAACATACGAGTCTTCTTCGACTTCGTTTGATTTGTATATACCCTAAGCATACTTCTCACATTATCCAAAATTATTGGTTTATTGAACGATTATCGAGTTTCCTACCTCACCGGTAACTTATGCGTATTTACATTTCACCTTTTGTTCCCCATATTAAATATTGCATATTGGCTTGAGGTTTTACTACTGATCGTTTCTTGGTGCTTCGAAAGCAAGATATTCGATTAATTAGTACTGTTAGAACCCGGACATAAAGAACTGCATACTGTAAACATTGAATATATGATGCGTGTTAGAGCTTTAAAACTTTATTTTAGATACATCAACAAAGAATCACCATAAAATTTTACTGGCATGTTTGCCACAGACGCCCATTACCTGTACAGAATACCCAAAACAGAGTTCAACTCATACAGACAGTCCAAGGAGAAACAGCACTAAAATTTCAATTAACATTATTTGCCAAATTTACTAAAAGAAATGTTACCATGTATTACCGATAAAATCTACACATATTCATATGATGGTTTTTCCAGATATATTAAGAGATACCTTTTGAATCAGTACTCTGAGTTTTGTGCAATCGTTACATTTTTTAATAATCAAGTAGGGCCTGCGTGATAGTCTGATATCTATTGATGTGTACATATCTTTGCTCATCACTTTTGGCTATATTTTCTTAAACCGAACTAATACGAGGTACTCTATGAATCAGATAGAATTATTTTACAGGTAGCCCCAGTGATAGCGGAATTTATTCCTTAATTGGGATCATCCTGACAAATCATTGTAATATAAATTGATTTTCTTTCTCGTACTTTGATTTAATAGGTCCTTTCCTATCAACTGGCAACTATAAATACACCAAAGTGTTGTTTTTTTGTCAAATAAATGAGCATTGAATCTTAAATCTTGAATCTTTAGACCACATACAGTAGACTGATCATCCATTGCGACTGGTTTTTCAGATTGAAATTTATGCTACATTTGTCTTACAAAATACTTCATCTACTTTCATAAATAAATATTTGATACAACATTACACCGAAACTCAAAATATTGTCAAGTGTCTCTTAATCTGATCTCCGTCTCAAGCATTCCCGTCAGTTTAATACCAATATTATTTCCAACTCTTTGCTGTGAAGCCGTATGGAACTATCTGCCACAATATGATGTCGTCCCTCGTGCATATTTAGTATGGGCATCATCGACTTGCTTCCTACGGTGATGTTGATTCGTGTGTTATCTCATACAAAACCCAACCATAACGATGTTAAATATTTGACGAAGGTTTTGTGTTAACACTTGACTGCTCACGACAAGTCTCGTTCGACAGCTTTTTGGCCTTCTATGAAAGTTTTACATGCATCCCAGAATGCCTTGAGCACAGCTAGTGATGAGACAAATGTCATTTCATTTGGAGTCTTTACCGATAATTGGTCAAAATATTTCTTTTCAAAAGCGCAAAATTTAATGAACGTAAATAAAAAGTGCGACATTCTAACATACAAATATTCTTCGATCTGCGTGAGTCTCAAAGTGTTGATACAAATATACATATGATGTTTGTCTTCCTGTTATCTGCTCTCTTGCATTTCATTGGCCACTCATGTGGCTACTAAACCAAACATACGACATAGCAGATTACACAGAGGGACACTACCCCGTGCACCACTAACATATTGTCGCTGCACACAATTTGCTGTGCAATTTATCATTGGTGTATAATGAATTACCATAGCAGTGTATTGATAACAAGACAATCGCCGTTGCTCTAAGTCCAACTTTTGGTGTTACACATCCAACCTATGATCTGTGAAATCAAATCTTTTTCACGATAACTGTGCAAAGTCTGCGGCAGTCCTGGTGCGTCCTGGTGGAATTGTATGCAGCACGTAAATCCCAATGGTCTTCTCTGTACAACCAGAATCATGTAACTGGCAATGTAGCTTGTGATATGTTCCAATAATTACCAGCAGCGGCGCCACTTTGACTCCATATCTCATAGACTTTTGTCTGTATAATATTCCTGTTCTGGTACGGATGTGTGTCCACAAATTCAGATGTAATGACAATCGAAAAATTATCATTTCCTAAAATGTATCCCCCCTGTAACCTTGAGGAAGTACGTCAAGGTCACACATATTATCTACCATTCAACTTCCACATATGATACAGTTTTTAGTGTGTATTTGTGAAATTAGCCTTATAGTATCTCAAGACAATGCATTTCATGAATTTTACCAAATAATAGGTCATATTTCTCGTTCCCATACAGGTGGCGCCAATTGTACTGTTTAGCTAATACGTTATAGCCTCCAGTATATGTCCAACAAATTTCATAAGGACCCATTTAAAATTAAACACACCAGAGTATTAGCAACTTGTCCACTTTTTGGCCTCTGCGGCACGTAATCCACCTGGTGGCCCGATCAATAACAAAAGGTACCTGGATTTTTGCAAGAGGCT
>OZ026616.1:95794329-95851829 GCA_964020975.1 Hermodice carunculata | reverse complement strand
TGTAACCCTTGAGCTTCTAATCACGTCAAAACTTGTGCTAATGTGAATTATGTTTATGACTTCATATCTTAATTCCTAACCAAATGACCTTTCATTCAAGCACCATTATGCATTGCGTCCAAGCAGACCAAGCTGCGTATTATCTCTATTACACTTGGTCTGCGCCTAGCACTACAAGATTTTATTTATAGCCAGGCTAATAAATGTTCATTGTCACTCTTTAAATGAACCGACAAACTAATCAGGAAGTCGATCAGTATCACTCTGGCTATTGGTGGTATGTCGGTCCTCTTGCACTGTACTCTGTTACCATGCATAAAAATATTTTGGTCTGTATAGCAGGCAAACAGCACGCCTGTAGTTCAAGGAAAGACGAATGACTGAATTAAGAACTTTCCTGGGGCGTTTTTTGGGAAGTTGCTGTTTGACTTCAAAACTTAGCGATGAAAGATTATAACGTCTTACATATACTGCGACGCACATTGTAGCATCTTTTAGTACAAAATCTATGACACAGTTTCTGCTGCATATTTGTAAAGGAGAACAGTAAAAAGACGTAATTAGCATTTGTGCTTACGGCTGATTAATGAGATTATTTTATGTATTTGTTTTAATTTATTAATTTATTTGTTTGTTTGTTTGTTTGTTTATATATCTATTTATTTATTTAATATTTTTATTGCTTGATTTATGTATGTTTTTATTTACTTTTTCATTCATTTCTTTCATTTGTTTATTTATTTATTTATTTATTTATTTATTTATGTATTTATTTATGTATTTATTTATGTATTTATTTATTTATTTATTTATTTATTTATTTATTTATTTCCATTCATTCATTCATTCATTCATTGTTGTTTGTTTCATTGTTCGTATATTCCGCATCCATTTATTTTTTATTATTTCTTGGCTAGTTATTTCAGGTTAGTGTTATGGAGCACGTCCCGGGTTATTTATTATGCAGTTAATCATTTATTCATTAATTCATTCATCCATTTATTTTTTTCATTTATTGTGAGCAAAATTCTGTCACAGTGAACTTCTACTGCTCTCAAAAACTCAAGCCTAAGCAAAAGTAATAACACTTATTGCCACGCAGGCATATATTTGTCTTGTATATGTCTGACATGTCTATAACATACATATATCTATGTCCTTCAGGTCATCCCATGCACATGGGATGGCCACGCCTGCTGGCCCCCGTGTCAACACCTCTCTCTTGGCAGACTTCCAAGAGAAGGTTGCAAACCACCATTATTTTCCTCCATGGTAAATGTCATCATAGTGCTTCCTGACACTTGCGTAAACTGTTCAAGTTAAACTGAAACCGCAATGAATGACAAGTATTCTTGCTCGTGAAAATGAAATAATTGTCACATGGGGTCTGCTAACAATTACAAGAGCTACATAAGGTAAGGTACGATTAGTTTCAGTGGCTAATGTTTAGTTATCGGGGATTTTTATTAATCACTGTTTCACTACATTGTTTAAAATATTACTTCTTTTTATTTTAACAACCGAAAAGATAGCATAAAACGAAAAGAAATTAACTCATGTTTGTTGTTATTTTTAAGCAAACTGAATATGAGGGAAGTTACAAACCAATCATATATGTAGAATGTGGACTTTAAGCCTATCAGAGGACAAGTGTACATCCACACCGGGGGTGGGGTGAGGTGGAGGTTGGGAGGGGGGTAATGTGCCAGATGGAACGACGATTACCTTTGATCACTTACAGAAAGTCTTATCAAGAGTTATGATACAACGGTGATGAACAGTGTGCACTTTGAAACCACACAAAACTTACTTTAAATGAAAGTCCACAGAGGTAACTTCTACAAGGGTAAAATGTTGAAGCAAAGCGTCTCAACAAACGAGAAGAGCAAGGATATAATGTTCATTAAACTCTACTGTAGATGGCACTTTAGTTGGAAGGATTAGTCTGTGTATTCTCATTACTTTCACTGAAATTTGAAAATAAAACACCACTGCAGGCGGAAACACCCAATTTTGCATGGCGTACCTAGGTCTATAATTGAAATGATTCTGAAAGGTTTTTTTTTTTTTGTTTATTAGCTTCAAAATTAATCCGTTTATTGTTTACTCTTATACACAATCGATACACAACAGTACTGTATTCAACAAAAATTATGTGTTCGGTTGTTTATTCAGCTGAATACACATAAAATTGCTAGGTAAGGCCTCTCCAATTTTTTTGTATCACACCATTGCTGGTTTTGGCGTTAAACGATGATTTATAATTCTCAAGACCGTATCCAGTAGCGATTTAGGACCTTCTGAATGCAGTACGAAATAGGTGTAAAATATAAATTATTAACCTAAAGGGTCTGCAGTTTGAGCGCCTTGAACACGTTGTGGAGAAATTGAATTTTTACGAGCACACACGTCGTTTAAAAAAACATTTTGAAATGCAAGTCTAACAGCATTTAACTGTCGAGAGTACCATTGTCTCACGTGTCAAATCTTTAATGTATAAGCACAATCATTTATGCCATTAATTGTTGGAAATCTGGTCTCTCTTCTAATTTCTGTATAGATGACACTTAGAACTATCTTTCGTTCTCCTGTATTGTATTTAGATTCAAGCGGCGCTGCAGGGTTTGGCAACATCGGAATAAAATGTAAATTAAGTTCAGCAATGAACAAGCAGCGTTCAGACGGGACAAAGCTAACCGTACAATCACCTATATAATTTATGAATTGTACGGGGCTTTATTGATCAAAACGCCGTCTCTGAAGAATTAACTCTTTCCGTCAGCCGTAATACTGAGTCAGTTGATTTCCTTGTTATTGTACGTATCTCCTGAGAAGATGTTGACCGGCGGGAACTGTCGTCTGGTGGTGTGTTTCTGAAATTTTCATCGTAACTATTTTGTTAAAACCCACAATTTAATATAGGAATAAATAAGGACGACTGCAATTGGCCGGGTGGTTGTCGACTGGTTTGAGTGGAAAGCGTCAAATTGTATCTTCTCTGATACATTCAGGTACGTGAGTACGGGGGCTCAGCATTGAAAACCACAAACTGCCTTGGTCAGATGCTCCGTCACCCAGGACCATTGCCACTGTAGTGCAACTTGAGAAAAAGCGATGTACGTGGCCCATGTGTGATGGCTGCCGTCCAGAACACATACCATTGAGGCAGAAACAGACAAAATGCATAATGAGACTGCGAGCACGGAGAATAAAACGCCACTTGAATGAGTGCTCATCCTCACCAGCACGGCTGTGCTGTATGACTGCAAGCCATAATGGTGCCAGTGGACGTGAACCCCATTGCATACCCTACAGGCCGTCTGTCGACTGACATTCCCACTGAATACACAACGATACTTACCGGCTATTTGTTCGTCTGATAACTGGCTCGTAATGTTGTCCTCGCCCGCATGGTGTGCTTGTGTCTGCAACGACAATTTTAAACTGCTTTAAACTGTATCTCAACTAAAGACCTGTTTAACGTTTTCAAAATGTCGTTCGGTGACTACATGCCGCCACAAGTTACAAGCAAACTGTGAGGTGATGAAAAATTGTTTGAAATTTAAAGAGGAAACCCTTATGTGTCCTCGCCCTAGGGAACTGTTTTAGAGACGCTAGGAAGCCATCTCTTGCAGATAACAGAACAAAGCCCCTGATTTTGAGAAAGATTGGGCTTAAAGTTTGTAAGTTACGCTTTGCATTTCATAAATATGTCTTAAGGCACAGACCACACATAGACACACACACAACACATACATATACCTCGGCATACACACACCAGACACACATGCACACCTCACACACATACGCATGCCACACACATACACCACACACACATACACACAAACACACACAACTGCATCTAAAAATAAAAGGCAACATAAACTGGAGCAAGATATCTTAAATCTGGGAAGTAGACCTCAAGTTTTGCTTCAAACTCATGGTTGGACAATCGCAGTTCTCAACCCATCCCAACCCTACCTCCTGCGCAGGCATCTCAACTCTAAATATCTATATATTTAATAATGTACCCATTAATACAAATCAGTATAACGTTTTCTCAGGACAATAAGTTAAAACAGCATGTTTCAAAGGTCACTTCAGCTTCCGGATGTTACATGAATGGACCTAGGCTAGTAGCTCTATGTTTACCTACCCTGGATTCAACACCTGTGCACAAACTGATGTTTCGAAAACAATGGGCCTGTGCAGTGTGACAGACAGTATGGAGTGTATACAATCACAAAAACTCTGACCCATTTGTTAAACGCTGTGCGCAGTTGTACACTTCCACTTCTGTTGTAATTATGCAAGACACCTCTCCATCGCTGAACGTATATTCTTCCGGTATTTAATTATGACTTGTGGTTCATGTGTATCATGGTTATTTCATATTGTATTTATTAATACATAAAATATATGCTTGTGAAACATACGGCGTATAAACCTACTTTTTCTTTTGCTGTCAGCTCTCCTGACTGACAAGTCACAAACACCAAAAATTGCAGACCTACCATGTCTCTTTTTCATCTTTGGGGCAAGTGATAAAGTTTGGATTTTAAGTGGTTAGACCTGTACTTATTTTGGAAAAAACTGGAGTTTGTAGCTGATGAAGAATACTTCAAAGGTTGAGAAGACTTTAAAACTACCGATTGCCTTTCATGGGTGACTGCCTGTCTCAAGTCAGGACTGAAATTTGCTTCTTCACATTGGTATTTGAGGCAGAAGATTGATGTTTTGGTAATTCTTGAATCTCTGCCTTTTGTTGCATTTGACTTTGCTGCCATCTTAGGTTAGGATTTATGAATGTGGGTACCATTATTCTGAACTATAACATAAATAACATTTACCTGCTTTTCTACATACTTGTTTAATGTACACGTATATGCACGCATATTGTACCAACCAAACAGTTTTCTACAAAGGTGCATTTACGCAGAATTGATAGATATATACATCATTTGTGGAAAATTTATGCCTCGTAAACTAAAGTTATTTAATTGTAAAATATTTGGAGAAGAAGACATGGCTTCACTCGATGAGGGTCTGCAGAAGATATACATTTCTCATTTCATATTAAGCTGTACAAAGTAAATGGAGCCCTTAACTGAAATTTAAACTTTTTGGTGATAAAGGGGGATACGTTGGCTGCTGGTCCTATGAGACCAACAGCAAAAGTCTATGTCTGCTACTGACAGGATCTAAGAGTACACAGTTGGTCGCATATTGTTATCCCTCACTGCGATTGTTCTCTTTGCTGACTATCCAATGAGATACGCTAACAGCGACAGAAGCTCGAGGCTTACCTGACCTACTAACCAATCAGTTGTAAGACGTGACCCCTCTTGACTAACCAGCGTTAAGCCCTTTACCCACTTAGCCGAGTTGGATCCCGATTACGAACAGTCTTTAACTTGCCAACTCTCAATGCCTTTCTAATAAGCTCCAAATCAACTCTTAGAGCTCCGGAACGACTCAAGGAAACTCGGGGTATTTTAGCAAAGTTTCGAACATGTTTAAAATTACCAGGAAATGAAGCAGCTCGGGAACTACTCGTAATGCGCTCGTGATGCACATAAGCAACTACGTAATCAACTCGGCGTATGTTTGGGTTTCATTGGCATCCAGAGCATGTCAAGATGATTACCAGTGTCATCAGCATGCCGAGTTGTTTCCGAGGTTTTGCCTAGCTACTCGCCAGTTTTGTTTTCCTCCGGAGTTAAAAGGGAATCTATTGGAAGGCTGTCAGGAGTTCTTACCGAGTTATTGCGAAGCATTACTAGTTTTTCCAGAGTATAACGAGTTAAATTCGAGTCGATTAGTAGTTTGCGGAGCTGGTCGCGAGCTCAATAACTCGTAAAGGTCATAAATAACATCTTAAACTCCTAAAGAACTCGTAAAGCTCGGGATAAGCTCTCACTCAACTCGTAGGTAGCTCGTTATCTACTCGTATTACTCGGGAATAACTCCGAATAACTCCCTGCTACTTGCGAGTTTGGCACAACTCGGCAATTTCCAAGTCGTTCAGCTCTGGATGCAACTCGGCCAAGTGGGAAAGGGTCTTTACTCTCTTATATTGAGGTGTTGAATGCTTATATCATTCGTTGGATCGCAAACAGGTGCTTTATTACTGAACTCAGAGTGGTGGAAGAGGTGAGTTTTGGACTGTAGGTTCAAAAATACCAAATCCCTGTGGAAATTTTGGCAATCAGACTTTAACAGCACATTGAACCTACTGAGCAGGCGCCATACAGCACACATTTGCCATACTGAGGCACGTAGCACGCCCTCCTTGAGCACGGCGTGTGTACCTGCAACAAAGTAAACGCAGAGTACAAGCGAGAAAGACTCGTCCGGTAGTTTTTAAACAATATTTTTTCTATAGGAAGTGTCCTGCAATATAAATGTGTACTAACTGTTCAGTTGCTGTGGGAAAGGAGACTGAAGCTAAATTGAGTCTATCTGCTATGAAGCCATCAATTCTGGACTGGTAACCAAGAAAATGCTCATTTTCATCTGTCCCATTAACGTGTACTTCTAATACCCCCCCCCCCCGAAAAAAAAAGAAAATATGGCTACTTTATTACACTAGACACTTGTATCACGCTTACAGTCTGGTTTTGGTAAATTATGGGTTTGGGTGCCAATGAATGCCATTCAAGATGGTTTAGAATGCATGGGTTGATTAGTAGTATCAATATGGGGTTTATTATATTGGCAAAGATTTGCACTGAACTGTTCAGAAATTCACTTTAATACTGACCCTTAACCACGAGCTGACTAATAGATGCCATATGCAGGCAAAGGAAATGTGGAGTATGGTAAAGTTGTTTGTAGACAACAGATGGAGGGAATCAGAGCGCGACATATGTACGTATCAAGCCCCCTTAACCGCAACCGTAGCAGTAACAGTTGTTTTCTTTTTCGTACAGACAAACATGGTTTATACCCCCACCCATCCCCACCCCGCGCCTAAAATAAATAAATAAATAAATGAATAAATGAATAAATAAATTGATAAACAAACAAACAGACAGAGAGATAGATAGATAGATAGATAGATAGATAGATAGATAGATAGATAGATAGATAGATAGATAGATAGATAGATAGATAGATAGATAGATAGATAGATAGATAGATAGATAGATAGATAGATAAATAAATAAACAAATAAATAAATAAACGGTTGCACTTCCCAGTGTGTTTCAAAGATTGTTTAAAATGTGTGAGCTGATAATGAATACAGGGTATTAATATTTTGAAATGAACATAAACTTTGTAAAATGTTTTACCTAATAGAAGAGGACACCGCCATTTTAATAAATTCAATTTTCTTCATGATATAAGCCAGGAGTTGATCCATGAGTTGCGATATTATATGATGTTATAATGCATAGCATGACCTGACGTGACATGATGGTATGACACAATATGATACAAAGTCAAATGAAGCATTCCGCACTAGACAAAGCGTTCTACATTTGACATCCGGACACTTTCGGTCGATTTGAGCAGGGACGACCATTTGCTTTCGCAATATAAACACAGGAATTCGCTAAAAAGAAGCGGGCTTTAAAATCAACGAGCATACGACTACACAATGCCCTGTGCCACGCTATAGCCAAGTGTAACAGGTGTCAATAAGCGGAATTACATACTTGGTTTGCTGTGCAGCTGTTTTTGTATTAACATTAGTTCTTTTGTCACAAAACGCTTTGGCCTATGCACAATGGAATTTAGGTCAAGCTATGAATGCCCATGTTCGATTTTTTTGCAACTTAACGTGGAATTAATTCACATACGTGATTATGTGTAAGTGCTGGGTAACATTATGACCTATTATTTTATCATATTTACCTCTTACAGTGCAGTCGTACATTTTGTGTGCTCAGTGCTACAAAGTTTTACAAATTCACGCCGAGTGAGCTATCCAAACTCAGGATGTTACAGATTTAAGTTTCGATGAAAAAGAGCAAGGAAAACAGGAGTGAAGAATAGAAGAAGGAAAGAAAAAAGAAGAAAATATGAAAGAAAGAAAGAAAGAAAGAAAGAAAGAAAGAAAGAAAGAAAGAAAGAAAGAAAGAAAATACAAATCCCTTGCAGTTCCTTTTTGTTTAGAATTATCCTCTATGTTAGGTTAAATCATATCCTCATTTTTGATACTAACACATGACATGCACATGCAAAGATGCTCTGGATTTAAGGATACAGTCTATTATCATAAAGGTAGACAATCAAAGATTTTCTACACAGTTAACATTGCCAACAATAAAGCCAACCCTGAAGGCAATGGAAAAGTTGCCTTTGTTTATTTATTTATTTATTTATTTATTTATTTATTTATTTATTTATTTATTTATTTATTTATTTATTTATTTATTTATTTATTTATTTATTTATTTATTATTTATTTATTTATTTATTTATTTATTTATTTATTTATTTACTTATTCATACATCATTTGGCTTGGTGCCAAAATTGTCAGTGACGCCGACATTAGGGTGAAAACTGGACAAGATAAGATTGGTTTCATGCCGCCAAGGTTAAACTTGAGTTTGCTAATTTACGTCTTCCCTTTCGCAATTAATCTGATTAAAATTAGCTGGAGACGGTCGAAAAATAACTGCACGTCCACTGAGTCGACTTAATATGTGATATATAGTTGGGCAGTTGAAATGTTGACACTTTTAACTAATTTCACACTAGTCCATCTTTTACCTGTGTATTTCACCCGTAGGCTTAGAATGATGATTGTGTATTAACATTCTTCATTTAAAAGAGCTTTCGTTCACGAACCAGCATGCCAAATTTTACGTGGGTGGTTTTTACTTGGTCCGGCGAGTTCCCGCTGAGGCTGCCACACCAGCATGATAAGAGCACCTAACCTAGGTCTTTATGACTGTAGCATGCAATGAGTTAACTCTCTGGAATACCGCGAAGGGAAAAAAGCCTCTTTTATCGAAAGCACTTATTGGTTACTGATTTCTACTTCACACTTGATATAGTGGAGTGTCTTTGTTTTCAATTTTCAGAGCCTAAAGTCGAACAACTAAAAATACGCTGCTCTGACTTATAATGAGGGTCCATATTCCTTATAAAGCGACTCTTCAGTCAGGTACCAGCAAGCCTGAAGCTGCATAGAATATAAAAGCTTTCCTCGGTGTGCTCGGGTGCATTAAAGTGCGCCGAGGAAAGCTGTTGGCTCAGTCCCAAAAATTGGCACTGAAAGAGTTAAAACCATAATTACAAATTGTAACATGTTTTCAAAGGAATCGAGCTTTCCTTTGGAACGTAAATTTAGACCCTGCTATTTCCTGCAATTATAAGCATAAAAATACAGTTAAAAGAATATGTTAAGTATTTCCGTGGGGGGGGGGGGGTAGGTTTTGTTCCTGCTTGAAAATACGGGCATAATATACTCATATTTCTAGACAGGAACATCGTACCTATTATTTTATTATAAAAATATAAAAATCAATCCTGTCTATATCTTTGTATCTGCAAAGATGAATTAACTCTTTCAGTGCCACGTCTTTACTGATTCAACAGCTTTCCTTGGCGCGATTTGGGCACAACGCTTCAGATGAAGGTTGTTGGTTTGGGTCATTCTTGTGCTTTTTCCCCCTGTACGGTCACTATAGTTATGCAGGTATATGCATGATCACTTTTGGCATCCTGGTATATGTAAATATCACTTTTGGCATCCTGACATATGTATGGTCACTTTTGGTATGGTAGTATATGCATGGTCACTTTTGGCATGCTGGTATATGTGTGGTCACTTTTGGCATGCTGGTATATGTGTGGTCACTTTTGGCCATGCTGGTATATGTGTGGTCACTTTTGGCCATGCTGGTATATGTGTGGTCACTTTTGGCATGCGGGTATATGTGTGGTCACTTTTGGCATGCGGGTATATGTGTGGTCACTTTTGGTATGCGGGTATATGTGTGGTCACTTTTGGTATGCTGGCATATGTATGGTCACCCTTGGTATGCTAGCATATGTATGGTCACTTTTAGTATGCTGGTATATGGACGAAATGTTTGTTTGCAAATCTGGTGTCAAAGGGTTAATTCAGAGCACATCGACTTTGGTGGAAATGCGCAACGAAAGGGTTAACTGAAACTGGCTCCGCTCAGTCGCCAGCTGGTTCAGTACATCATCAATGGTTTCCATCTCTTAGAAAAATTATAATAAACGATACAGCCATTATAAAGCATTGAAGGAAGCAGATGCATATGTGCCAAAGGATGCTTAATCTTTTGACAATCAGTTTAAAACATTCATCTTCGTAACCTCATGTTGACAAAGGACGACTCCAATTTTCTTTCAAAGGGGTCGTAATCTTTGTTTCGACCCAGGAAAGTTCTAATTAATTGTAAGACCTTGCGATTTGGAGACCCTTATCGAGGTGTGATGGCTATATGCGAAAGCCTCAGTGTATTGGGACGGTCAATCCCCTAAGCCGTATCTGCCGTGTCCCAACATAAACCAAACATTCAATTATTCTCCTTCCAAAATTGACGCGGGGATTCTGCAAGCCATCCATAGCTGCAATCAATATTGCCACACATATAGAGGTTGAGGGCTTCTCTTCCTTCTATTGTTCCTATCAATCGGTCCACGCAAGCTTTTCTCTTTGGAATGTGCAAGGTGTTTGAATTCCTTGTTGATTAGGCGTTTTTAGACAACGCGTCGCACCACATGAAATTGCAAAGGCTGTACAAAATAAAAATGAGAGAAACAATACTTAGCTGAGCAAAACCAACGTTAGCTACCTTGACACTTTCCCGCTCAAAGTAACCTGATTGTCAAATATCATTTCCAATCTGTCCTATTTGGGAGGTACACTGTATTTTTTAATATTAACTACATATTTAACTGCATTAACTGCATACCTGCTCTTGTCCCCTCGATTGCCAGGCAACGGAACAATGTGTCTGCCATAATAAGAGCACTTGTACCATACTACCAGTAATGTTACTAAAACATCTACAAATAATACTTGTTCAAATAAACTAAGTATCTTTTATATTGAAAACTGAGTAAATGATTTCTCTTAAGCTTTCTGCTTTCTGAATTTGTTACCTTTATCAAGAAAGCTCACGTGGCACTGCTCCAGACACGAATCTGCCCTCCTTACGGTCAAGTTCCTTGCTCCAACCTAGGTGGCAGCATAGGATCACATTTAATATGAATACTGCCTATTAATGTTGATGACAATTTTTTAGGTGTTGGGATGGGGTGGTATAATGTTGTTTCAGCTTTCTGGTCGAAAATATCTGTATATGCCCCCCCCCCAACACACACACACACACACACACACACACACACACACACACACTAAGGGTGGTCAATCAGGCAACTGACATCAGAATTTGTAACCATTTGTCACGGCTTTATACTTCAAAAACTCTTTGTTGAAATCGCGTTTGAAATCAATACACACAATGCATGCTCGCCAAGCCGTGATATCTAACATATCTACACTGTGCCTAAAACTTCTGAACTAATTCATTTGATATGTTTAATATGATGCTATCTGAATTGTAACCACGAACAAATTGATACCAACAGGTTAAACCAGGTATTATTACCAACAAGTCAAACATGCAAGAATAATTTGATTGTCGAGACATTACACCCACGAATCATAAATAATAAAGGTGGTTGTGCAGTTATATCTAGTCTTCCGAATATTATGGGAGTGTTTTTTGACAGGGTGACTGAATACTAAAGGTAGCTACAATGCATTTCTTTAATATATGGATGACGCCGAAGGCGTAGATTATCCTTTGTTAGGATGCTAATAGACTTAATTGCTAATCTTTTGTCTTTACACAGATGACTAAGTTAATTTCACGAAGTAAACCAGACTAAACATTTTGAACGAGCAAACAGCTCATAGTGATGAATTGCTTTTTCCATGGCATGGAAGTGACGTGTGTTACCATGGAGAAGGTTTCGTAGACTTGCCAGACTCGTTTGATTCTCAAGCATTTTAGCAGAAGGCACATGGGCGCATGGTGGTGTCCATGGCTGATAAGACCAGACGCCTTCTTCTGTAAAGGCAACCTGTTGGCCCTGGTTGCCTTCCATTATCCCGCCACAGAGAGTCGAAAATGATTGGTCAATTCTCATGCCATGTGTCTGTGCGTTTCCTTTGTACAGGGTACTCAAAAGAAAGCGTTTTGAACAAAAGCTCAACTCCACGGGATTTTTTTTTTTTTCCTTTTTTTTTTTTATAGAAAACTTGTCTTGTTCAACTGTCATACTCCAGCCCTTGCCAATAACACGCCGAGTAAAGTAAGCGGAAAAGAGTCAATGCAACTTCATCCGACTGACCATTTTAAGCCCAGCAATGTATTCAATTGAATCAGTTGATGTTGATTAATCATTAATTATTCAATTTGTGGTGTGAGAGCTAAAGTCACATACTCTTAGTATACGCTACCCGCATGTTCCAATCCATAGTCAGGGAAATGAAATTTTCGGAACAACGATTAAAAGGCATCATTGTCTGTGTGGGTCTCAAAGGTGGACGGCGGTCGGCAAAATCATACACAATAAATTACCAGATGCATTATACACGAGCAAAGGTTGCATCTTCGTTGGCAATGGAACCTAACCCACAATGGCACAGTTTAATTGCGACGTTGTACTGCAGAACAATGATTGATACAGGCACAACTTCCTTCAGATAAGTGGAAACTGGGCTACACGACCTATTTCCGCTCGAAATACCCGTTTTGTTGTACACACGCTGAATCCTTCTAGACTGAATCAATTTATTAGATTGTGTAAAAAGAAAAATATATTTCAAAGATACGTATGCCCCACCTGTTGAAGGCACGGGGGGAGGGGCGGGAGTGCATAGCAGGGTTCAGGAGGTTGTGCCCGACACTAGCCATCTAAAGCCTCAATTGTGTTCTGCATGCGAGTAGTTTGATCCTTGCCCACTCACACCACCCGGAAGAACCCGGATCGCAAATGTCGCCAACCATGATATTTTTACTTGATAAAACATTCTGAAAGAGACCTGTGTGAGAGATGTCTCCGGATGAGGTAACAAAGTCCCTTTAAGCAGGAAACAACTGTATAGGTTTCATGATATGTGACATGATAAAAGCAATAAAACTTGCAACAGTATGAATTCTTAAGTCGTGCTTTTTCCCTAAACACAACAATGTGTGACTGACACCGCTTACACACACACGCACACACGCACACACATACATATATATATATATATATATATATATATATATATATATATATATATATATATACATACATATACATACATATGCCAAATAACCACATGTACGGAAACACATGCTTTGCTTTTATGATCAAAATGTAGGTTCCTGATCACATTCATTTTCATTAAGTAATCTTATATCGCTAAAACTTATAACTTGTATTTTTTAAATAGCTCGATATGTCATTGTTTTTAAGTAAGTCTGGTGCTATTTTTGCCTCCCTTGATGATGATGATGATGATGATGATGATGATGATGATGAGGATGATGATGATGATGATGATGATGATGATGATATTCCAAATTATCCGCCGCAGAGGTGTCTTCCTAGCGGGAAAGTGTTAAGCAAATGCAGTGTGGTCCAGTGCCTAGGCTACTTCCCCATGTACCGGATGATCCAACCAGAAATAACACAAGTCAATATTCGATACAGGACGAATAAAACCGGGTCGCCCCACCCCCACCCCCACCCCCGCCCCATCCTTAACCCCGCCCTTTAAATCCCCTGAATCAACAGCTTTCCATGGCACGGGTAGGACTCTCAGCCGGATGACGATAAAGTTTGACAGAAACATCCAGGTAGGAGATTCATAGGTTCCGGCCATTACAAAGTGGTTTGAACTGCCCTGCTCTCTTTTAAGTCAATCTATAAAATCGTAGACTAGATTCACTACTAACTTAGCAGAATGTTTCACCCGGTTGATCCCGCCAGGAAACTCTCACTGCATGATGGCGGCTCAGAACATCTACGTGTGGCGAGATGACCATACTTATCTGATAAAACACGAACCTGCGTTTTTCACTTGGTAATGGTTCTATTAATTCAATATATGGATATATATATATTTTCAACATTTATTGGATAACTATGGTTTCAATCATGTATGGATGCAACAAGGAGTAGGAGATGATAATCTTTTTTCTAATCAGCTTTAAGCAAAGTTTAAAAGACTGCAGTATACAAATATAGCATGAAGAAACATATATAAATGGTAAATCCAAATTATAATGTTATAAAAATTTCAAGAGTAAATTAGAGCTAGCAAAGTATCTAACAGAGGATTTACTTTATAGACATAGAATTGCTTTATTTAGATTTCAATGTGGAAATAGAAAATTAAATATTGAAGTTGGTCGAAGGAGGAACATTGATAGGGGTGGGAGATACTGTGAACTTTGTTGAAACAACAAAGAAATATTCACAGAAGATGAATACCATGTACGTCTCGTATGCTCAGCATCAAATGAGGATCGTCTAAAATTCATTTCTAGGTGGTACTGGGAAAATCCCACAGAGGAAAAGCTTTATTTGTCAATGAAAAACCAAAATATGGATCTTATTAGCAAGTTCTTCAACATGCTCAAAATGAGAGAAAGTCTTACAAAATTAATTTTAATTCATTTTTTCATTTGTGAGCATATATATATATATATATATATATATATATGTATATATATACATTAAGCATCTGAAATTGGTTTAATGATCTGCAACTTGGAATGTAACTTACATGTATGTTTTTAAGTTAGACTGCCGTTAATTTCCAATGAAGACTTGGGGTCAAGCGAGACTGCATTGACAAATAGAAACAAAAATGCTAACAGTGGAAGTAAAACAAATATGTATGTTCACTAAATATTTAAAACAAGACAATTATTATAATACCTCAAGAAACACAACAACATAAGAGATCTTCTGAACTTTTATCAATTTCTTTTTTCTCATATATTTGGTCAAGTGAGATGTGCCACCTCCACTTATTCATTTTGCTGTATTATTTTGTACATTATTTCACACTGTACGCCTGTGGTCTGTATATGTCTGAAATAAAGAAATTATTATTATTATTATTATTATTATTATTACATACATATATATATATATATATATATATATATATATATATATATATATATATATATATATATATATATATATCATTTACAAAAAACTCCTCAAATCCTGTTTCGTCGGCATTTAAGCCAAAGGTATAACAATACATTGAACCGGTCATTGGCAGCAAGTTATCTCTTTAGTTAGACTTTTAATCTCAATTTGCTCTCGTATCCAATGTTAAGGATGAAACAAATTGCAATGCACGCATTTTCAAAATTGAAACAATGACCCATTGTTGTTATCACGGTCATTATTAAAACAAAGAGCCTGATACAACGTACATTTTACTTTGGTAGATTTTATTTTATCCATTTTAATTCAATAAATGGACTAATATGCTAAAATACAGACTTAGGACATGGGAGATTGATCTTGAAGGATAACACTGAATGTTAAAACACCCCTTCTTCTGGTCAAACTGGTCCTCAACAGCAAACAGTGAAGAAATACGAGGAACTTGGTCAGTTCTAGTTGTTACAGATTATTCAAGCTGATGAACAGTTATAAAATGTTGACATGTGAGTCATGTTCTTTCTGCACAGGAAATAGGAACCGACACTTATAATCTTAGCCAGCTGGCGGACAACACCCAAGCTGACCTGACTTGAGGCGGGGTTATAGGTATGTAACATTCGCTGAGGAAGTTTTCTTTGTTCGCTGTGATATGTTTATTCATTTGATAAAGCACTTTGCATAAACCTAAATCGTATTGTTTACAGGACACGCCAGGCAGCGAAGCGGCCCTGGTGAGGAGTGGACGCCTCTCCAGGACTAATTTGCGGCCTGGCCTGTTCTAGCTCGACGCTATGACCGCCCCCTAATTTATTTTTATAATAGAGAGAGAGAGAGAGAGAGAGAGAGAGAGAGAGAGAGAGAGAGAGAGAGAGAGAGAGAGAGAGAGAGAGAGAGAGAGAGAGAGAGAGAGAGAGAGAGAGAGAGAGAGAGAGAGAGAGAGAGAGAGAGAGAGAGAGAGAGAGAGAGAGAGAGTCACTTCCTAAAGCTTGAAAAGCCCTGGGAGACTGAAGTGGAATACGTGCATTTAGTGATATTCGACAAGGCAGCACACTAACTTGCATCCTCCAGTCACAAAACGACATGAACAAAAGCCCAATTTTCCACTTAGCTATGGAGATATACGGTCTTCTGTGCAACACAGATTCTTTCTTGAAAGGATCGTGAATATGTTTTTGTTATCTCAAGGAGTCTCGAGTTTCACTACATCGGTCACTTTTTTAGCGGACATTTTCTTTCCATTGTCAACCGCTGCTTGCAATTCATGACGCGTTGCAAGGTACTTGTCTAGGATAAAGCAGGTAACATTTGCTCGGGAGAAGAAGGTCGCTTTGCTGACAAGGGAAACTCTGACATCCATGTCGTGCACAATAATTATAACCACATTTACAGCAATTAACCCCCAATTAAAAAAACACATAAAAAACACTCCCCCAAAAAACATTAAAAACAAACAAACAAACAAAAAACAACTACAACAAACAAAACACACACACACATCACACACAAACACACACAGAAAGAAATCCCCAAATCTGTGGCGCGCCCTCTACGGTTTATTCCCATTTCGTAACTGTAACTGTCTGATTACCTCCATATATTAAATCCTCTATGAGTGATAATGCAGAACCTGCGAGCGATAGAAGGTCGACAGACTGTGTCACGTCTGCTGTCAAGCATCCTCAACGGTTTCCCAGATATTTAACAACTACTTGTTCAAACAACACCATCGGAATTTGGGGCAAAATAAAACCAATCTCTAATGGTACATCTGTCTGTCGAGATGAGCCGCAGTTCTTACTATGGTTCATACTCTGTGCATCGTTATTCAGCAATGGACCAAGGTTTCAAATGATTTACTCAAGACGTGTTCAACCTCCTGACATACCGCGAATCATTAGATCTTACAGCCGATCCACCCACTTCCACCTTCTTGGTCTGTATGCGAGAAACACCCCAACTTAAATGCAGTCCGCCACAACGGCCATTTCACATGATTATTGCGCGTGTGCGGTTGAAAACATTGGTCCCGAAAGTACGACCAATAAGGATAAAAAAGATTCTATGCCAGATTTCGATAGCGTTAGCTGTGGATATTTCAAAAGGCTTACAGTTGAAAAACACACAATTGGCCTTGCCTTTTTTCACCTAACAATTGAAAATACAAAAAAAACAAACAAACAAGCAAACAAATTGGAGCCACTTTAATCTGGCTCCGTCAAGGACCCCGGGTGGCGAACCTGGCTTCAAGTCAAACGTCTCGACGAAAATACTATACTCAGTACCACAAGTTACAGCATCATCGTGTACGACCCGCTCCGCTGCTGTCCCTGTGGTGAAACACAACAAAACTGGAAACCAAAACAAAGGCGTGCTGCATGTTCTTGTTCGTCACTGGTTTGGTACAATATGGCAAGTCAGATGAAGAGATTTGACCACGGGCAAACAACCCCCTGTTCCTCCTCCTCCTCCTCCTCCTCCTCCTCCTCCTCCTCCTCCTCCTCCTCCTCCTCCTCCTCCTCCTCCTTCTTCTTCTTCTTCTTCTTCTTCTTCTTCTTCTTCTTCTTCTTCTTCTTCGTCTTCGTCTTCGTCTTCGTCTTCGTCTACTGCGGCCCCAAAAAGTGCAACGATGAATTGCACAAAGCACTGAAATGCTAATCAGTAAGTAATTCATAGGCACTAGGTAGCATACATACCGTGACACTAAGCTACACTTTGGAAATATATGTATTTCACTGCCTATTTCATGAGCGAAAACAAAACAACACCTTTTTCTACTTTAATCTTCATGTGGTACAATATTTGCTGGTTGGACACGGACAGGCCCATGGCCATAATTTTTCAAGAAGCGTTTTGAAATTAACAATTAGTCAAATTATATTCACGAGATATCCACAGGACATAACACACAAAGCAGATGACTTAACCAACGTAGTGTTGCAAGGCGCTGCAGGTAGCGATACGAGCACAGTGAGTGATGGTCTTGCAACTTGAGGAATGAAATGTGTGCAGCAATCAGTTTCGTTTGACTTCAAAGCTGTATTGCGCCAAATCGACGGCCAATGTTTCTTGACACAATTATATCAATGTGATATCAATTTTTCTATTTTCTTCCTGAAACAGAGCCCGACCATTGCTGAATGTGCAAATCGGCTCGTGGTGTATAAAGTCTGCACTGAAAACGAACGTTCTATGCAAAGCAGACAATAAGAACATTTCAGTGCCAAAATCCAAAGTAATGTGAAAATGCACAGTTTAAAAAAAGTAAAGATAAAAAACCGCTTATGCTTTACCACAAAACCAAAACTACGGGAACATAATAGTGGAAGCCCATACCCTCTTATAATATACCAACAGTCTGAAATTACATTCCTTTATAGTTAACGTTATATAATAATTAGCCTTTATGTCATAAAATGTTGTTAGTTAATCAGTATTACACACGCACAAGCCAGTAATTATTCTCAACCATGCCCTAATTGTACTACATTAAGGGTACCGATAATGCTATAATGGTGCAATGTACATGTATTGCAAAGCAGATGAGCCGCAGGACCCACTTAACTGCTAGTTTGGAGTCATAGATGTTGCCCAAGGCTGTCCGATTTTCGGGTTATTCAGTAGGTAATTTCAAGTTTCTTATGTCTACGCTAGTCCTTCCCCACCCCTAAATTGCACCCAAGGAAAAAATATCACCATTGAAAACAATTTCTTTGTGACACACACGTGCAGGTGAATATGTTTAACTGTTCACCAGGCCAGAAGGAACATTACCCATTCATTTGATAATTTAAATCAGTGATTCCTCCCGCCACATAAAACTGCGATGACAGAGCATTTCGCTCGAGTTGTTTCCATATCAAAGAGCACCAAATTTGATGAACCACATGCCGCATTTTGACAGACCCATCTTTTTCACCCTCTAGGTGGCGTTTCAAAACAGGGAATCTTCTACATCCGAAGTCAAACTGAGTTAACATAATTATTCCCAGGCCGTTCAGTGTGCAGCTCAATCGACGAAAGGCAGTTACCACACTATGTAGTTTATACCTGAATGCACATATCGGACGGAATAGAACCATTAATATGGAAGTAAGACCATAGATTTTGGAGTGAAATTACAAAAGATGTTCTGTGGCTTAATTTTCTTTATAAGCTAGGCCTACCGGAAATGGATGCAAAAATTATCAAATGTTCTTTGTAGGTGTTGCTTTCTATCTTTATTTATTTTTTGATATACAAATAATTGCTAAAACCTCTTCATAAAGTGACCACGTGCTATTACAATCACCCTTTTTATTTTTTTTGCTAATATTAACTCTTTCACTGCCATATTTGGAACAGATTCAACACTTTTCCCCGGCGCGCTTTGGCCTCATTGCGCCCAGAGCGCGCCGGCGAAAAGCATTGATGAGATAAGATAGCTGCTGACCTGGAGTAGTATATTCTATGTGCGGGTATGCTGGTACCTGACTGAACGGTCCCCCCCCCCCCAAAAAAAAAACATAATCTAACACCCTTATCATTATTCAGATCAGTCCGTATTTTGACTTGAATCGCATTTGGCAGTGCAGGGGTTGAAGGTAAAAATATCGAACAAAAAACCTTCGTTTTGATCCTGCCTTAACTCTACATTCACGGCAGTCTATTGTCATACAGTAGATTAGTTCCACACCAGTGTAACCAGTACCTGTCCCTTCCCTTGGGGTGGAGTGCACAGATGTTGAAAACATACCGCCAGTCCCTACTTCCTGGCATGTGGATTGATGTGTATCAATATGCATTTTTGTAACCTGTGCTGGGTTAAGTATGCATTATTTTGCTATCCCATTTTGATGATTATTTGCAAGTATTGTACTATTTACTGTCTTATTTCGATTATTATTCGTATATATTGTATTATTTGCAACATTTTGTTGATGTTTTCTTGCATTATAAATAATTTTACTTCGATGCATTATTTTAATATACTGTGCTATTGGAGATCTCACTTAGAAATATTATTTCAATATACTGTATCATTAACCATCTCATTTTGATTTATTATTTGTTATTTGTATCAATTTTATCATTGATTAGAATGTTTTAATTTCGACATAGTATTCATTGTGTGAAAGTTGTTCCATTTTGCCACAGTATTTGTATTTTGTAAGTCCAATCGTTGTGGCATTTGTATGTACATATATTGTATTTAACAGTTTCGATGTATCATCCTCTCCCGTTTTCAGGTTTTTTAATAAAACATATCATCATTATGCATGAGCGAAATATCATGGCTAATAGGAAAATGGAAAGCAGTCTTTTGTAAATGTTTAACAATAGATCACTGTTCAAAGTGACAGTCTTGTTCAATAATGTATGTTGAGTCCTTATTCACGCCCTACATGGAAGCACCTTTTGCTTTTATTTCAACGTTTTGGCTTCAACCATCAGTTAATTCAAAATATAGTCACGGAATAATTAGACCTCTGCACCTTGCGGTTGGGAAGGGCAATAGTGTTTTTTCTGTACATTGTGGATCTTTGCTGCCTCAATTGCTGCGGTCTCTGCGAGATAGAACCAAAAAAATGTCTATGGGGTTTGAATTTGCCAGGGACCTGCATGCACCAACAGAATGATCAAGTGTCAATGCAATGCAATAATCACATCAAGAGTTCGGAGTAACATGTGCATCGGACAAAATCTTACACCTTGCGTATACTTAGGTATGGGTTGTGCCAGGACCTGATGCATAAGTTGCTCCGATTTGGTCTCTGAACTTGTTCCGTGCTGGCTCGGACCGACCAAAAGCAAAGGATGGGAAAGGGATTATTGATTACAAAGGTGACTTTGTCACAGCATAGGATAAACAGGGAATGAAGGGGTCCTGTTGGCGGTTCACTAATTCAAATGTTAAGCCTGTACACAGCTTACGTTTTGTGCTTCAGACATCAAGTCATGCTGCACCAGAATGGCCCTTCGTAATTATACTGAAAACTACTAGGTTTTATAATTAAAAGAAAATTAGTTTCTCGATCGATATTAAAAAATACCCATTGCACCCCTGAATAAAGCAACACAGGGGAAGCTGTCGATATGCTACACACGTCTATGTCCACTGTGTTTTTCCGTGCTAACCCTTCACCCACCTTGAGCCTCATTTCCAGCCAAAGCTGTTGTCGTTTGCTCATAAAAAAAAAACAACAACAAATATTGTAAAGAAAGCAATGAAAATCAATTGAAATATTTCAGGCCGTAATATGTGGTGAACACGGCAACCCGGCAGAAGATGCACGGGATTCATTGTCAAGTCTTTACCAGTGGGAGCTAACTGACTCACCACTCTTTTGTTTGATTGAATCATTGTCACTTGGCTGCATGCATATGCTCGCAGGATGCAGATGCTAGCCAGCTGCAATGGCTGAGATTAGAATGGGAGCAAGTGTTTCATTCCACACTCTATGCTGAAAACAGTGGTATTTGTACCTTTCATATACATTGGGGCGAGAGCAGTTCGTCTCTACTTTTGTGTGAATACAGGGTCGCTGGGTCTGGCCATGTACGGAAACCAATATATTTTCCTGGCAAAGCTGTCACGGACAAAGCCCAAACTTGATGTAGCTTCGTACTCTGGGGCTTTTCCAGCGTGGCCATTTATTTCTTCCGCCAGTGTTTTGCTCTCAAAAGATCATATAAATTTGTCTGAATACCCAACTCCCCGAATAACCTCAACTGGCCGAGCGTAGGCTGTATTGCGGACAAGGGGCCTTGTAGCCTTCATTTGAATGCAGTACCATCCGCAGACCCGTTGATTTAGAAACACCTTCAAGCTCCCCGTGCATTTCTGTATATCCATATCTACATGCAGGCATACACTACATCACCCTGCCGCCTAGACATCCACGCCGACCCGGCTTTCAGAGCATCAATCACTCAGGACCAATTTGTACATATCAAAAGGTAATTGCAGTCCATAAATTCGGTGGAAAGAACAAATGAGCGCGGTAATGCCGCCTTTGCAATATCCCTAGGCCGTGGCTACCCTTTGGCCTCAGCTGTCTTGTAATCCATCCAAATTTAAGTAGCATATACAGTAATTGTTCCTATCCGTTCATGTGTTTATTGGTTGTCAGTTGTCTGCTTTTTTGCCGGCAGTGACAAAGTGGGACACAACCGAATACGTGCACGTTATTTGCAAACTTTAACGAGCCGACAATAGGATGTTTTTGTGAAAATTGATTTGTCTGCTGCTTTTGCATGGACAATGTGCCCGAACTGAGTCCTTTGCCGAGACGGCATCAATGCCTCAGGGAGGCCTTGGCCGCTTTCTGCTCTCTCCCATGTTCATTTCTTGTCTCTTAATGTCAAAAATATATAATCCAAATCGTGATCTGTCATTAAATTAAGAAGTATATGGTATTCTAGTTGGATATGGTTAGAATGTATAGTTATTCAATGCAAACTAGACTTGCGTACTCACCATTTTACCACGATCCTCATTCATCCTGCATCCAACGATTGGCAAGCTTTGGCACTCAACTGCGCATGCGCTTATTCCGTCCGAACTGCTGCAAAACACATGGATGCTGCTGCACTAAGCGAACGATATGTGCCACTGTCTTTAGTATTCTGTACTACAATGTTTCATCTACTGTAATACTCAGTACACCAGTCCTATATTATATCCCGTCCCAACGTTGAATTGACTCTTCAAGGTACAGAGAAATCGCCGGAACAAGTGGCAATATGGTGCATATGCCAAGCGTCAGAACATATGGAAGTGCGGAGTAAGTAAGCCCGCGATGAACAGGTCGTTCCAGCGGCGGTAACAAGTGCGCTTTATGGCCTGCCTTACTTCATAATTGAAGTATAATTCAATAATTCCAATGACGAGAACCCTAATTGGACCGTATGTCCGGCATAAAATAGCATGCGGGCAGAGCTGTCGATTGCATGGGCAGCCCATATAGTGTGCATTGCGTATGAGGAGGCAGCGTTAATAGTCGGACTTGTTATAGTGATGTAAATGGTGTGAAAGTGACTTCTGTTCAAAGCCATATATCTCTGCAACATGTCCCATTAACATAATAAATCTACACGTCCCCATGGCCACAAGAAACTTGAGAATTTATTAATCTTCTGAAATAATTTATGCTTAACTCTATATACATGATGAAACGTGGGAAGCTGGTCATATTCAAGAATTTCTGGATATATCTGTACATAGTTTAAATTTTACTATTTTTTATTCGTATCTTCACGTGTAGAAATTATTGCAAATGTGCAAATTGAGTAGCGCTTTGTTGTTCCGCAAAATGTATTCACTTCACATTGGCAGCCCTCTATCTTCTGTCCGTTTGAGTTTATGAAAATATCACTTCCTTCTTTTTACCGCCAGAAGATCAATGAGTAAGGTGCACGTGGTTTTTATTTAGCGCTAAGCCGGCATTTGGTGCCAGAGATGTATCCACACTCATTAAGTCATTGTTCTGCCTCACCATTTCCTTTTTTTCCCGTGCATTTGGCCCAATAATGACTATTCTAAGTTTGCAGTTCCCCATTTTTATTAGTATAACTTCCAATGAATGATATGTAACATTTAACAGAAAACAATAATTTGTACCAAAAATCTCAAAAAAGGGGATTTTTTGGTCTGACGTTGAAGCGCCATACTTATAGCTGCAGCTTCTAAAGGTAAAATTGATAACCTCGTATAATTAAAAATTGGAACAAAGCGAGTGTAAAATATAAATATATAATTGTCAGATTGCTAATAATTTAAGCAAAACTGATGTTCCAGTAGTATTTGATGGTTGGTATTGTCACTTTTTGCACTGAAATGCTTTTTATCTAAATAATTGTAAGCAATAACCATAGCCTATATATCCGCACAGTATAATATTGAACAATGTCTAATTGTCGTCGTCGTCGTCGTCATCATCATCATCATCACCACCACCACCACCACCATCATCATTTGCCTATTATCGTCATTTTTATAAATATTATTGCCATTGTCATTATCGTCGTTGTTTTCTTCATTTCGTCCCGTTTAGTTTTTTTCGTATAATTTGGGATCTTTTTTACCGTTGTGAAAAGTTAGAGATGCCACGTAACGAAAACAAATGGCAACCTATGAATTTACTACTGAGAAATATACACGCACGAAGTATAGTTTATAAAAATGATTTTATTTCCAGACCAACAGAGAATATATGTCCAGTGCCGTGTTTTGATCAACAAATGTGACGAGCCAGATCTTTCAGAGCTTATACACGATGAAGTCGCGGGCTGAGTTATGTATGCTTTGAAAGACCTTGCGAGTCGCATCGGTCAATCGACACACAGACACCAGATCTGATATTTCACTTATCGTATGTAAAAATGAAAAAAGAGAACATTTTGACCAAATAATAGGGCATTTGTGAAACGGTATTCAAAGATGCAAAACGGCCTCTAAAACTGATCTGCACAGCAACGGCGCAGACTGATTGTGAATATTCAAAAATGTACTTCTCCCCGCCGACAAGATTGCGCATGTCATTTGACATATTAGGTAATGCTGACCAAGGTCATGCACCAAAAGTTCATTCATCCAAACAAGGAATTATAACAATGGTCTCATCGAATACCACGCATAATATCACATATTTATGGTTGTAGTGTTCCATTATCAGCTATAAGGATCTGCGACGAAGAAAAAAAGGAGAGAGAGAGAGAGAGAGAGAGAGAGAGAGAGAGAGAGAGAGAGAGAGAGAGAGAGAGAGAGGACTGCAAAATTTAAATCTATGGTAGATGACATAAAATATCTATGAATATTATAGAAGATAAACAACCAAAATATCCCATTTCGTGTGTTGCAGTCCATTAAGATTAAGGGAGCTAAATTGGGCTGATATGTTTATGTTAATTTCGTTTAAACCGATAATGGTAGACATGGAGCTGCAAAGGTACATCATCATCATCATCATCATCATCATCATCATCATCATCATCATCATCATCATCATCATCATCATGGGGGGGGGGGGCTGGGGGTTGTGTTTTCATCTGCTAATTGGCATTCTATTTATGATGTGGGTCATAAATAAAACACACATATTTTAATACGTTGCAATATGCAGAGGATGGTTAACTAAATCATTCATTATGTCTGTACTTCGAACTACATTAAATCCTAGTTAAAAAAAGGAAACTAATAATACTGTAATGCGCGTTGAATGCATGGAAGCAGACTACGGTGCATGCATTTCAACGGCAACTTGTAGATCAAAATTCAGGGGTTTTGCTAAATGTTTTTTTCATCGGTACATGTCCTGCAATGATAAACTGGCAATGCACAACCACTATGAATTACCGAGCCGCACCCCAGCAACCCATGCACACACGACTGTTTTTATTTGAGGCATAAAAACGCTGACATGCAAGTGGAAGGGTAATTTACTTCTTGTGTTAGGTGATCACAAAATTAATCTGATATTAGACCCCTTTTGAATTATCGGTGAAAACATATCATTACTCAGATCACTGCAAAAGGATTTAACATTGTGCTTAATGTATTTTCGTGATTTATCATTCTGTGCTTTCTCGATAGCCCATTTCGCGAAGTTTCTATCCCAGATGAGGGATAGTGAATTAGTCTATATTTCTAAAGTGATGTCCAGAGGGACATAGTAACTTCACCTCCAGACCAAATGTCAGATATATGTATTCCTTATATAATAAATATATAGACTCTGTCGACAGCAGGGCCTTGGAGAAAAAAAATCGCCGCGCATGCGTCAACCAGACACAAGGCTTCTTCTTATGCTTTGTATGTGGATACAGATTTTCAATTTATCTAGGGGACCTGGTCCTACTTATACGTTAGAAGACTTCCAAATTCACTAGGATCCTATCAGTCGTGCAATCACTACAGCTACCGTTACCAGACACCGGCAT
The DNA here is from genome assembly GCA_964020975.1 of Hermodice carunculata. Classification (NCBI taxonomy): domain Eukaryota; kingdom Metazoa; phylum Annelida; class Polychaeta; order Eunicida; family Amphinomidae; genus Hermodice; species Hermodice carunculata. Next base: position 95,825,731 of record OZ026616.1, on the reverse strand, counting down.
CATCGCTTCATCTCACGCTGTTTTTGTTCATCAGCAGAGCCATTCAAGTCAACCCAGGGCTTGACGGCAACGAGAAGAGACGGCCGAAGTGTCCGTGCGTCACATGCGGCAACGGCGTAAACTACGAGAAGAAGCAAAGCCGTGAGCACTGACCGATGCAATGATTGGGTACATGTACCCTGTAAGAACAATGCCATCACAGAGCAACTCTCCAATCGCATCGTCTTCAAGAGCTCAGAGTTTTCACATATCTGCAATAAGTGCTCACTCTGTGACCTGTCATTCAGCGCCAGTGATACTTTTCCATTAGAAGAAGAGGGCCCTCCAGCAGACCACATCCATCCTGGAGACTCTAGTACCCAGCCCCAGGAACATCCCCAAGACTACGATGACCCTCCACCCAGACCATCCCAGAGACAGGTGATGAAGACACCCACTACGAATGTTTTAGAAGAAAGGGACTTCATTTTGTACATTTAAACACTAGATCTCTGCTATCTTAAATATCCAAAATAAGACAGTTAGCTGGTAAGTTAAAAGCAGCGGTGCTTTCAATCAGTAAAGCATAACCTGATTACTCCCTCTCGAATGATGAAGTAAAAATAGATGAATATACCTTAATAAGAAAAGATCGCTCCAGAGCTGGCGGAGGAGTATGTGCCTACATAAGGACATACCTAGCTTTTTAATACTAGAACAGAGAAACAATGTGACGACCTGGAAACATTGTGGCTTGAACTTTAACTACAAAAAAAAAAAAAAACAAAAAAAAAACAAAAAACAAAAACAAAAACAAACAAAAAACACACACACACACACACACACACACACACACACAAACCCCCAAAACAAGGCCCATTGTATTTGGCGCCATCTATTGGCCACCAAAGGACAGTTCTTTTTAACAAATCTAGAAACAGTCTCATCTCAAATACCTACAGACTGTGATATCTTAGTCCTTGGTGATTTTAGTAACTGTTTTTCTAATCAGCAGTCACTTTTACAACGCAGTTACAGACAGGCGTTAAATATATAATAAATCTCACTCAGGTAATATATGAACCCATCAGAATAACAGCTACGTTCTACTCTGATTGATCATGCACTTTGTAACTGCACTGGAAAAATAATACAATCAGGCACCATCAATACTGGTTTTAGTGATCATTCTTTTATATGTTGCACTCGAAAGGTATTACATGGTCAAATTGGCCAACATTTTATTGTGAAGATCAGGTCCATGAAACACTATGATAAGGAGTCTCTTGAGCAAAACGTAAACCGTGTTGACTGGTCAAAAGTCAAACAGCGCATTGATGTAAATGTAGGTCAACCTTCAAAACATTGTTTACCATAGTCATTGATGAAATTGTACTAGTAAAACAAGTCAGAATAAAAAATAGAACAGAGCCTTGGATGTACCAGGAGATTCTAATGTATATTAGTGAGAGAGATAAATCCCTGTATCTCTCAAAGAAGAATCGTAGTAATCAATTATTCTCCAGCCATTTCTATTCAAAATTACGTTCTATGACAAACAAAGTTCAAAGGGAGATTAAAAAAAGGAAAGGCCGACTATTTCGGCAATAAGATTATAGATTGATAGATAGATAGATAGATAGATAGATAAATAGATAGATAGATAGATAGATAAATAGACAGATAGATAGATAGATAGATAGATAGATAGATAGATAGATAGATAGATAGATAGATAGATAGATAGATAGATAGATAGATAGATAGATAGATAGATAGATAGATAGATAGATAGATAGATAGATAGATAGATAGATAGATAGATTCTTTAACCAGGGTACCTGGCTCAGTGCAAAAGCTCTGATCTACCGCCAGGCCCTGGATGATAAGATGGATACATATGATGATGAAGCGATGACAGTTATAAAATATAACTCTCTATACATTGAAAATATAGGTTAACTGAATACAATATATAATATAATAAAAGAATATCACAATCTAAAAACATATATCAACATAGACAACATAGTCCTACAGACATAACTCAGGGGGAGTAAAAGCAAATGGAACCTTCAGTGAGAAGGAGAAGGGGGGGAGGCTTTACATATTAATGTCGGGCTATGGCACGATAAACTGGAGCACAAGCTCCGACCATCAGACCACATCCCCAACACAAAATTATTGTCGCAGCAGGCTATGATCTGACGACCGGAACCAGCCAGGTCTTAAAACATGAAAGTGCAGGGGCATTCCTTTCATCTTGGGGCAGGGAATTCCATGCGACTGCGCCTCTGTGGGTCATCCTGCCCTTGCCAATATTATATCGGGAGCGTTGCACATATAATGAATTGTTGAATGGAGACCGAGTATTATGAGAGTGTATTTCCAATACTTTATGGAATTTTGATGTGATGTATTCGGTCATGAGGTTATGCGTAGCCTTGTACATGAAGACATGACTATGCAGATTTCTTCTTTCCTGTAGTGTTAAAATATTGGAGAGTTTATGATGTTCAAAAATCGGTGTATATCTGTTTGATTTGTTTATTATCCTTAAAGCACGGCTCTGTAGAATTTGGAGTCTATTTTAAATTGGCAAGAACAGGAGTCCCATACGGTATCACAGTAGTCCATGTATGGAAGAACAAGTGACATGTACAGAGTCAGGAGATGTTTAGGTAGATATTTGCTTGCAATCCCAAGATGGTAATTCTGCAATTTACTTTCGTGGCAATATGTTCAATATGTTTGGAGAAAGACCAAGTGTGGTCCAGCACCACCCCCAAGTACTTGAAGGAATCAACCTGCTCAATAGCAGCATTGTCAATATGAATGTCTGGAGGTGGGCAGATCTTAAGTCTACTGGATGTGCCGATAATCATGAACTTGGGTTTTTTTGTGTTTAAAGTTAATTCGTTGGCCTGGAACCTATCAGATACATTTTCAAGTTCAGAATACAAGGTCATTTCTATGATGTTCATGTCTTTTGCGGAGACATATAATACTGTGTCATCGGCATACAGTAGGATATTGGAAAATTTGATGCAATAAGGTAGATCATTGATATATAAAATGAAAAGCAGAGGTCCAATTATAGACCCCTGAGGGACACCGTATCTGATGGCTCTTGCCTCAGACAAGCAGCCATCAACCACGGTTTTCTGAGTTTTATCAGTGAGATAGAACCAGCTAATTTCCCTGTCCTCGACACCGTACACCCTCACCTTCAGAAGCAAAATATGGTGGTCCACAGTTTCAACTGACAGGTGTCTTATTCATATAACTGATTTCATCAAAACGCAAGTGTCACATGGCAACTGCGTCGAAATGGTACTGCTTGACCTTCAAAAGGCATTTGACACTCTCGACCATGACACCCTGTGCAACAAACTGGATGCTATGGGCGTAGGGTCATCTGGTCGGTTAAAGTCTTACCTTTCTGACCAAAGACAGACTGTCTGCGTCAATACCCATTTTTATTTATGATTAAATGATGTGTTTAAAATTTCCCATGGCACAGCCCCACAATATCTGTCTGAATATTTTAATTAATTTTTAGTTTTAAGTACAACATCAACATAGGTATAGTACGCCAAACAGTTGAACAATTTTCATGTTCCCAAAGTTAGAGGCCCTGCAAAAAAGCACTTTTACTTTACAACAATACAACAATGGAATTCATTTCCAGAAAGTGTCAAACTTGTCAGTCATCAAAGTTTTAAAACAGCAGTCAAAAGACTGTAATGGAGAAAGCAGCAACAGAGAGGATCAAATGTTTTATATAATGTTAGTTTTAGTATGCTGAGTAATGTGAATGTATGTACCTGCCTCTAGTTTCTAATTTTATTTTACTGATCAACATACAAACTATTTGTATTATTTATATATACATGCATATATGATATGTCTATATGTATTATATTATTTGTTTTGATTTCCAACATACCAAGAGTTTTAATGTATTTTATTTATTATTGCATTTATCATTTTATAATATTTATTGTATATCATCTCCCATCCTCCTCTCACTATTACCATCCCATTCACTGTTTAACAGGATCCAAGTGCAAATGAGAACTTTTTTAGGTTATCCTGAGCAATAGGATTCATATTTTAAAGCGCTCCTTTATATTATAGTATAACACTTTCTTTACAAGGATGTTTTATGTACTGTATCTTTATTTGTACTGTTTATATTTGATTACCTTTTTGTGTTGTATTTTTTATTGCCAAATAAAATCAATCAATCAGTCAATCAATCAATCAATCAATCAGAATCTGTCTACACTAAAAACGGAAATCAAATCTCAACATTGCTGATGCATATTTGGTAAAATGTAGTTTTTATGACATTTTGGATATTTCTTGAAAAATAGTCAAGAAAAAGTAACCAATATCGCGCTGTTACGATGTCAATGTATGTATCTGCACTCCCATATTATGGATTTTTCATTCAAGTAAAAAAGATTCTCACAAAAGTGATACAAAAATAGGAACATGTCTGTTCTTTTAAATGGTCACTTTTGCTGAACTCTTCATTGATTTATCTGTATTGAAATGAAGCGATCAAAATCTCTGATACAGTTTTGTCCTCAATGGTTCTTAAGTAAGTCCGTTTTTACTTGATTAAATTTTGGGGAATTAGTTTTGGAGACATATCCAAGTGAAACGATAATTTTGGCACAAACACCGAATATTGTTATGGCTGAATGTAAAGTTGAATTATCACTTAAGCAGTCGCTTGTCGTAGATTTTGATGAGAGGCTCCAGGAAAGGCTATAGCATTAATTAAGAGTTTCAAAGAGATCATAAACGTATGTGTGAGATCAATTTTTATCTAAGATTGCCCCCCCCCCAAAAAAAAAACAGATTGTAAAAGGTGTGGATAACATAGAAAATGAAAAAAAATACTTTAGGGTCCAAATAATTCAATGAAAACAAATCCAATGAGAGAAAAGGTTGTGAGATAATAAAATCTTGTATTTACGATCCACTTACAATACAGTCTTTTCTCCGCTCTACGGCCCCAGGCTGGCTGAATAACAGCCAGCCCCTTTGGGTATTTACACTAGCCATACTTGGTCATTTGCTTTAGACCACAATGTTACGCCAGATGAGAGCATGTATGACCACCATTTTTTTTTTAATCTGATGACAACCGCAGAATATTTGTGAAGTTCAAACCTGCTATCTCTTTTGGCTGTAAATTAAGCAGACTTAAGTCCGGAGAAGCAAAAAGTGAAAGGCCTACCATGTCTTCTTTTATCTTTGGTACTAATGATGAAATTTGGGATTTAAGTGGTTGGGCCTACATGTTTTGAAAAAATAAAGTTTATACTTAATGACTATCTCAATAGTTGAGAGGACCGGTTGAAAACCACCAGTTACCTTTCATGGGTGACTGCTTGTCTCAAGTCAAAAATGAAATTTGTTTCTTGACATTGGTATTCGAAGATTAATGTTTTGGTAACTCTTGAATATCTTTGCTGTAATTCTTGGCTTGAAATTTATAAGCATGTGTTTGTCTGAATTATTTAAAACAAGACAATGTGTGCTTTCAACACATTGCAATGCAACCTGACTTTAAAATGGCAAAATTCCACAATGTAATGATCGATAAATGAAGTTATTACGTCTTAGCTGATTTATACCAAAGCATAGAATTGCACATGGTAATTTGCGTGATCAGCGATAATGGAAGATTTTACGGATTAAGTGTCGTGATTCAAAAATACTCAATTTATAAAAATAGCAATCCAGTTTATGTGTTCCTTAAATATGCCTTCACATTTTCAGAAATACGCGTCCCTCAAATTTTGCCCTGCAGTTCTAAAAGTTGATCAAGATACACTTTGACACCGTGAATTCAGTCAAATTGCGAGAAAGTTGTAGGATGTGCTAACGCAAAGTTTATCATGTGACAAAGTGCTAATATTCCTTGGAGATAATTTCTTCCAGCAACCATACTTTGTAAACAGTTGATAGCCATCCTTTCATATAAATTTTGAATTCAATGTCCACATTTTTATATATTTCAGCACCAAATTGAAAGAAAATTATAGAACAATCATACAACTTTTTGTGTTCTGATACACAAAGAGTTCATATAAACCATGTTAATTCCATTTTATTTTTCTTAAGAGGGTATGCTCAACTCGTCTGTGTCAAGTTTACCACCAACATATATGAAATCAACCAATTGTTACAGCTCGTCGATGCAAAATACGCGTAAAGTAATTCCTGGTTGGAACGGAATGGCTGAATCTGTCGGCAGCAGGCTCTTTTTTGGCATTTAACCGGAAGCAAATTGATTCTCCATGTGCAGGAATCATATCAGAAAGACGTTGTTTAATTAAAACAGAAAAAAGTAAAGTATGCCAAGGTCTGTAGACTCTGTATTTTATTCTCTGCAGAAAAATGGTCGTGTTACACAAATCAGTCTCATATGACGAGGCTGAGATGTGCAAACTCAGGGCTGAAATTGACCTTTTAGTTCAGTCAAAATACTGCATGTATAAAACAACGATTTCCACATGTTTAATTTCTGCTACAAGAATTACCATTAAACCCCTTAAGTAAGGAAAGCATGATTTCTATTCTGGTCATTATACAGATTTTCTTATGTTTGCTGTTGAATTATTTCATGTTCGCTTGTCGTTGATATTTCCTATATCTGGTCCCCCAGAAGGGCTTCTTAAAATCATGTTATAACCTACTCCAAAATCTAACCCACCCACCCACCCCCCCCGACAAAAAAAAAACAATGAAAAAAACAAACAAACAAAACCAAAAGAAAATTCCTCACTAATTCCAAAAAAATATAAAGTGCCTCGAATGAATGTCGGTTCAAATGGAGTTAAACAAGGTGATGTTCTATCGCCAACATTATTCAATACCTGTGTAGATAACCTTCTCAATAGATGAGGCATTTTGGCTTTAGGTGTCAGGTGTAGGCAACAGCTTCCTTGGTGCCGCTGCCTATGCAGAAGACATTACGCAGCTAACGCTAACTGTTACGTAGATGTCTCGTTTATTTGGTACATGATCCTCTATTGCGAGTATAATGCTATCTTCAACCCGTTTGATTGATGTTTCAACGAAAGCGATATAATTTCTTTTGAAAGTCCAAAAATAGAATCTGTGGAATGTTCCAAGCACTTAGGTCATATTCCAGGTCCCAGTGTCGCTAAGGGAAACATACAAGAACACATAATTATTTCAAATGGATGTGAATCTCTTAATGTGTCAATTTAAACATGTATACTCAACCACAAGATATCAATTCTGGAAGCTCTGTACGCAGCTCCATGGTCGCATATTATGGGATTTTTTATGGTGAAGAGGTTGGCAGGTTTTTAACAAGTTAGAGAAAAACCAGTCCCGAAAACAGTCCGTTACATATGAAAATAACCCTATCCTGCCATTTTATCTTGTTTCCCACCATTTGTTACGATTTAGACGTTGAGTCACAAATGTTTATTTATTTATTTATTTATTTATTTATTTATTTATTTATTTATTTATTTATTTATTTATTTATTTATTTATTTATTTATTTATTCATCTATCTATCTATCTATCTATCTATCTATCTACCTACCTACTTACCTACCTACTTACTTACTTACTTATTTATTTATTTATTTATTTATTTATTTATTTATTTATTTATTTATTTATTTATTTATTTATTTATTTATTCATTTATTTATTTATTTATTTATTTATTCATTTATTTAACTTCTTCACCAATCAGAAAAAAACGATATTGTTTAGCTAATGGCCAAAACAGTAAATAGGTTGGCAAGCAATCTGTAGTACGCAAATCTCCTATCTATATCCTTTCTATATATTTTTTTCACAAATCCAATAGTATATACCTTCTTGATTAAGATAATGGTATGGATGCGATCCGATAGACCCCAAATCTTAACGCAAAGAGCTTTTGTATTGGGCCACCTTATATCTAGTCATCGCAAATAAGATTTCGTATTTTTGGAGTATTTGGATTGAGTTGAATTGATGCATGTTATAAAACTGCGTGCCGAGGAAGATTTACAGGTGAGAATATTGCTTAAGGCTTTTGAGCCGACACTTCACTCAAAATTTATAGGACGAAACGAATACATATTTTGAGACTAGCAATGGGCATTGATTATTATCATCATTATTATTATTTGATTCGACGTCTTTGCTTTAAATTGATATTGGGTTTAGATTACTATGTTGTTGGAAGTGTGCAAACAGTAATAAGAGTCGAGAGAGCAAGCACAAAGGAACTTTCGTATATTGAGTTCATGGCTATTCAAAAGGAGATCACTGATCAAGTTAAGTTAGAAAGGTACTTTTTTGTTGTGGAATTTTCAAATCATTGCCGCGTGAAAAGGATGTCTGAGATAAACATATTAACAAAATAATATCAGCATACCGTGGATGTAAAAAGAGTTATCCAGAATGTTTTTGAAAGAAACTTACAATTTTAGTGCAATGATAAGGTCAATTCACCATATACGCCTTTCCGATTGTAACAAAAATATTTTTATAATGTAAATTAATGTTGAGGTGCTCATTTTTACAAAATTAAATAAACTATTACGATTAGTCATTAAGAATTGTATGGATTTTTTTACTGTTTTCATCAAACTTCCTCGTGAATCTGTACAAGATTTCGAAGCTTTAATAATCGAGTAGATGCCAAATATTAAATACCTGCTTTGCGCTCATAAACATTAAGTATAATTCATGAATATTTTGCATTAAAATTTGCATGTTGGGCGGTATCAGTCGTAAGCTTCCAAGAATTTGACAACTGGGCAACCGAAATGTGTCAACCCTCGATTTTTCTTACATTATAAACAACTTGTATGAAGTAGTACAAAAATACGCTTCACTCTAAGCTGATTAATTGGCGGTGTAGATAATATGTTTAACTACAATTCCATTTATTACATTTTATGTATTGAGAAGCAACGACACGCTACTTGCCTACGATACATGCATTATTTACAGGGGTAGATAGTAGGAAGATTACCCCGGGGAGTTCAATCAAGCCAAGCCAGCTACCGCTGAATGACAATGGCCTAATGTTATAAAGAATTAGACGAGGGGATGCGCTGTGACATATAGGCTGGGTCTGTTGAGAAATGCGATACTAAAGTAGTCCTGAGCTCATGAGCCTTTTCTTGGTTGGAATTCGAATAAATCAACAGCTTTCTTAATATGCCTCATCTGCAAAGATAATTATCACACTAAGTTTTTGCTGTTTTTGAGGAATTTAAGAAAATTTTAGAAACAGAACGACATTTGCGGAGCGCTTTTAAGCAATTCGAGCGAAAAAGAGTTAATGCTTTGCTCCCCTTCCCGAAGCCACAGATGTGTAGTTTGAACGCAGGCCGTTCGTAATGTATGCGCATAAAATGTGTGAATCATTCTTATAACAGTATGTAATGTGGCGGTATTAACACCAAATGGATCGATATATGCAGGATATAATATATGAAAACAAAGGCGTACTTCTTCGAACTTTCATCGGTCCAAAATATTTTATTTTGTTTTGCGAAGAGGTTGTTGCTGCTGGATATACGCACGCAAAACTTATAGTGCGAAATACATGTTAGATTTTGCACGATATGTTTCCTTAAATTATACTGAATTGCCACTGATTTTATTTAAAATATTTAATTTGGCAATTGTACATTTTTACACTTAAGATAACAGTTCAAAACCTCTTCTTTGTTTTTGGCTCGTTCGGAAAATATTGTGGCATTTTGTGTATTCAAAGTTCAAACTGTACAAGAATTTAGCGAAAGTTCAGATTTTACAAAGGCCGAGAGGGTGCCAAAACATGTCATCCGATTTCTTTGAACCACATCAATAATAACATAAAAAAACATGTAATTAACATTATCTCCACGTATTAATTGTATCATGTAAAGAAAATTACTCATCAATGCCATATCTACGTTCAAATTGCATAATTTAGCGAAGAAGTTTGCGAATTTGCGTTTTAAATATATAAATGCTGAATGATACGTAGCTTTGGTTGTATACACTTGAGTCACTTAACTCATAAGTGTCATTCTGCACGTGTTTACACTGATTCTAGCACCATTTGACAACATCAGTTAGACAAATTCAATGTAAAAATTAACTATTTATACTTTCATTATAAACAATTATCAGAGTCAAAACTAGATTATAGCTACACGACCTTTTTGATACTTTCTCCGAAGTCCATCTGCTTTCTCATGTCTTTTGTATATCATCATTTGTTAATTTTGCTGGGGGGGGGGGGTTGCATCCTAGTATCGAATGAATTATAAGTTCCGCGGAAAATCTACAATCTTGCAAATCCAATCAGCTCACCCAGATATACTTATGTCCAAATATACGCATCCATGTGTTTGCGCTTGTGTCTATGTTCAAGACAGCAGTTGTATGACTGAAGAATCTTTTGGGGCGATTACGAGCCAGTATCGATCTGGAAAAATTCTACTTGTCGCGAAAGACAAGTTTACCTCCTTAAGTACCTTACATGTCCAGGTAAACGCAAGGAGATCTTAAGGTCAAATTCTTTGAAAGCCTTTATATTTAAAAGTGAAAGGTCTGTAACGATTTCACCAGTAAATTCACAGCGTTTGCTATACACATTTCAGATGATGTGTATTCAAATAAATTCATTTACTTTTTTTCTATAAAATAACCGCAGAACAGATTTCTCCCCACTACCTCCTAAATTAAACTACCATCATGTATCAGATGATTTCCACTATTGCAGTTTTTATATGATCTCTGCAAACACAAATCTGTCATGTGGAAGTTTCTTTCGATTTTACGTCAACAGAGGGCAGCAACGGATATTTGGTATGATAAAACCTTGGGAATATTCATTTTCTTTTTTGCTCTGGGCATAATTTGAACTGGTTTGATTCATGGCCCAATCAATGTTTTCGCAATAGACATAACCACTCCAGACCATTTAAGAATAGGTTGGCGACCTCTTGGTGTGTGTGAAAGAACAGAGTGTTTGGCTAAGGATGAAAAATAATAAATTTAATTTTTCCTTTTCTGTAAAGATCCTTTGAAGTCGGAGCCGCGCTAAATGAGACACCGGTGCTCCCGTGCGATAGTGGGAGTCACCTGCTGGGCCATATCTTTATGACAATGGCCATTAGCTTCCTCACACCTTTAATGGGACCACGCTCATTTGTTATTCATACCCGCAATGGAACCGAGTGCTTGTGTGAAGGTAAAATCAAACCAAAGGCATAAATCAGCGTGGAATTTGGTCGATAATCTGCAAATAAGTGAAAACAAAAACATGAATAATAGGGAAAGCAATGTTCATGTGTGCTTAATGCAAACTGCATAATTCGTAAGGTTTGTGAATTGTGTCCAATGAGACCCCACGGCTGGTTACTTTCGAACTTGATACGCGACCACATATTAAGCGAGTGACAGTACTTTTTAAGTACTGGGACATATCGCGTAACCCTTTCTTTATTACTTATCTATCTTAGCTTTTAATATGTTACACAAGACGATTACTATCTTACAGTTGATAAGTGAATAGTTACAGGAGTTGCTGTATGGTTGTAAGTGGCGAAGCGTGTTACCACCTTACAATCAACAGGAATAACATTGTTTAACGTGCTGCAGTGTTCTTATATACATATTTCTTGACTATCAATTCATTCATCTGTTACTTATTTTACGTCAGTTTTTCAAAATATGCTGTATTTATTCCGTCATTTCTGAATTCTTGTTTGGTCTGGTATTGCCATGGTCTCTTCCATATTATTTAAGTTCAGCCATCCTGGATGCACACGCTTAAAACCAATGTTTATCGTGTACGCTGTGGAAGCGACTGCCCATAGCACCATTTTCCTATTTTTAACATACAAAGTAACAACAAGTAAAATACAAACATACAAGGAATAGAAGTGATTGGTGTTTCTCAATTATACAGGTTGCACAAATTACAGCGTGCCTTCAATTTCTATTGTAGCAGTCAAAAACGATTCCAGAATGTAAATTACTTCAATATCATGACATTTTATCAGAAATAGAAATTTTTCATTGTCGTCTAACTCTTTAAAATTTGTAAATATTCCATTAGCCAAATCTATCAATTTTTTACGTGGACTAAAAAATATTGTACATTCAAGGAGGTAATGAAATTTATTTCCAATATAAGAGCATGTATCACAAAGTCGTTGATCAGGTGGTGTTTTTATCGGTCGCTTGTGTCGGCCAATTTCAATGGGGAGATTATGCGCGCTGATTGTCAGTCGTGTAAGACTTTTCTTTACTTTAGCATTTTTTTATTACACATAAATATTTTTCTGATTCTAATTCGTTGTAAACCATTGAGATTTTCCTGTTATCGTTATTTTTCTCGGTTATATTTAAAGGCATCATGCAAAAGTGATTCGGAATCAAAATTTATAATGCGATGCCAGTTCTTACATACACGACTGATGGTCATCAAGGAGTAAGGGCATGGGCCTGTTTCACTTAGTAATGCTATGTTGCAGGCTTTTCTATTGACTCCCAAGCAATATCTCAAAAACCCAAGATGTAATTTCGCAAACGGTGTTTTAAAGTAACAACTTAGATCATTCTGTAATTACAATTTATTTAGTTGGAAAGTATACGCGGTGAATACTTAATGGCTGTTCTGCTCATGCTCTTAATGTTATTACGGGGCATTTATACTAACACCGGATCGACATGCGTCCTTTTGACGTCCCTTTTTGTCGTTTAAATATTTGTAGTTTGAATGCACATAAGCTTAGATGCATTCAGAATGATATTGTCTCTGATTTGGACATAATCCCCCTTTTTGAATCATTCTTTTCTACCACCAATTCCGACAAAGATTTTAGTTTACCTAGCTATCACAACAGTATACGGAGAACCATCCCAATGCCTTACAGTGTGGGGAGGCTCTATTTGCATGTCAAACATTTCTTATTTCCCGCCAACTTGAATTAGAAGCTTCTTACTTAGAACTAGTGTGGACTGAGACTAGACTTCGTTTTATAACTTTCTACTTGATGTAGCCTTTCGATCCCATAAATCTCCTGTTTCCTTCTGTGTTAAGTTACAGGAAAGCTTTGATCTCATTAAAACAGACAAAAAAACAAAACGCTATTTTAACCGTCGACTTAAAATCCATCTAAACACCTCTTCTGGTGCAAAATCAAAGCAGATCTGTCGTTTCAACTTTTTTACAATGGATATCAAAGAACCAATTAGAAGTACGGGAACCACTTGAGCCTGTTTGGATCAAATAGTAGCTAACATACCAAACTTCGTTACAGGCCTTCGAGTTCTTCCTGCCATTTCCTTTAGCGCTCACTTGTAGGTATTAATTCACTTTTTCGGCGCCAAAAAGAAACGTCTTTTGCAAGACATATTTGGCAATGTTGCAGATTGGACTTTGAGAATTTCAGAATCTATCTTGACCAAATTAAGTTGGAGGACTGTTTCAATGCTGATAATATTGACGACTGTTGTCAATGTTGGGCGAATCGTTTCTTTTAAGGCACGCATCTTACTATTCCCAACAAATCAATAACAGCACATCCCTCTTACATTCCCTGGTAAAATTCCAGACTCAGTTGCGAGAAGCGCAAAGTTAGTCGGCCCTATCCGATTACAATAGAGAAGCAACAGGGTTCACGCACATGGGAAACTTATAGCAGAATTTGTTACCAGTACCAGGAGCATTAAAACTTGAAGAAGAAACTCATAACTATAATCTCGGTACGTCACGCAGCTCCAAACACATGAGCAAGGTTGCGAACCGTCAAATCCTTCATGAAACGTACCCCCCCCCCGTCCCATCACTAATGCATGAAAACCAGCATGCTACGAACAATTTGTCAAAAGTTGAAATTTTCAATTTATTCTTTCTAAACTACGGTAAGCATCACACCTCCTTGGCCCCGAAACTTCCCGCCGCCGAGCTGCCTACCGATACCCTTGAGTCTATCCACAGTAACCAAAGCAAAGTTCTTGACGTCTTAAAAACTTAGATGTCACAAAGGCCAATGGTCCAGATGGAATCAGCGCTCGTCTCTTAAAGGAGGGAGCACAATCAATTTGTGCATCACTGTCCAAACGTTTCAACTTATCTTTGAATCTTGGAGTCTTCCCGCAGCTTATAAAAGCAAGCTAATGTCACCCATTTATATAAAATGGTGGTCCTGCAAAACGTGAAAACTGCAGATTTATATTTCTGGTATTTGGTGTGTCCGCAAGGTAGTGGGAAAACGTTACTTTTAAGCATATATTCACATTTTTGAGGAATAATTTAATCATGCCTGCCAATCAGTATAGCTTTTCACCTGGCGAATCAACACGCAACCAGCTCATGTCGCTTAGTCATAAATTATGCCTCAGTATCCATCAGCAAAAAGGGATTTGAATTGTGTCCCTCGATATTAGGCGTGTTGCATAATGGTTTACAAAATAAATCGGATTGCAAAGAAATATCAGGCTCCCCCTAAAATGGATGAAGAATTATCTGTTTTATCTGCACCAGCGTGTTGTAATGAATGGACAGTCACTTGATTTGGCGCACAATAAAAGTTGATGTCCGGCAGAGCTCTGTGTTAGGGCCTCCTTTGTTTTTAATACGTATAAATGATAATGTGGATGTTGCTAGGTCCAACATAAAACTTTTTGGAGATAATACCTCCCTACTGCTCACTGTTGACAATCTCGCGTCAACTGCAATTGCCGTGAGGAACGGCAACGCCTCCGTCGAGTCTTTGTCGTAAGACTGGTTGGTCTCCTTTAATGGTCTCAAAACTGACTTTACTAATTTCATTGAGAAGAAACTACTTGTAGGTAAATCAGCCCCCTGTTATATTCTAAGGACACCAGCTGAAAAACGTCGACAAGCACAATCATTTCATCTTATATTAAAATAGGACAGCAGGTGGAACGATTATGTAAATTCAATAATTATGAAAACAACCCAGCAGCCCAACATTTTAAAATCTGTACAGAACACTCTTGATAGGGAGATATTAGAAATAATATGTACTTCATTTTTTCGACCTTCAATGGAATACAGTGGTGTTTTCTGGGATGGCTGCACACGTTTCAGTTGGAACTATTTTCATCATCTCTGGTGCCATGCGGACCACACCAAATGCTAAATTATATAAATAAACTGGTCTCATATTACTAGCTAAGCATAGAAAAATATATAAATAAGTACAAATGTATCAAATAGAAATACTCTAGTTCCAGGCTACCTTAGTGATATAATCCCAATGATCCACATTATAAATATACTGCTTAGTGAGTATATTGTAGTGATTGGGGAACAGAAGGTTCGCCCGGAGCTGGTTCGGGTACGAAGGAGATTCTACACTACGTCTGTGGTGATCATATGTCAGGAAGAAAACTCATGGTTATCCAGATTCTGGGGTCTTCGTAACAGCAGCAGTTTGTTCATTTGTGATATCTGTGAACCTTGTCTGGGAACTCCTACAGCGTCCTCAACCTCTGGGACATAGATATTCGGAACCGTTCTGAACATGGGACTTTACATGCCAACTTTGTGTTTTGAATTCCGACGCCAAGATGCTAAAAGCTAAAAAAACAAAATGATGGGACCAGGCAACACTCGCAAAAAAAAAAAAAAAAAAAACCAGGGCAGAAATATGGCTACAATTAACCACTGCGGATTCAAATTTCGTAACAACAAGACTTAAGGCTGCAGTGTCCCAGCTGACGGACCGTGTAAAACAGGTACAAACCTAATCATCTGGCTCACGTGATTATTCAGGTACAAGTGACTTTAACTTCATTTCAAGATCCCAGCCTTCATTTGTAAGCGAAGACCTCTTGCCGCGAATTCCGTTACTTATGACCAGAGGGATATCTGCTAACTCACTTTCCAAACTTAACAAAGTGTCAGCCAGGGTAACATCTCAGATCCTGTCAGGCAAGAACGTTTATCTGGCATGTCTCTTGATAAGGGATTTTCCGGAGATGTCATGCAGCTGTCTGTCCGACGTCATACCCGTAAAGCCTCGTGAGACTCTCAAACCACAAAAGCGTTTACCCTGCAAGCTTTTGTGAAAGTGTTTTCAATCTACACTTAAGTTTTGTGCGATGTGTACCGCAGGGAAAAATTGACCTTGTGTATCTAGTATTAGGCCAATCTAGTACATATGGCCTACAGGTTCCCTGGTTTGGGATTTCATTATTACCATAGAGAATTTTCAGCAAAAGCGGCATCGGCGCTTGCAAAAGGGATTAAGGCAGATTGAAGCACAAGGGATGCGTCCCTTTTCACAACTACCTTTGCTGGACAGAAAGCCAGCGCCTGTAACATTTGAAAACGCGTTACATGACACCTATGACCAGACACTAAGCGAGTCACATGACCTACCGCATTTCAAAGCAAGAAAAAATCTTTTTCAAAACATTTTTCCTACCACAAAAAGCCGTTGGAACCAACTGCTATCAGAAACAAGAAATTCAAAGTCCTTTTTTAAATTCAAAAACAATATTGCTATAAATATCCCTGCGTCAGTCAAACAGACGAAAGTATATCATGTATGCAGAAGGTATCTAAAAAGTATTCGTGCAATAATGCGCGTGGGGTCCAGGCCACCGACTGCCCACCTTTTTTACTTTAGAGTTTCCGATTACGCAAGGTGTCGATGAGGCCAAGGCATCAGAGAATTTTGGCATTAATTTTTGGTCTGTCCCGTTCATATTATTCGCCGGATGGTCTCAACAGAATTGCAACAAAGTATGCTCCGTTCAGCCTCTAGACAATTTAATATAGTTCTTCAGGTAGCAGTTTTGCAAGTAATAACCACCATTTCTGGCTGTTGGTGATTTTATATAAAAAAAAACAACCGTTTTCCGGTCAGTGCCGTTGCATGATTGATCATGATAGTTACCATCAAATGCTGAGCCATAGGCCAACTTCATTCAAATCGGCATAAGTGGCCCTGTTACCTTGAAATTAGGCCATGGTGACTATGACATCTGAATCTAAGTCGCACCCAGATACATTATCCTGTCATTTTTTGCTAACTTTCAGTATTTTGTACGCCAGTTATTGCATATAAGCCAATTTAGTTTTGTGTTAGTACAGTCAACTTTGCTATCTATGCTCTGGCATAGATAATATGTATTGCTGTGCAATACTTGATTGTCTACGTATGAAGTTTAGGTAAAGCTAGAATATGCTTTAAGAGAAATCATTCAAATGACAGCAGCAATCACGAAAATATTATTTTGTACCCAAATTGTGAATATATGTTAAAATATGCATGCAGCGGCGACTGTGAGAAATACAGCCTATGTTAGAAATGTTATAGACAAACACGAAGAAATGTACTCACAACTGGTCATTTTCAGCACTTAGCTACACATGCCTTTTACTTGCTTGTTGCAACAAGAGAACGAACGCTTTATTGGAATACACGGGTGACCTGTTGGCCTTTAGTCGACTATCACGCCTTCGATGTTTTAGTAGTTATTATTTGCTCTTCGAATTTACCGATCCGTGCTGGTTCCTTGGTGGTAAGCGAATCACAGGGTACATGTTGTTAAGTTGTGTTGGAGAAGAGGACGTTTTGAAGCAGCGATATTGGATTTAATCATTCGAAGAGGACCAAACTTATGTTGACCCAATCCTGGGAAACCATGAAAGGATGATAAAATGAGAATATCAAAAGGACGATCGGGATAGGCAAATGTTATATTGACTGAAAAGCCTTTAAATGACTCAAGCTTCAAGGGGGGGGGGGGTGGACCAAGAATTGTTGAATTGGTTAGACGAAGATTTTTATGTACTTATGTTAACACACACAAATTATTAGAAATTTGGACCTTGCAACTCTTGATAGCAGTCACACACACCTTTTCATACAGTTCAGGCCGGCTTTCAACGTCGAAGAAGTCATGGCCAGAGAAAATCACGGGAAACCAGCAATTTAAGAAAGCAGATACAAAATACCTTGTTTAAACTTTATTACAGGCCTACTCTAATGGCACTGATCAATTACTTACAGCTCTTAAGACACTATTATTTTGAGACATAACCAAATGATGAATGTTTGGGTGTTACTTATTCTGAGCACACATTTTTATAACTTTTTGTGAAATTTTGGATGTTTGCACAATAACTATAAGGAAACCAGATCCTAATAAGAAACAAATGGATCGAATGTTCCTTTAAACCACAAAATTATTGATTCACTGAACATTCAGTCCCTTTTTCAAATTGATTTTATTTCGTAACATGATTCCGAAAAATGAAAAATAAAAGATACTGCCATTATTTCCTATAAATATTGAAAAAATAGTGGACAAAGTATCATAAATTAGAAGAAATTTCTGGGGGTAATTACTCTTTAGGATCTGGCAGATTCTCAAACTGGTGACTGTATGTCTAATAATAAATGCTCCAATTTTGTTAATACATGACACGCACATGTATTTAAAGGTAATTTTGGTAATATACAAAATTCAGTTATAAAAAAAGGATGAAAAAAGGTACCACATTTCGGATAGGTCTCACGTTGAACATTGACAGTATTTTTCAGGATACAGCAAAGTAACAAAATACTTTATTCACATACACACGCACTCTAGGTGCCAGGTGAAAAGAATACATCAGGAAAAAGTACACATGTTCAAAAGTACTTATTAATTGAGATGTAAAATGCATAATCACAAAATATCAAGATAAAAACAAACAACAAACAAACAAAAAAAAAACAAACAAAAAACAAAACTTTACCCTACTCAATGTACAATATATGGTATAATGGGTGCAGGATTGCAGTTGCTCCTTTGTAATTTTTTAAAAACCTCAGCACAAAGTTGAGCTTCCCCCCCCCCCCACCCCCAATGGTGTCTCGTTCACTGGCCAGTCGATGCACGAATCTCTCTTCTGGGCTAATATTTTTAAAATATTAACATTCCTTGCACACTTGTTTCCATAGTTCGGCTCTCAGGTCTTCAACTCGGGTGGCATTCCAGCAAGAAATGAGTTTCATCCCCCACTACCTCTTTGTTTTGCAATATTGACACTTCCTGTCCCTTCTTGGAATGTACGGTCTCTCATATCTACCTTTTTTATCTCCAGTTTGTGGGCACTCACCCCCAACTTTGTCCGTGTCACCCTATGATCTTTTTTTCTGTACACAATGCCCAAACGATTTTGGATACATGTGATGCATTTAATTCTTACTCTATGAAAAAGGCAAAGAAAGAATTAAAAGAATTTCAGAAATTTGAAAGATGGTTGTGAAACTTATTAAGAGTCTTTAAAAATTTATCGTTACAAATTCCAGATTAAGAATTTCAGTCAGGTATATTTAAAACTGCTCACAATTTCAAAAGCAGTCAAAGAACTACAAAATGGATTTGTAATCACTAAGATTGACAACACTTTTGGGATCAGCTGTAAAAATATCTGTACGGTTTGAAAAAATGAATTTGTCATGAATAATATTTCCGATATGAGAGGAAATGATGTATATAAATTACACTAACAATCCATCGATGATTTGATAGATAAACATACAGATGAAAATGAATTTTGATATCAAAATATGAATAGGACTCCTCTACTCCACTTTTGTTCAGGATACCAAAACTACATAAAAAAACTTTTAAATCTAGATTCATAGCTGTTGCTTTGAAATGTACAGCAAAACAACTATGAAAGGAAGTAACACTGTGTTTGACTGCAATAAGGAATGATAACAGCAAATACTGTAATGCAATTTTTAGAAATGGTGATACAAATTGCTTTGCGAGTATACCCAAACTCAGACTCAGAAAGCCTTTATTTGATCATTGTGTTGTACAGAATGCACATTTGTAACATCGTGGTCAGTAAACACCAACTAAGGCTATGAAATAACCGCTATCATGGAAGCCACATTAATACCTAAATCAATTGAGAATAGAACAGATAGCATCATATTTACTCGTATAGTATTTCTTTGCATAAAACGCAAAGCTGTCTTTACAGTGAGTATCAACCTTGCTGATTATGTTGACAGGAGTATCATTTAAGGTTTTGATAATCATATATCTCAGGCATTTTTCAGTGCTAACAAGATTTGTTCTTTCTGTAAAAGTAGCAATTCTGTTTCTCGTATTATGATTATGGAAATTAGATACTAGGCTCATATTAAATGATTTAAAGTACTCTGGTAATTGGTTGTTAATATACTTAAAGTAGAACTTCAGTTGCTAATGGAGAAATATATCATTCATTTTAAGTTCTGTATAATCATGAGGAATATCAGCAATCCTTCCGAGTTTTTTTTTTTTATCTTAAATCAAAGATTTAAAAGCAAAATCTAATATCCAATGTTTTGATTTTTCGACATTGTACACAAAGCTACGCATAAATGAAGTAAAACTTCTGTTCCAGAATTAATCAACAAAATCTTTGAACATAATGGTAAACCATATGTTAATATCAATTCGTATTCAATGAATGTATATTGTTGGCATTATGAACACTCAAAAAGCAATGCTGAATCTTACACAGTTGAAACTTTGATAGATGCGGTACAATTTCTCAGGATATTATTTTTGCTCAATGCGGACCATTGGTTTTTCAAACAAATCAAAGGCATTGCAATGGGTTGCAACTACTCCCCGTTGCTTGCTGATTTATATTTAACCTGGCTTGAAGTTAAGTGTATGGATAAATTAATGAAACATGACTTTAGAATGGCTACAAAATTACCAAACAACGCAAGATATATTAATGACACTGCTTGAGTACATGTACACGATTTCAGTGAAATTGCCAAAGAAATTTACCCAAAAGATAACCATTTAGAAGGTAACAATTCAGATGGCTTCAGATGGTTTGAACGGCACAAATTTAGATGGTTTCAGAGATGTGTTTCTGGGCTCTGATATTTGAGAAACTAATGACAGGTTTTGCATTGTAGTCTTTAACAAAATTGAGTCTAACTGTGAAGTAGTTAACTTTCCTTCCCTGACAGTAATATTTCGGAAGTATTAGATATAATACATTTCTGTGACCAATTTTGAGATTTGGTTTTAAATTTCAGAACTTTGCATCCGGAACCAAATTTATTCATTGTAAACTTAAGTCAAGCGGATTCAAGGCGTACCTGTGATCAAATATTTCAATACATTTTGCTGTACATATCCAGAGATTGTTAGAAAGTTTGGCTTAAATAATTTTGGATATTTTCGACGTGCCTGTTTTGCAATTAAATTTAATTTTTTGGCATTACTGTGTTATAATATAGAGCTTTCAGACATTTTAGGATAGCTTTGTGTTCTGTCAAGTTTATCTCTATCAGTTGCAAACAGCCACCTAGGACAGATACAATCTTGCCTAATTGTACTTGATATCTGGTTAAGGGAAAGAATATTTTGATTCCATTTTCTTGACCTTAAAGCTAATAACTGTCAATCTTTTCTGGGTTGTCTTTGCTTAATATTTAGCTGAGACACTGAGGCACTGCTCATAGAGACTTAATACTAAGACTACTACTTTCATATGTATATAGGTTAGACAGTACTAGGCTAGCTTATGGAGAGTAAGGAGTTCGGACCACGGGATAGCGTAATAACTGCCAGGCGATGAGCAATAAGTACTGTAACTTGATGCCTAGAAATTACGACCTCTAACAGAGGCATGTTTTATGGAGTGTGTAGTCCTTTAATGGTTTGAGAGAGCAAATCCCCACATTATTGTGACAGGTCACGGACCAAAGGCAATGTAAAATGGCACAAGCAAGATCTTACAGGCATTTTAATTTTCAAAATTGTAATTAGGACCAGCACAATACAGCCTATTCCTAAGTATTAAAGAAGCACTGTACAATAATTTGTAATTATTTTTTTTGGACGTTTTTGAACTATGTGAGACACAGATGTTTCATTTTTTATCATCAAAGTTAAATACATTAAATGTGCACAGGTAAATGACTAGCTAGGATCTCTATGTTATAAGACTGAGACTATTTTACATATAACTAACAGCTGTGACAAACTTGAACACCAGGTGAATCTCAAAAACATTTTATAAGAGAGTAAATGATGTAAATGGGTGCTTTGTAACGAACCAAGATTTAAAAGAAAATGAGGAAAAAAATCTAAAATTCATTGTAAAGCTGTGAAAAAACCCAACGAAAATACAATAACCTATCCAAACTAGTAGTAGACAATGTTTAGATAGCTGATGCCGAAAAGATTGAAGAGCCTTTAATGGACTTATTTGCCAGTATCTCAAATACATCTGCCAATTCGCCGAACATCACGACCAACGCCACCAAACTGATGCTGTCTTCACCGTCCCTTTTCTCATCTTTGCAATTAATTTGTCCTCTCTCAGACACCTGACCCGTCAGTAGACAAAAGGACAGACTTTGACAACTACAGTGACAATCTTTTGAGGGCTTGCTGTATTCCTGATGCTAGCAGAGTATTTTTGTTTCCTTTTAATTTATATTTTAAATAGTTCCAGTAGAAGCTGGCATCATACCAGGGAAGTGAAAGACCCAATGATCACCTGAATGAACAAAAAAAAAAAAAGACAGCGCAGTATTGTAATAGGTGCAGACCCATATCAGTCATCCCTTTAAATATGAAAATACATGAACCATCTTTGCAAAATCAATTTTATGAGTATCTCACTGTTCAGAGACTACTTCAAGAAAATCAGTTTGGATTTGGAATTGCTCCACTGCCAGAGCTCTGTTTTTTACTTCCTGTAAAAAAATAGAGAGATATTGCCCAGGACGGTCACTGCTATATAGTTCTATCTGGTACCTTGGAAAGGCAGTCGAGCAGGTAAACCATTCAGAAACAAAAACAAAACAAAAACAAAAACAAAAAATTGTTTCGTAACCTTGACCACTCTTTCATTTCATATCTACTCAATGACCCGAAGCATTACCATCAATACCAAATAATCAAAATAGGGGAAGAGGGTGCCATCGGGAGAGGCAAAGGTGGATCTAATCAGTGTTATTTTATTGTTGTACTAATAGGCGAATACTGATTTGGTTATAGACTTGCTACTAGTCTAGCGATTTAATATGATAGCTACTTTCCTAAATTGAACACTTGTCGCAGTCAAGTGATATTGGCTTTGGTGCGGGCTGAAATAAACAGGATTATCATCATGTTTGTTTTGCTAAGTTTTAGTGTAGATGTTACAAAAGATTAGGTTTCGTGTTTACTAGTATATAAGTCTGGTTAAAGCATATCTATAATGCAAGGTTGTGCATGCAACACGTAAAGCCATGTAGGTTCAATGTCAAGCTGCATGCTACTTCTCTCCCTTTGTCATGCGTGCACATAAAATAATGGTGCACGGGGGTACTTGATAAAAGACAAGCTTTGATATCGGCTGAAGAACGACAAAAGGACACCAAGAGCCACGGCTGTTATGGATGGCAGCATATTATATTTTGGGTTTAAACGAACTGACAGCGACGTTTTGTCACATGTTTAGGTACTCTATCAAAATAGATATATAATGCAAGATTCAAAAATATTTTTTAAACTGTGTCCATGACAATTTCCGTTCTAACATTTTATTGATTTCTTCCCAGCTATATGACTAAACCAACTCTCAAGTTGCTGATATATTAGTGAGACTCTCATAGCCATCTTTCCTGTTGGGCTGAGTTGGGTTCCTGTATATGGGAATTACAAGGGTCTCAGGGCATATATAAAGTTTAATGGTAAACTGCTGGCCATGGTAACATTGGTTGAAGTGTTACCTGCTTCTTAAGCTGACAAGAAATTATGTATACTAGCCTGCCCTATGCATATAATTGTCATACAATTAGCCGCCTGGGGGTAGCAGCAATTCTGATTCCCCTTATTGATAAAGTATCTCACTGGTTTCCTGTGAAGAGGTGTATCCTTCAAGAAGGTATACCGTCAATGTCTTATTACAATGTGCTTCTTAATGACTTACTTGGTACCCAAGGAGACAGATCGTTTGTTGTGTATATACATGACATTGATATATAGTCACCAATTGCAGGTGATAAGATGAGGATTCTAGTGTTGTTTGAGCATGCCGTTAACAGGAAGTCTTCGTCTTGTTTACAAATCCATTCGTATGTGGCACTACGAACTTAACTGTAGCAAGTCAGGTATCGTTGTCTTTAATGAAAGTAAAACAGAAAAAGAGCAAAATAAATAGAGTCGCAAATGTAAATTAGAATAGTAAAATAAACAAGAATATTACATGTAAGCGCATATTAGGAGTTACCGTCCGAGTTGGGGGGAGGGGGTTAACTTATACAATGCAAAACTGGTAAATACAAGAAAACCTTTAATGCTGTGACCGGTATGAGTATAAGTAAGATGGAGTAATACCGAGCTAGTTGCACATAATCAAGCAGCAAAGCGGGAACAAAGTTGTCCCGACAAGGCAGACAATGCAGAGATTTTTTTCAACACTTCTTTAGATTTCTATAGAAAATACAATTACAATTAAAAGGGTTTTTATTGTGGTTATGTGCAACGCCTTCTACCTTCACCAAGAGACGGAGAGAAAATTGTTGATTGTATTTGTGTCTTTTTGTCCAAAACCACTTCCAAGTAGTCATTACCCTATTCGGCAGTCCGAACTCTTTAATCTCCATAAGCTAACCTGTCCCTGTCTATCCTATTTACATAGAAGTACTATTGTCAATATATTGTACACGTTCCTCTGTGAAATTTTGACATAGGCTGTAGAAGCCCAAATAATAAATTAAAGGGTCGTCAGTGGGTAACCACTCAACATGTTTCGGAGCCTTTTACCCGTACATGACAACCCACATAATAATGAATAAATATGAACGTGGCAATTGATGAATAAGCTAAATACGTGAAGTTTTGCTTATAAATGCAGAGCTTCACTATGAAAGAAGAATACCGGTCAAACAAACCATAAATTACCAAATTTGTATAGCACAGGTTCAGATAAGAACAATTTGACTTAACCCTGAACCAATATGTACCCTTTATAGCTGGACAGCGTATCCTAGTTAAACCATCCGCCAATGTTTACTGAAGTGGAAACAAGCTGGGGCATTATATTCAGTACCAGTGATTGTAAAGTAAACAGTTGCAGCTAGACCACCTGTATAAACCAAGGGAAATCCTAACAAGGACTGCAACAATGTACATCCTGCACCAGAGATGTAAAACAAACTCCATGATGACACCTACCCCTCAAACAATTAAGCTCTATTTAACTGCTGACCCTGAGTCAATGTATCAACGTAATGTGTCAGGTTTGTGACATTGGAGAAAATGCTGTCAATTTTGAGTTATTTGTTTTTAATACTGAGTAAATGTGCATTTAGGCATGTCAGAAAAGAATGAAAGTCATTAGCATTTATGCCAAAAACATGTTATCAAAACAATTTTTCTTAACCGGATTTTAAGTACAATTAGGCAAACATGTAACTGTCGTTGGCCGCTGCTTGCTACCGATAGCCCCAGGGGGTTTAACCCGACAGAAAACATGTAAGCCTAAAATGTCTGAAAGTGAATATTAAAACAGAAAGATGTCAAAAGATAAAGTTAAGTAGCAAAACAGAAAAGTCTAAAAACTGTAAAAACTGTTTGTATTTAAGTCAAGAGAATGCAATGCAATTATTAACCAGATATCAAGTACAATTAGGAAAGCTTGTAACTGTCTTAGGCCGCTTCTTGCTACCTGTAGCCCCTGGGGGCTTAACCAAACAGAAAACAAGCTAGCCTAAAATGTTTGAAAGGTGAACATTTAAACAGAATGATGCCAAAAGATAAAATTAAGTTGCAAAACAGGCAAGTCTAAAATCTCAAAAATTATTGACGCCAAACTTTCTAACCATCTCGGGATATTTACAGCAAAATTTGTAGAAATATTTGATCAAAAGTACATCTTTGAATCCTCTTGACTCAAGTTTATTGTAAATAAATTTGGTTCCAGATGCAAAGTCCTGAAACTTAGAACAAATACGACCAAATCTCAAAATCTGTGACAAAAATGTATTATATCCAATAGTATCCGAAATATTACTGTCTGGAATCGGATGTAAATGTGGGTATATTTAACATATAAATTAAATGTAGGTATATTTCATATATAATGTAAATGTAGGTATATTTAAAATATATTGAACGTATATCCGAAATTTACCATAATTTGGACCGTAAGAAAATAGCCAGGTAACTATAAACTAAAGGATACTGTCATGGGAATTCTTGATCTTGGAAGTATAATTCTTGATGAATTAAAATAAAAAATGAACGCAGCGTGTTTGAAATGCAGCGAAAGGAATGGTGTGTCGTTACGTATCAAGCAGGGAATTTCACTTTTTCGTCAGGTATTTAAAAGTATTAAGCAAAATTCATGCGGGTCACTTGCGAAATAAAAACACAGGTTCTTGGGATCTGTTACTGCAATGAGAAAATTGCTGTTTGGTGAGCATAATCTGCATGGAAATTGAAGAAGATTCAGTGGACTTCATAGGAATTCTAAATTCTGCAAGTTATGCTCCGGTCATCAATCAAAAGCTTAATATATTTTACAAAGGAATGTAATGAATATTTATTCCAAAACCAAAGGTTATTTAAAAAAAAAAAACGAAATAATCTTTGTCTTTCCCTTTTTCGGTTTGGAAACTAAACGTTTGCTCATATTAGGTGGTTGACATGAGAATTTCGCTTTGACCCTACAAGAAAAAGCAATAACATTCAATTGTTTGACAATTGGTTATATGTATAAGGTAAGAACTGATGAGAGAAAGGGGTTGATAAACTAAAATACTTAAACTATTTGAATCAAAGCTTAGGTGTAGCAACGTTTACATATTTGTGTAACTATCTGTGAACGCGTGACATAGTAAATGCTGTGGCCTTTAATTGTATGATTTATTATTATAACCAAACGGCTACTGGATTGTAAATTGTATTCAGTTATGTACATGAACTATGTATTCCATATGGTATAATTGTATACCTCCACTGAAACGAAGGTAATGAAAAATAATGTTGGTAGTAGTGGTAGTAGTAGTAGTAGTAGTAGTAGTAGTAGTAGTAGTAGTAGTAGTAGTAGTATTGTTATTATTATTATTATTATTATTATTATTATTATTA
This sequence comes from Hermodice carunculata, assembly GCA_964020975.1. Taxonomy (NCBI): domain Eukaryota; kingdom Metazoa; phylum Annelida; class Polychaeta; order Eunicida; family Amphinomidae; genus Hermodice; species Hermodice carunculata. The sequence continues at coordinate 95,798,602 of OZ026616.1, read as the reverse complement.
TTATTATTATTATTATTATTATTATTATTTCCGTTTGCATCCTGCGGAGCTTGGTCCAAACCATGGATCTGGGGCTCAACAGGGACTCCGTTTAGAACATTAGGTTTAACGGCTAGCACTCTTTGCACTATATGTGCTTTGACAAGTATAAAAATCTTCCGGGCTTGTTCAACATTGATGTTGCCTGGGATGCAGTTGATGTGTTTTTTCAGTCTTTTTTTCACTATCCGAGTGCTCCTATGACTACTGACCTTGTTTAGGTTTTCCTTCCTCACATTCTGTTGACATCGATTTCTATGTCTGTGTACTTGAAGGGCTTGTCTGTGACTTCTACCAAGGCGTTGTGGTCTGATGATACTGATATGATGAGAAGGCTTTTCTTCTCCTTCCAATCCTTGATGAATATATCAGGGCCTGTTTGATTTTCTCTGCCTGCTTATGTAATGGCCAGGTCCCACAACGTGGTTACATCACCATTTGCACTCACTGCTGCAGGTTGATGTTCATATAATTTCGCAGTACAGAACCCCAAATGGGATCTGCATCAGAGTTTTCAAAATATCCCTGAACGATTTTTTTCTCGTTAAAACCAGTTTTACGTTATAAAAAGTATATTTTCTCGTTACAAATAGTTTTTTCTCCTAGTAACTTGACGACACCACGTTGATAAATAACATTGTTATCGGTGTAGCTATTGAATCGGGAAAAATTGTGTGATTACACACCGATGATGACACTATTATTCAAATAATTTTGTGATTTAATCGTATAGCATTGCCTAATGCATTGCGTTTTCCAGTGTTTACCTTTACAATATATATTCCCAGTCTTGGTTGCTACAAGATGATGCGATTTGCGCGCTACCTACCTGGACAAGACACTAGCATGATATCATCGAAACAGCCAAGTCCATTAATTTTGAACACATTTTTGCACAAAATTCATCGCAGCAAAAGTAAAAGGAATATATATATATATACATATATATATATATATATATATATACATATATACATATATATATATATAGATATATGTGTATGTATGTATGTATGTGTGTGTGTGTGTGTGTGTGTGTGTGTGCCTGCGCCTATACATATAGAAACCCGTGAAACCGATAAACGCGAATTCCATTCAAGGATTACCACACATGTGCCCCTAGTCCAAAATAGTCTGGTTACTCTCTAGTGCTAGAGGTACGAAATGCACAAGAATATTATCTTCCGGGAACAAAGGACAATAAGTTTGCACGCATTAATGTGTAACAATGTACACCAAAATTAACTTGTCTTGTCACTAAAGAGGTGACAAATGGCTAATTGACTAATACAGATATGAAGGTTAGAAACAGGTTTATCTAAAATACAACCATGCACCTCCAACACAAGACAGCAATGGACAACCAGCATAACAAAATGCATGTGTACACTGAAACATTAGAACCCAAATGCAAAAAAGCTTTTTAATCTTGTGTGTTTTAGTCCAAAAGCCATAACTTTGCACTGACACAAATTATCAGGAGTGACAAATTTATATTGCTTCGAGTGTTCAGACAAAAGGACCTACTGATACCCATTCTAGAGAGCCCACAGTTATATAAATTTATCATTTCTTACTTTATATATATATATATATATATATATATATATATATATATATATATATATATATATATATATATATATACTACATTTTCTCGTTATAAAGACATTATTATAGAATGCGTTTTTAATGTTATACTGAGTTTTTTTTATACTTTGCTTGAAGTATAAGACTGCCGCAGAAGAGAATAGTGAACGTATGAACCCATGCAAACAAGACATATAGATAGCGGGGGCAGTTTTGAGGCTCATGTAAGTTGCTCGCTTATTCAAGTTTCAAAAGTTCTAGAGCATCACCCATAGGGTATTGTTAAGTTAAAGTTGTAAGTAAAAGCGCTTATTGCAACACTTCGATTTATTTGTTATGCTAAGGTTATGCATAGTCTCAAGAATTCCTATCATGAATGATTTTTTGTAATTCAACTAGGTTTATTGTCTCCAAAGCAAACTAAGCTTCGTGAATTTTTTATTCCACTTGCTCTGCTCCACGCTATTTCTAGCAAAGGTCATAAAACTTCACTGTGATCCTTTCCTTGAACTGAAACAGCAATCAGGAAGTGGATCATTATCACATTGGACTGTAGTTGTTGGTGAGCCTCAGTTTACTGTTGTCAGTTACTATGGTAACCACACTTGGCCAATCAGAAACTGACCCGCTTTTCCAGCGCCCAAACAGTTATAATGTCACGAAAGAGCAGATTCAAAGGGAGTAGTGATAACATGGAGCTTGGTCTACCTAGGAGGCAACCAAGTTGACTTCGTTGTCTGCTTTTGCTGTCATTACTCACTTTTTTGCTCTTTCGTGTATGTACAAAGGCATACAAGAGTGATTTTCTGACAGTGATTTTAATGCCTATGCGCAATCATTAAACTGTAATTAATGTTGGTTCGTCTCCCATAGGTGTTATCTTTCAGATGGACTACTCATATATTCTATTTTATTCTAGATTTGGTTACACCTATGGACATAAAAAAGCATCACTAGCCTTTCTTCACAATACTCAATTGAGCATCAGTTTCATCAGAGGAATTCTGAAAAGGCTGAATCTGTCTAGAAGGGCCTGACCTACAGATATCAAACCTGCCATCACTTTCATTCAAGAGCGACTACGAGCGTCTGGTCAAAACCACGATTACCGTTGGGTGCATCTAAATTGTGTTGATGTGGGGCACAGAATTAGTCGAGAAATCGTTCGGCAACATTTATTTATACGAGACCATGCAGGAGTTCTTAGACGCCCAAATGGTCGCAAAAGGAGACAAGAGTGTTATGCAAAGGGACGAAATTACATGTGGCACCTTGATTCATATAACAAACTGCAGCTGTTCGGCATCTCTAAAATTGTGTGCATGAATGGGATTTCGCGAAAAGTAATGTGGCTGGAAGCACACACAACAAATAATGACAATTATCTGACTTCTGGTCACTACATGAAGACAGTATCGCTCCTGCGGGAGTGCCCGAAGAGGATCTGTTCGGACATGGGTGAGCATGAGCGAAGACTGCAAACGTGTCTGCCGTTACTACATTAAGTTTCTGTATGAACATGGACTTACCTTTTCTTTCCGAAAAACTTTTCATTGTTTGTTTATTTATTAATCTAGTCTGCGTATGACTTTGTATATACCTATATTCTTTCTGTCTCTTTGTTGCACGTTTATCTTTAATTATTGGTGACTGGTTTCATTTTAAAGTAAATATATTACTCATCCTTACATTTTAAAAGAATTAGGGCCATTGAAATTTATAAATAAATAAAACTATTTAAGATATTGTCATAATTCCAATTGTCATGGGCAAGATTGCATATAATGTACATACACTAAACACACAAGGAAACAATATTTTACTGTATAAACACTCCCGAAAGTCGATTTCCCAAACGTGTGCAGCACACCTCCAATCAATCACTGAAGAAGACCAATATATACTAGTCGAGATGACCAATAGCAGTGGTCACGGACTAATCAACATTGTGCCCATTTCGGCCATGGGCGTGTCTTGGTATGAGATCCCAGTTTTGACCAATATTTCATTGAATAATAACACTCGTTATATTTTTAACTAATCTTTCCTCCATCGGCCCATCTGGCCAAAGGGCTATTGTCGTCATCATGCCCGTACATGCCTGCGTGCGTGTGTTGCCTGATCTTGTGGGGGCTATATCTTTTAATGTCTTGCTGTATTATCATAAGACTTTATACATGCATCCATAGGACCAAAATGATGTTATCTAGGTCACAACTGAAATGAACTAACTTTTTATCTTGGGGCTATATGTTTCAAATACCTGTTTATTTGACTCAACTTTACACATGCTTGCTTGAGAACAAAAGGGTGGGTCATATGAAAAAAAGGGGGTCACTAGATTCGAATCTATGTTACGATTGAAAACAGATTAACTAAACAATTGCATGTCCAGCCTATACCTTTATTTTGCATTGGTTTTATTTGTGATATGTTACACATGAATGCATAAAAACAAAAAGGATCTGTCATGTAGAGGAAATAGGCTACTGGGTCGTGTTTGGGTTTCTGTGGTATGTTTATTGACTTTTCATGTCAGGTCTATCTTTTGATGCTGTTTTGCTCATTGCAAAAACACGTATAAGAAGAAATAGGTCATGGAGAAAAAGTAGATTACTAGGTCAGCATTATGAGTCACAGTGGA
>OZ026616.1:95751829-95789329 GCA_964020975.1 Hermodice carunculata | reverse complement strand
TTCGGAGTTTTAAAACAAACCCCTGGGTACTGCACACATAACCCTTGGTGTTCTGCCTTTGCACACATAACCCTTGGTGTTCTGCCTTCTACAACAGGATTTTCGGCAATGTGCAAGTATAATTCACAAGACCCTGTGTATTATAAAAAAAAAAAAGATTGATCAGTAAGCTTATGTTATTTTATTTCAGCAAATGGCATGATTGGTCAGTAACCAAACCCAACGTTTTTTACTGTTTTCGCATTCTGAATATATTTTTTCTAGATTCACCACACCATGGGTTTGTATTGCTATTTCGAAAACCGACGTTATAATATACCCTTTTAATCCAACAATTCAACCAAAACCTCTCGGCTTCCACACACACACACACACACAAACACACACACAAACACACACACACACACAAACACACACACACACACACACACACACATATATATATATATATATATATAAGTGTATATATATATATATATATATATATATATATATATATATATATATATATATATATATATATATATAAGTGTCACAACGTCTCAAAGGAATAGAACAAAATACGGTACTAATATAATTTGATTCTTATTCACTCATATCAAAACCATATTTTACCTGGAGAGCATATGTAAAAGATTAAAAATGTTTTACTCCATGTTGCATGTGTTTTTTTTTTCCTTTGGGCCCATTATTAGGGTGCTGCGATAATCAGTTATCGGCAAAATGTAGCCCATTTTGCGCCACGTCCTGTCATGATGTGCTAGCAAGCTAAATGATAGTTTGCGCAAAAGTATAATTTCGTTTTGTATCACAGTTATAAATTCACCCTTTGATTTTGACTGTGTTTATGTGAGTTTGCAGGAGTATAGGCTTACGTTTATGGTCATTATTGTGTGTGAATACTAGGGTAAAATGGGTTGGACATCCAATTTTATGCCACCTGATATTGATAATCGTTTCAGCACAAAGCAAGTATAACATAAATGTACATTTAAAATATTCCTGTCAAACCCTATGCCATATTGGATACCCAGATTGCAAATCCAGGCATCTTTCCTTTCTAAAGAAAGTACGGAGGAGTTAAAACATATTGTTTAGTGTTTTCGACCTAAGGCCTATTCCCATTTTTGTAATGAAACTGTTAACACAGGAGGAATGTTTGTTACAGCGACGTGATATTACGTAGTTGATCAGATTTATTTGTGAAACATAACCATATCTTTGTTACCAACCTGAACATCATGGGGCACTCGAAAGAAAATCTAACTCGTTTTACCAAAATCATCCATTTTGGCACACTGTTAAATATGTATATATGTATTATGTATGTGTATATGTATATATGTATGTGTTCATTAAAGAACTTTCGCCTGTAGGGTTATGCAAGTGCGTACGTATGTATGTGTCTTTGTATACATGAGCATATGTATATAGGTAGGTAAGTACTTAGGCTTTCAAGTGCTTTCGCTTGTATGGTCACGGTCACTTATATTCAATTCCATCAAACGTCTTCATAAGGGACGCAGACACACCAAATTTGGCCTCTTTTCGTTGTTACATAATTGTGATAACATCAAGCGTGTCATGAAATTCACCAAGCTGACCCTGTGACCTTGAAATAAGGTCAAGGTGATCCACATGCAATACCATGATGATACTCTGTGAGAACCTATTACGCATCAAATTTGCCTTAGCCTAGATCTTTCTGATCTTTACTTTTCACTATGAGACCAAGTGTACCATGAAATTGAGAACTTTGGCCCCTGTGACCTTGTAAGAGAGTAAAGGTAACCCAAATGCATACCATCCAAGGACTCTTTAAGAAGACCCCACTCACTAAATTTGTTACAATTAGCTTTTTCTTTTCCGAATTTGGTGTAATGACAAAGACTCCAAACAGATGGATGAACAGACAGATCGATATCTCAAAAGATTGAACATTAGCCGACAAAGGAAGAACACTTGATACCCTAATCCAATATCCAAAACACCATCTTGATGTAATACATAATGATCTGACAAAGGAAATGGTAATGGACAAACCGGTGTGCATCGTCTGCTCAAAGATGACGCTGTCTCATCATCAATCTCGCGCTGCGTTAGCTTGTTGACGCCTTAAAGAGCAGATGTCCCGGGTTTTGAGCAGGTGTACGCTTTTGTACTGTTCTCACGGATAATTCTTAGTAGTGTTCCGCGAATCGTGTGACGTCAACTCGTGTTCCAGTGAAATGGCAGACAATGTTGTTAGCAGTGGGCATTCCCAGCACCGCTGGCACAGGTAGACGGGCGTCTTTATGAGGACAATACCCAGCGGTCCACGTGGGCAGGCCGAACGTAAAAATAGCTAAAATCAAAATCGTATATATATATATATATATATATATATATATATATATATATATATATATATATATATATATATATATATATATGTAATAACCCTATGTAAAACTCAATTTTTTTCAAAAATTGACTTAAGGTACTTTTTCACAAAGTTGGAAGAGAAACCAGCTTGATGTTTGTGGAAGTAAATACGTAATGGAAGATCAAAAGATAATCGAGAATAGAAGAGATAAGCCCCATTAGCCTCTTAAACGAATAAAGATCCTAGACTTACTTCCTTTTTTCCTGTTGCAATCTCTCTCTTACATCATCACCCACCCCTCTGACTCCAAAAACTCAACATGTCATCTGCCATCTCAGGGTGTGAAAATTACTATTATCCTTTGTCAGGGACAAGCGAAATTCCTCTGAGGACAAGTGACTTTCAAATGTCACTTGCCCTATGGACAAGTACTATTATTTTGACAAAAATTCACAATATGTTAAACGTCAAAGTTTGTTTGACATAAAAGACACATAAACTCACTGTACGACATAATTATTTCCATCATTAAAATCATGCTCTTCCAAACCAAAACTTTGGTGCACTCCATCAGCATTAGGGATGAGAAGTGAACATTTTGTTTCACTTGTCCTATAGACGAGTAATTTCAAAACAATTTTCTTGCCCTACATCTTCAATTGGTCAACCTTCAAAGTAGCAACGTAATTATGTGTTGAGATACTGATTTGCTGCCAGCCGTCAGATATGAACAATGACCAAAGTGTGAAAGTTTAAGAAAATGACCAAGCTATTTTAGTGTCACTCATAGCCCATATTTTCTTTACACTGGTTTACTGACAGTGTAATCAGAAATTAATTTTACTTTTAATGCATCCCCATTATAGTTTTCCGTTTGACAAATATTGAATTCCAGACGCTTGTATATCTCGTTACGACTTCGTGCTTGATCGATTTTACTCATTAATAATCGACCACGCAATTCGTCATTTGAGGTTAGTAAACAAAGTCAAGTGGTGACTTGTGACTTCACGGTCCCTGTAAGTTGCCTTTATGGTCCATAGGCTGGAACCACAAATTGCAGTTACACTGACATGTCCTGCCGTGATAAGTTCCACGATTTTTTTCCCAAATGAAAACATTATGATATACAATTTTGGAAATGGTCAGCACTTTTAGCTAGTGTATAGTTCCGAAGGTATAAACACCCAGGCATCCTCACATTTATGTGTGACAGTGTATTAAAGCGCTGGGACAAGTTACCTTCGATGGACTGTAGACATGCATGTCCACAAATCAAATATTAAATTTGGACCATTAACTCAAAATTCATGTCACTTGCAGCTATAATTTGGTTCTAAGTAATATTCTTAATATCATGAGCACGTCTTCCAAACAATTTATTACAGTAATGAAATACTATGTATAAGCCGGGTCAGTGTTCTTATAGCTTTTAATGAGTGTTGAGACTCAGGAAAATGGTCAAGTATTGATTGTCTTTTTGAAATAACTTTATGGCCACCTCATTAAATGTAAAATTTTGTAATATGGATGTGTGCGCACTGTTTTGTTTTTATTGTGCAGTCAATGCTAATCTCCACAACAGCTTATATGGATTCCTGGCGTGATTCGGTAAAAATAAGCATTCACTTACTGCCTGGAATGTGTCGGCTATTATATAATGTTTATGGGACACCATGTTTATTCAAGTTTGTGAAAGAAAAACATGTGTATTAGATTTTGTGGATCGACCTTACACAGAGTATAAACCTCATATCTGTCAGTAAATACTTTTAAACTTAGCGAAATACAACCACATACCCAAGTCGCGCACGAATGTACAATACTGGCTCAGCTTCGTCAGGCTGTCTTAATTGGCTTTTATACTCAGGTCTACCCACATGAAGATCTAAAGGCATTTGTTTGTAGATGTGGAGTTTTTGTGTGCATAGAATATAGACTGTACGTGTGAGCTTAATTTTGTGGGTATGAGCGGCACGATCGCAGCTTAATGTTTTTACGGAGCGTTTCGACAACGTGAAAAGGACACAACCTAGAAGTCTAGTGATATGATACATAATACTGATATCCAGAACTTATTTTCAGAATTGAATTGCTTTGTCGTATTCCTCTTTTTACCTCTGTGTGTGTGTGTGTGTTATACACCGGTGACGAATCTAAGACAGCACTGTTCACTCGCAAAGCTCAGGTGTGAGCTTCTATTGCGCTATACGTACCAAAGCGTAATTGCAAAAAATTGTGATTGATTCACAATTTATAGGAATTGTTGTTACAAAGATGCATATAAGGGCCCGAGTAATGGTTTCACGCCCCGTTAATGGTATTTTGCGTTTCACAGGTCTTCGTTACATTTCAGTCAGAAATTCGCTTAGCTAAGTACATTTTCTCCAGGTGTGGACTATGACGATTATAAAGGGGCCATTGCCCTGTTACGTAGGCGACATTCACACACATTTTCAGCCAAACATGTTTCATATGCTCATCAATTAAGTTTTTTGAAGTGCGGAGATAGTGCCATTTACAGGCTCTTTACAACCATCAAAATAGCTAAAGAAACGTGTCAGACTTCTCGATATCATTTGGGGACAGCATTTTGATCAACGGTACCGGAGACACGCAGAAACATGGTTAAATACACTTTTTTTAACGTATAGGTCAAAGACAGTGACCCATTTATGCAACAGAAAAAAGTCAACTCATCATGAAACCAAATACCCTGAGAAATGATAACATGCCAGACATAAAAATGTCACGTGCACGAACTTGTGAAAATACAAAATAACAATGCAAACAGACTTGGAAATTAAGCTACATACATAGGCCTACAAATAAACATACATACGTACGTACGTACGTACGTTCATACATACATACATACATACATACATACATACATACATACATACATACATACGTACGTACGTACGTACGTACATACAAACATACATACATACATACATACATACATACATATAAGCGCTACAAGAAAATGTATCAAACAAATCACCACAGTTTGGCCTTTATAAAGCTGCACTAAAGTTAAGTTTAGTCTCCTGCTTGTGTTGGCCATGAATAGTGTGTCTCTTATAATGCTCAATGCTCAAGCATCAAACTCGTTAACAATTACCCGTCCAGCTTTCACTCTAATGCACAAGTATGTCTCTGGATCGAACTTTAATGCATATGAGAAGTTATTTTGCACTCAAAGTTGTGCATATCTTTTCCATTTAAAGATTTTAATCAACAGGAAATCATGTTTAACGCACGTAATATTACGTGTGCGACAGTTGTTAAGGGCCGCCCCATGGAGGGACCCTGTATGTTTTCGAGATGTCCGTCCGTCCGGATGTGAACAGTCTCGTTACCTGCGATATCTACAGAATGCCTCCCTGTATCTTGCTTAAATTCGGCCATATGCTTGTCTTACCTGACAAGATAGACTAATTGGCAGATTTTTTTCTGGCGGACCCTTCAGTAAACGCTTTGCTTTGAAGCAGGGAGGTGCATACACCTCCCTGTTTGAAAGTATGTCTAGTTTTGATTTATATTTAGTACAATATTCTTAACAAAATAGGCTACGTTCCTCCAAACATACAATGAAATCAAACAACAGAGCAGATTCGTGATGAACATTTTAGGGTCCATAATGTTGTTTGCCACAAAGAATTACATGCTGCAATGTTTAGTTCCTTGCACGACGGACATGTTCTACTACCGGCCTATACTGGTAGGCCCCGGACCTTGACGCTTGCAATAATTAATAACAACTCTTATCATATTATATCATATTTGACACGCAATGTTGTAAAACTGGGGGAGGGGAGAGGGTAGGTGTTTAATGTCTAAACACTGTATAGTTGAAAGGTAAGAGACACGGTGCCTTTAGAACGTCACTGTAATATACACGGCAAAACAAAAAACAAAACAAAACATGCGTCCTGTCCACGGCTGATGATTTTTGTTCAAATGCACCATTTCTGCGAAAAAAAACTTCCGGAAAATCCACGTGAAAAGGTCTCTCTCTCTCTCTCTCTCTCTCTCTCTCTCTCTCTCTCTCTCTCTCTCTCTCTCTCTCTCTCTCTCTCTCTCTCTCTCTCTCTCTCTCTCTCTCTCTCTCTCTCTCTCTCTCTCGATCGATCGATCGATCGATCGATCGATCGATCGATGAGAATATGGATCAAGGCGTTAGTAGGAAAGACCCAGTTAGGACTTTTCCCCTTTCCTGAAGACATGCATTCACTCGCGCTTCGATCTGCCCTTATCTTCATTACACTATAGTTTTTAAACCCGGCCCTCCTGCAAATTTAACTTAGGCCTAGTATTAATATATATTAATACTAGGCCTAAGTCAATTTCGGTTGACTGTACTGCTAAATGTAAGTTTTAAATTAAACTTTATTTTACCATTAAATGTATGCATTATAAGCATTACGCATGACAAGCCTGGTCAATTAAAAAACCACGTTACCCGCTCGATGAAATAACATTGACACCTTTGTTTGGATCTTTTAGAATTCACCCATATCATTTTTACATTATCTTTCCTCCAGACGTAAAATTCTATAGACAATTTAACCAAGAGCAGCATAAATAATAGTCCCACGGAGTACGAGTTTTAGGAATTATTAATTGCACTTCGAACAATATATTATAATTGCCTTTGCTAAAGAATATAACAAATATCTTGCGTTTGATAAGGAACGTGAAATATATGCCTAACTGTTGCCACCAAATTTACAGACTTTTATTGTAAAAGAGTGTAGGTGTTCCTGTCGATTGAAGTTTCTTTGGCGGGTTCAGGTGACCCTTTATAAGCCAAACAATTTTCATCCAGTGCTGATAAAATATATTTTGGGTTTTAATATAGAGTGCAACCTTGCCTAGGTCACACCCTCTTGCCTGTGAAGTATCCACACACCACATTTGCGAGGTAAAAGTGTTATGATACAGGATATATGACTCGGACAAGCTTTCGTCAAAAGGACAGAAGGGCAAACGGAGAGAACAAGATGCAAAGCTATAGTGCCCCAGGTAGGGAATTAATGATGAAACATAGTAGAATGCGCGTTGGTCATGGACTGGCGCTTGGTTGGATGGCTGGTCAGGCAATTACTACCCCACCAGTATCACATTCTATGTCATATTACTTTTCTTATATACGGCGTATACGGGTCGCTATACTACCGGGTGCATGCATATTATATATATATATATATATATATATGTGTCTGTGTGTATATATATATATATATATATATATATATATATATATATATATATATATATATATATATATATATATATATGTGTGTGTGTGTGTGTATGTATGTATGTATGTATGTATGTACGTGTGTGTGTGTGTGTGTGTGTGTGCCTGCGCCCATGCATATAGATACCCGTGAAACCGATAAACGCGAATTCCATTCAAGGATAACCACACATGTGCCCCTAGTCCCCAATAGTCTGGTTACTCTCTAGTGCTAGAGGTACGAAATGCACAAGAAAATTATCTTCCGGGAACAAAGGACAATAAGTTTGCACGCATTAATGTGTAACAAGTTACACCAAAATTAACTTGTCTTGTCACTAAAGAGGTGACAAATGATTGATAATTGACTAATACAGATATCAAGGTTAGAAGCAGGTTTATAGAAAATACAACCATGCACCTCCAACACATAACAGCAATGGACAACGCAGCATAAGAAAATGCATGTGTACACTGAAACATTAGAACCCAAATGCAAAACAGCTTTTTAATTTTGTGTGTTTTAGGCCAAAAGCCATAACTTTGCACTGACACAAATTATCAGGAGTGACAAATTTATATTGCTTCGAGTGTTCAGATAAAAGGACCTGCTGATACCCATTGTAGAGATCTCACAGTTATACAAATTTATCATTTCTTATTTTGTCTATGCAATTCGCGACTCTTGGCAGAGGGTAAGAATCTGTAAATGTTATAGCATTCAACTTTTTTAAAATTAACGACATCATTTAAGTGGAATTTTGGTGGTTCGGGTACCAGAATCACTGGGCTAGTCCAAAGGGAATCATTGACCTCCAGTAGGTCATTTTCCAACATACACTTTATCTCTCCCTTTAATGATGCTGCATTTATTGGATGTACCTGTAGGATGTTGTCCACTGGGACAGCCCCTTCGCGCCAACTCATCTCATATTCATTTAAAGTGGCCCTACCTGGCACATCAGAAAGTAAGTCTGAGTACTCTAGAATCAACTCCTGCATATCTTGCCTCTGTGCCTCAGTCAAATGAGATAACGTCTTGTCCAACAGGTGCAATGTATTAAAATTCTTTAATGGGGATGGTGAAGGTGGATCTATTGTATTTGTGTCTTTTTGTCCAAAACCACTTCCTAATAGTCATTACCCTATTCCGTAGTCCGAACTCTTTACTCTCCAAAAGCGATGTATTCTGACACAGGATCTCTATCTTCAGTTTCTGTATCAGGATGACCATTTTTCTAAATTATACAAAGCACTGGAAATGCCCTACACGTGCGCGAATAAACAAATGGTTTCGTCATGTTTACATGACAGAATCGCTCACTTTTTCTACTGTCTGGGGTGTTTTATCTATCTATCTATCTATCTATCTATCTATCTATCTATCTATCTATCTATCTATATATATATATATATATATATATATATATATATATATATATATATATATATATAATGTGTGTGTGAGGGAGATTATGTACGTATATATATATATATATATATATATATATATATATATATATATATATATGAAGTATATCAACGACCACTGGATGCCATATAGCAGAACGAGTGAGCGAAGCGAACGACTTCTGCCATATGGCATCCAGTGCGAGTTGATTACTTTGATTACTTCATATCGTCTGCAAAGCATGCTATATAACTTTCATCTCATGTTTGGGTCGATTCGTACATTTCAATACGCAAAGCAAAAGTAAGAACGACATTTGCAGAAAATGTTACTCCGCATCAACACAATTACCGATAAAACCGGAAGAGTACCAATACAACCGGAACAGTGCCGATACCACCTGCAGAGTACTGGTACATCTATCTTATCGCGGCACTGTAGCTTTTAGGCCTATGATACGGTTTTTATACAAGCCTGTTATGGTAATAAAATCGACCCAAATATGACATATACATATATATATATATATATATATATATATATATATATATATATATATATACATATCAGACCATATGCACCAAAATGTATTGGAATAAAAACCATACAATTCACAGTAATAGTTTTAACAAGTTGTGTTTGACGTAGTGTAAAATCTATTGGTTCAAATTGCCATACAATGTCGCCTATATTTTTTATATAACAGTTTATTTGTTTTGCAAGAAACAGGTATGTCATGATAAAGTCAATACAATTGGGTGGAATTCCTGTGTTATGGGTTGAAGGGTGCCTCGAGTACCCAGCTCTTTGCTTAAACATTGTCATCACTGTCTCTCATTGCTTTTGTTTACACATGGAAAACAAATAGAAGCATAAACAATCACAAATAATCTGATGTCCTCCATTTGACCTGGGACGTTGTTAGCATACGTTATCCATGCAGGTGCCATGCATTGCCTACATTTCAATACTTATACAGAAAAATAATAAAGAGATGGTGTGGCAAACATCAATGATTGTCGGTCCTCGTTGCTAATGCTGTTAGCTTTGAGACGACCCACTTGACTTATTTGTCTACTTCTCTTGCATTTGGGAATAATCGTAATCTGGAGATCCTTTGCCTTGTTGTCTTACTGCTTTATTTTTATATTATTTATTGTCTTCTTTACCCAGTGACCCCTTCAGTCTTACCACACTGTTCTCCTAGGAGTCACTGCAATAAATACATACTATGTATATATATATATATATATATATATATATATATATATATATATATATATATATATATAAAAGTATACATATATATATATATGATTAAAATAAATGTAAAAAAACGAGAAGTATAAAGCAGCCACATTTTGTACAACGATGCCTAAATTTTCATACCCTCTTTGTAACTTCTAAGAATGTCATGTTATAATCCTAACATTCTTTTTCAGCTTGGTTTTAAAAATTGACACTTACGTTGCTTGTTTCGTATCTGAGTAGACGAAATTCCAATCAAAACTTGCGTCACAGACGAATGTGCGTTTGTCCAAACTTGTTTGGACTTTGGCGATTTTAGGCAAGAGGATTTTGGGAACGTGTTGAACAACCATGTCATTGACTGCCATAAGAAATATGTTCAAACACGTATTCAGGAGACTGATAACGTAGGACATTGTAAAAAAGGGCACAAGTGTTGCAAGTCCATCGGTTCTCCAGTCTGATCCAATGTAGGGAATCCAAAACTTCATGCGTAGCCCTGCGCCAAGGAGCAGAAAGAATCAAACATCCTGCTTTTATATTAAGGTTAACCAGGGGGTCGTATGGGCCCAGCTGGAGAGCAATAATCGAAATAAGGGAGGACCAGAGTAATGAAAGTATCTCTCTGTGAAATAAAGATGGGTACCGGTATTTAGAAATGCTATTGATAAGGTAAAGTTTGGAACTAATCTTGGCTGGTCAAATTTAGTAAGGCAAGAAAAGTTAGTTCACTGTCCAGCCAGACGCCAATGTATTTAAAATTGTGTACCTGTTCAACGCTTTGACCCTCAACTGAAAGATGCAGAAAATGCAAACTCCTACTACTGCTAAATACCATACACATTGTTTTTTTAACATTTAGAATCAGGCAATTGCAGGCACGCCATTTATTTACAATCTCTGTGTTCTTTGTCAGAGATTCTTTGATCCTGTGAACATCTCGATTGCTGTAAATCATTGAGGCCAAGGGTTCATTCCGGACATCTCATATGTATGGTCTGTTCTTAAGATAGGTCTTCTTCACCTGCCTTACATCTGGAGCATATCTGCAATAGATCTTTGCCTTCAACGTGTTTAATATATGTATGCTCCAGCATACCATCACAATTTGTATCAATTCACACTTCACAGTTTGAATAGTCAAAATCTTTGTTATTTTCCGCGTCACACCTACAGACTAACTGAATAAGCGTGCATTTACTGTCCTCTCAGTTCGATGCTGGTCATCATCTAAAGAACCAAAGCTTAGAATCATTGTAACAAATTGCTTTATTTCCCAAAGCTATTCTTTTATTTTATCTATCTCTATTCTTTGTTTACACGTGAATCTGCCTTACCTAAGAATTTCTAAAATTGCTTTGGCTTGCTGGTATCAGCTACCACACTCGGCATATGAACTCACTGTCTTGATTTTTTTTATCTAGAAACCAAATTGGTTCTAAGTCTTCTTTTTTCTTTCCTCCTGGTTCTTCAAACTATATAAACTAAGCGAAATGTGAGGCACTTGTACAAATGCTAGAAAGCTGAAGCATTTAATAGGAGCAGTTTGATTCACATTTGAACCTTTGACTGCTGAGTGAACGACAGGAGGCCCGAGGGACTAAAACGATGGACGCTATAACTGATCCCATGCCAGTCCCAAAAGGTATTATACAGTAACCTCGATTTAAGACGTGGGTTATGTATTTAGGTTAGTCGTTGAAAGAGCTATAGTCTTGGCATTACAGTGTGGTGTTTGCTTTGCAAGGGGATACAACCAAATGATCAAGACCTTTACCGTCATAGCGTGGAGAGGGCTAGTTTTCCGTTACAGCGTAAAGTGGAAAGAGGTTTTACATAGGTACAGTTCATTACATAGACACTATCGTGTATGATGCATGAGCCAATGAGGATGTTGGCTTTTTTTAAATGTTTACAGGATGGCTATTAAAAGTACAAACATTGGAATGTACCATAAAAATGAGATGCCAAATCAGGATATTTGTTGGAGAACACCCATGTCTTAAAAGGTAACAGAACAAATGTTTTGAGCTACACGAAAACGAGAATTCAACACTCACAAAAATACTGGATTTAAGCTCATCTGTACTCCCTGGCCATGTATTCATAATATTAGTGTCCTATCTCACCACCCGTTTTAACATGGACATGTCATGAAAATCTAGACCAATTGTACAGAAAGCAGACGTAAAGTATCCTGAGATATTTAAATTTCTGAGTCATCTTTCCCTGGGTGTCTATCAATGCGCTTTATTTGACGCGTAACCCTCTATGATGCTAAGGGTACATGTCGACACGTTGATTGCCTAGGTTTTGTTTTCAAGGGATCCTTCTCAGTGGACTATTATATAAGCTTACCTTAACCCGCTCCTCAATTGCAAGCTTCTAGTTGCTGTGGATTCTGTCTTACTCCAGCACTGTGCACCGAGATAATAACATACAGATCATGACATCACATTCTTGTGATATTATACACATTGCAAACAAACAGCAGCAACTAGGCAAGGTTAATGTATCCATATTTGTTGTAAATAGCCACCACCATATTGTAGTGTAATATTCCTTACACGCACATAGGCACGAGTATTCTCTGTTATTGGGAGACTTATGTTTGTGAAGCTGGAGGTGGATTTGCATTCCTATGTGACGCCTATATACGTTTTTAGGCTGCATTATGTTGACCGACATTTGCCTGTCGTACATGTATGTATGTATGTATGTATGTATGTATGTATGTATGTATGTATGTATGTATGTATGTGTATGAATGTATAAAAACAAATTAGATCTTTTTGTTGTTGTATTAAATTATGTCTTATAAAACGCACTAGTGAGCAACAACGTTGTTTCAATATGATAAAATATTAGGCACTCTAAACGTTTTACAGCGTGTCGGAATATGAAGAAGACATATACAATATGTGATGGTTCTTGTAGGCCAGCATTATGGCTATAAACAGAAAGGTTGGAGTGCATATTAATATAACCTTAACGGTAGGCTTAAAGAACACATGCAAACAAGAGCATGCTGCACAATTTAAGACACGAACCTCCAGTCCTAGGCTAAAAAATTATCGTCACTTTGCTTTTCAACTGATGTTTCTTAAATAATCTGTCTTCAAAAAGTTATAATTACATTTGGTTTATATGGAAAATGTGCTGGGTAGGTGAGATTTGTTTGTTTTTTTCCTCTACATCATTTCTGAAAGTTGCCATTGAGGGCGGGTCTTGCACATTCAATCAAGCTGGCATTCTCTGTATTTTGTATAAATGCTCAAGGACAAAGTAACTTGTGGACCATTCTTGTTGCTTTCGTTGCCCTGAATGGATTATTGTGTGTTCAAGAATGAGGAAATTTGGAAAAAATCTTATCATTGAAATAAGATAAGTTGGCTGGGAAGTTTGTTTGGGTTTAAAATTGAAATTAAAGGGACTTCCCCACTTTTTTCTCGTTAGCATGAAAGCAGAAACTGAAAGCAGCATCCTGGCTTTGTACATGGACCTGTAGATATAAGCCGTGACCCACTTCTATCTTGCTATAACTAGTGTATTGAGCAATATCAGTCCAGTGAAAAGTGACAAAAAGTAGGATAAACATATATGCTCAAATTAACAGCCAAAATTTTTCTGAAAACAGTTTTCACAGGACCTGTGAGCTTAAAAAACAAATCTCAGGAAATTGCATAAATCAAAACTAGCTACCATAACTAACTTACATGTTTTCTCAAGCGATTTCGGTATAGACGTTTTATTTTTTTTGCAACTAGAGTGTAAAAAGCCATTAATTTTTCATTGTCAAATCTGAATTTAAATATAAATGTAATTTGACTTGATATCTACTTCATGTTTAGATCAAAGATGGCGGCCAGATTTTCAAAATACTATTTTTGAATCTAATAATTGTATTTGTGTCTTTTTGTTCAGAACCGCTTTCTAGTAGTCATTACCTTATTTTGCAGTCCGAACTCTTTGCTCACCATAACCTAACCTGTCACTGTCTAACCTATGTACATATGGGAGTACTATTGTTCATATTGAAAACGTTCTTCTGTAGAATTTTGACATAGGCTGCATTAGCCTAAATAAATTAAAGGGTCTACAGCAGATTACTACTCAGAACATGTAGCGGAGCCTATACCCGTACATGTCTCTCTCAGTAGCGTCTCCTTGTCTGAGATAAATATTCAGCAAACACAACCCACATAATAATGAATAAATGTGAACGTGGCAAATGATGAATTAGCTAAACACGTGAAGGTTTGCTTATAAATACATAGCTTCATTATGAAAGAAGAAACCATGTCAAATAAATCATAATTACTAAATTTGTATAGTGGAGTTCAGATAAGAACAATTTGGCTTACCCCTGAACTAGCATGTACCCTTTTTCGCTGGATAGCTTAACCTCCACCTGCCAGTGTAAAACTGAAGTAGAAACACACTGGGGCCTTATATTCAGTCCCAGTGATTGTAAATTAAGCAGTTACAGCTAGACCACCTGTACAAACCAAAAGAAATTCTAACAAATACTGTAATAATGGACATCCTGCGCCGGAAATGTAAAACAAACCCCATGATGACAGTAACTCCTCATCTTGAAGGTCTCAAAACAATTAAGCTCTATTTCACTGTAAATCCTGAGTCAATGTTTCACAGTAATGCTTCAGGTTTTGACATTTGGGAAAATACTGTCAATTTTCAGGTTTTTTTTTTCAATATTGAGTAAATGTGCACTTAGGCATGTCAGAAAAGAATGAAAGTCATCAGCAGTTATGTCAAAAACATGTTTTCAAAACTTAATTTTTCTTAACACGATTTTAAGTACAATTAGGCAAACTTGTAACTGTCGTAGGCCGTTGCTTGCTACCGATAGCCCCCCCCCCCCCTTTCGGGGGGGGGGGGGGTAACCTGACAAAAAAAACATGTAAGCCTAAAATGTCTGAGAGTGAATATTAAAACACAATGACGTCAAAGATAATAAAATTTAAGTAGCAAAACAGGCAAGTCATAAAATGTAAAATTATTGTAGCTAAAATTTCTGATAATATTTTGATATTGACAGCATATTTTGTAGGGCAAAGTCAGAAAAGAATGAAAGTCATTAGTATTTTAGTCAAGAGAATGCAATCAAAATATAATATTTCTTAACCCGATATCAAGTACAATTAGACGAGCTTGTAACTGTCGTGGGTAGCTGCTTGCTACCTATAGCCCCTGGGGGTTGGACTTAACAGAAAACAAGCTGGCCGAAAATGTAAGTTGTACGTTCAAGAGTAACCCTTACTTTGTACGAATTAAATTGAAATATATTATGTTGCAGTATTAAGATATAGATTTGTCCCGCAGATCTTTTCCATACCACTTAACAGCTGAATAATAAATGTGCATGGAGGAAAACAACAGGATATAGTTATCAAAGAACGACCTTAGGTTACTGACCCCTTAAGTGCAATATTAGAAGCCACAGAAAATGTGTTATTTCAATATCAAGAGTCTCAACAGTTTCTATTACATAAACGTATTTCGTGCCCTTTGGCTAAGCACATTTTTAATATGGTCCCTAGAATTGTTTAAGCGTGGCTGATGAACTTTTGGTACAGGAAAAAGCTACTTGAAAGAATATCCTTCAAACTTAATGCCACTTTTGTCAATGGAATTCAATATTGAATGCCCCTACACTCATAGACATACAAAAAAAAAAAGGATATAAGATGGGATTTTATGCAATTAGAAAATCATTTAATTTTTCACCAGTCAATGGGTGAGAGTGGTAGTAAACACTAGAACTATAGAAAGCATAAGTGGCCAATTTCATGTGTTTTGTGATACAGAATGTATTATAAATCAAGCTGACTGAGTCTTAAAGTGTGGCCTCATTGTGATTGTGGCCGATGAAAAGAAACCTTTCCCGTTAAGTTACGAGACACAAAATCACGCAGCATGTTGGATTGTGTTGGATCAGTGGAATATAGCTCCTTTCAATGCGTAATAACAATCATATTTTAATGTGTCAAAATAGTACAGAATGGTGAATAGGGACAAAGCAGATGATTATAATTTAGGCGTTTGCATTGTTTACCACTGCTTCCTTCCTTCGAAGGGTGAACAATTCAATTGTTCCATAATGGCGTAAATACGCTAAAATTAAAGTTGCTTGTTGAAAACTCTTGCTTTATGTGTCTACAATGGTGGGGGCATGCAATATGGAATGCCATTCAAAAAAGGACATCAAACCTCAATTATACTTCATCAGGTTAGAAACTCAACAAACATGCATAGAGTATGCTAAAAAAAACAGGTCACTGTATTGCATACTGCATAGAAAAATGAAACTCGTCAATACAATATTGATGCTAGAGGCTTAAATATCTGTAGAGAACTTAGTCCACCTCAGAAAGATTACCACAGGCCCTTGAGCCTGGGCAGATCAAGATAAAGTAGCTGGTGCTGCTGACTTGTGGGATGCATGTTGACCTCTCTTGAGAATCATTATAGGTCTTGGACCAGTAACCTAGGCCTAATGCATTTACATGTTAAAATAGCGACATTCGCTGGCTTATTTCTCCTATTTGAAACGTAAAACTGCAACTTCCTTGGCATTCTGCTTCAAGTTTATACCAGTAGCAACAAGTTAAAACCAAGAAAATGGGGGGTCATGTGATTAGATTTTTTTCTACAGGTGCATTTGTGTACCTTACCTCCATGATTGACCGTTCCGCGCCAAATATGTCTCCAAAAATACACAAAGTTATCACATGATTTAAAATATTTCTAGAGTAGCAGTGCCTTTCTAAAACTCACAGTTGATAAGTATTTTCCTATCCAAAATGATGATGGGACTTAATTTGGGATGCTCTGCTCCTGTGATATTAACATCCAATAGACACAGCAACAGTATTCAGTACTCGATCAAAAGTTGTGGATCACTTGACCCGACCTTGAGGGGTTACTGGTCCAAGACCTATAGGTAATCAGACTGGCTTAGGCTGACTTCTTTGTATTGACCTTAGAAACGTTCCTTAGCTATATTGACATTTCTCATCAAATTCAAGACACTTCTCAAGAATAAACTCATCCACTTTCTCAAACTGTTACTCAACCCAGTGAGCCTGGATCTTTGCCACAAATTTTTCCCACTTCAGTGAAATTTAATGCATATTCCCGTTGAATTATAAAAATATGCATGTTGTGTGACCATGGAACGGCCGGGTCTTAAACCAGCAGCCCTCGGCACCAATCATGTGGCTAAACATGTGAAACAGACATATCAACTGCACCGGTTTATTGTATTCAATCCAGTACAAACACTGTATTCGGAGTCGACGATCGGGGGCTGTACATATGGAAGTCCATTAGCATCGAAGGAGCGCCGAAAATACATAATTTGTGACCAGGGAACGGACAGGTAGCTGCATCCCACGCTGGTGCCGTCCAGCCGAATCCATGGGGCCGCGGGTACCTCTCGGGTTTTACCATACCCAACAAAGGTAGGGCCCTTAGCCTTGCAGTGAAAGCTGTGGACTCACCTATTGGTTTCCTTGACCTAAAATTGGCACACTTCAGTATGCGTGAAGTTGTTCTTGGAGTTGAGATTCTGTAGGTCTTAAGGAAGCAAAGTTTATCTAATCTTCGACGGCAATCATGTTCCTGCAACCCAAGATGAAGATCATAAACGTCGTTGACGGTAGAAGGTGCTTGCATGTAGTCCTCACCACAGCTCAGAAAAGGAAGAGTTTAGCCCACTGCTCTAAGTAGCGTTGTACGAGTTTATCCAACCCGTTAAAGGGAACTTTTTACAGTAGAGTTTATGATTACACTAGTTTTCAAAATGAAGCTGTTCATGTGATAGTTAATCTAAATCTTTGTTCAACTGGAACCTAGTTCTCTGTTTTCTGTGTTCAACCGAAACATGATCACATGTACATGTACACCAGCGTGTAACAGGAATCTATAAAACGCTTACACTTCTGGCCATGTGACAGCTTCCTTATGCACTTATGCCCCGATGATGTTGTCCTGGCACGATTGGCTGAAGCGCAACATGCTTTTTTTACTTCTACCAGCCGGGTTTTATGATCGGCTGGGAAGCAAGTGGAAATAGTTCCTACCACTTTGGCAGTCCACGGTGATTTTCCCTGGTCCATGCGGTTCCCTCACAATAAGGTACATGTAGAATTATAGGGCGCCATGTGCGCCATGTAGAGTGATCTATATAGGCTTAGCTTGGCCGGCCTTGCAATACATTCAAAGTAGATCAGTTATTGTTGCCCTGGCTGTTTAGATGAGTGAATTTTGTATGGTAGGACTATATCTTGTTACCCTTACAGTTTATGCATGGATGTGCTCTGTGCCCATCTTATATGTTTATGACACCTACCCGCACTTGGAATCTGAAGGCAACCAAATGTGGGTCAGTAAAAATGCATCGCGTTCCAGTAAGAGTCAAAACTGCTAAACGTTTCACCCTGCATTAAAAGATCAGTTTTGGGAAAAAAAATCTTTCAATATACCTGGAGAAGCTTCTCTTGACAACACATACAGATCTTAAACATCTGGTTACGATTTCTCCGTGCATATCTACAGGAGAAAAATGTGGGTCATGAAAAGTGATACCGTGGGCAATCGTCCGTGGACAGCACAGTCAGCACCTATTGCCACATTAAGCAGCCTCGAAGCAGTGCTATAGGTATGCCTCCAACAAATTACCTATCACATTTGTCTTGTAAACCTTTGCTTTCTTTTGAAGATGTTGATCGAGGCATTCATTCTAATGCAAACCGCAACAGGACAGTTTTGTTTTTTATGTTCCTGTTGCTTCAAGAATTATATGTTTTTGACCAGACACACCACTCAATAATGTTTTTGATGAATAAATCGTTCAATGTTTTGTGAAAGAAGACCGACAAATGGGTCCATAACCATACATAACAGCATTAAAAACGTTAACGCGATACATAAAGTGAAAATTATATTTTATTGGTAATATAGCTTTAAACACATAAATCAAAATGGAAAATGTTACAAAATCAAATAAAAGTCCATATTTGCTTCAAACAGTATAATACACACAGAACAGTATCTTGCTAGACGGACGTTTAACCATAACTACAAAAGCAAAAATAAACATGTATTTGGTCATTTCGCTTCCAGATTTACCACTCAAAATGAATATTCTAGTGTCACTGTCCACACGTAGGACATGACAGGGATTGATAATTTGAGGTTTCCCTTTCAAGTGAGTAGGGTGTAAAGGTCTTGGTGTCTGTACTTAATGAGCAACGTTACACAGATCGAGGAAAAAGAGCAGAATGGAATTAAAATCAGCTCAATTTCTCTCTTCTCCATTATATGGCCAAAGTGCTGATTTGTACCATTCTTTTTTTCCGGATGAATAACATGAAATTAGACCGTGTATTTTTATTATTATTTTTTTCCTTTTTTACAAATGAAAAATAAAACAAAAAAGATGGAGTTAACTGTATACTCTCATGCATAAACGATGCGCTCTTTCTTTCTTCCTGATATTCACCCAATCAAAAACACCAAATTAGAGCAAACAAGGTTTACTTTTGGATTGTCTCTACTTTAACAATATAACGCAACACAGCACACTGTCTTCCTCCGGTTTTTTAAAATTTGAATTAATAAGTCAGGATCCATTTTGTTTTTAATTACAAATTGGTTTATGCAAGTTGAAGTGGAATACGATCCAGTTCAATACGGCTTAGTGTCTGGCCTGCAACTCCAAATAGACTGTATTCAATCGATTGAGGCTTAGATTGACCACTCGAAGCAGAGCAAATAATCAATTAATCTGTTTCATGTTTGTAGACTCAACGCAGACTAAGACGCAATTTGGTATCCGACTCAAAGCAGGACTGCATCATTTACTTTGAGCCTATATTCCTTCTTTTTTCATTGCCGTCACAAATTCTGAAAGTATAAGCCACAAAAATTAGCATGCGATAACTTTGTCGAAATAATAACCTTAACTGTTCACATTTTATGACAATGACTACACTTAACACATATTTGGAGATCAGGCCCACTGATACGGAACTATTGCTCAACGCTAAAGGAAATCATTAATATATATATATATATATATATATATATATATATATATATATATATATATATATATATATATATGTATGTATGTATATATATATATATATATATATATATATATATATATATATATATATATATATACAGAGAGAGAGAGAGAGAGAGGAACGTGGGCAATACGTACTTCCATACATGCATGTATATTTTTAGACAGTGACAGGCTAAGTAATGGAGAGTCAAGAGTTCGGACTTTGGAATAGGGTAATGACCACTAGGAAGTGGTTCTGGACAAAAGGCCACACACACACACACACACACACACACACATATATATATATATATATATATATATATATATATATATATATATATATATAAAGAAACATAACATCGAAAATATTCCGCTTCTTTGTGTGGGCAGCTACCTTCATACATTATTTTTACATTCGGACATAGACCCCAAAAACAACTCTAGATTTGTAAGTTGATTGTTTCCGATATGCTTCCCGATGGCGTGCTTACAGCTGCATTTTATACACACACACACACACACACACACACACACACGTATACTGAGCAACTATCCTCCACAAAGTCGGTCATCTGCAACTATAACAGAATGATCCCTCGAAAGCAATTACTTCAAAATGGGCTCACCCCAAATCTCAGATCAGTAGTTAGAAAAGCGATCCTTTTACACATGTGCCTTGCAGTAAAACGACATTAACGTTTGTAAAACGTGAAGACCCACTTCGTAAATGGTACGTTATATAAAGTTTATGGGTTTTGTCAGCAAAAGCTGCATTGTATTATTACTGCTTCCCGCAGATGGTGGCGTTTTGTTTTGGTTTTTCACTCATGTAGATGGACGGTTTGTTGACAGACGCAAAGGAAATACCAATCCATAAGATAGACAAGGTGCTAGGACCACTGATAAAGTTTGCTTTCAAAGAGTTACACGTGCGACGTATTGTAAAAACACAATCATATTCCCTGCAAAATTATTGTATAAGTTTTTGCACAGAAACACGTATGAAGTTTTGATATACAGCATTCATCTGATAAACAATTATATATGATTTACATCTCTATGTGTATGAGTAAAATAGAAAGAGGATGCACCATATACAAGCACAAGAGTGAGACTGGAAATAAGTAGCACCAAAAAAGCGACCCTGGTTCTTAAATTTGCTGCCAGATACGCCATTTAGTACAAGTGAAAGTTGCAAGCAGATAGAATAACGGGAAATTGAAACTAGATGTCGGATTGTCTACCCATTACCAACGGTACTGAAGCTTATGAAGTTGAGCATCCGTGTGTCAGAATTAAATGAAGTATACTGAATTTCTGTCAAGCTGTTGTGAATCAAACAAAATGATCGACAGAATAATGACACCAGGGATTGTTGAAAAATTCCAGACTCAAATCAAATCTATCTGACATGATCAAATAACAATATTGAGAAATGGGACCGGAAACATGTCATTGGAGATTATGAATTCAGTGTACCTGTAATTGACACGTGTAGATGGAAACTGTATTTGCAATCTATTGTCAAGGTAACTCCAGCTAAGGAATGTGACCCGGTACGGCTGGAGCTACCTAAAGTAAAACGGCTAGATAATGTAAGACAACACCTGGTTTAAGTATGACAAGTAAAATAAAGATTGCTATGACAGGATAGAAAAACATAAATGTGAAGGAAACTGAGCGAAGAATCTTAGAATATGGCCATTAACTAAGATTCATATTCCCAACATGCATATTGAAGATCAAAAACCAATTTATTACTAATATCCAATACATATTTAACAGTTTATGTCAGTGTATATCTCTGAATACTGGTTCATAGGTCGGATAGTAAAGTTTTGAAAAAAGTATGCATGTATATATATATATATATATATATATATATATATATATATATATATATATATATATATATATATATATATACATATATATATAAACATGCATACTTATATATATATATGTATATTTATATATATATATATATATATATATATATATATATATATATATATATATATATATATATATATCAAAGCCGGAATGTAAAATTGGACCACAGTCTCGGTAATCCTTTGAGGAAGAATAGCATGAGATTTATTTTTATTTCAAGTATTGTGTCGATATGTTGCAGCTAGTACTATAAACATATTATTGGGCAGGTGGTTGCATCTTAGAGTATCGGAAATGGTATTTATATATTATAACCTTTCATTTGTAATCTACGGAAGCCTACTGAAAGCACCAAATATTATTGTTAAAAACCGGTAATATCGAGTTTTTAAAACTCCAAATTAGGAGTTTTTTCCTCGTTATAACGAGTTATTTCTCCCAACAATTACCTTTAAAACTCGAAAATACAATTTGTGTCGTAATTACGACTTTTTTATCGTAATTACGAGTATTTGCTTATAATAAAAAGTGTTTAAACTCGGTGTTACGAGTTTTTTCTCGTAATATAACGGTTTTATTATTCAAAAATGAGAGGGGTTCTCGTAGCTGCGAGCTTTTAAACTAAAAATTACGGGTTTTCCCACTATGAAAAGTCAGCTTGCCAAGTCTACGACAATGATACTTACAGCATGTACATTATCATAAATCATTCTTATTCTTGGAATACTGTTCAATGCTACCAATTAGCATGAATTATGCTTATTAGCTACGAAAGGTGGTTAAGTTAAAGTGGATAACAAGAATGTCAGAAATTCATTCGAGATCTTATTTGGACAGTTTGCGACAATTTAACCATGTTTATTCACAGGCAAGGTGGTTGGTGGTAACGTCATTAATTTAGATGCATACTTCGCAACTTTTTATCAGCTTGCCCTCCAAACTTGTGCTATATATTGGTGCATAAATGTGAATCATGTTGACCTTACTTGTAATGTAAAATAACTACCATGAAACAAAACACATGTTTCAACATGTCAAAACAAATGCATTTGTTTTTATCACATTTTAAACATTTTGTATCAATGAATTCATAAATAATGGAGCGAACCAGGTCTTAATAATTTCCACGAGTCTCGCCAGCTTAGTCTGCAGACTTAGTCATCAATACCTTACCAATTTCGCATTTGTGACCCTTTGGCATACTGTTAATATCACTGTTGTAGATTTAGCAAGTTGATTTGTGAAAGTCGGAAAACTCGTTTTTACGTTAAAACACTCGTTATTACGAGAGAAAAAACTGGTAATTACGGGTTTTAAAAAAAAAATTGTTGGTGATCTCATTAACCTTCGGTAGCAATCTTGTATCTTTAGTATATTTAGACTTTTTGATAAAGGTTCAGAGTGTGTATTGGAGATACCCGCACTGCTTTCTTTTGTGATTTGGAAATCCTCTCACAAGTGTGACACCCACCTCATAAAGAATAATTTAGATGAGTTATAAAGAAAGATTTATATATAAGCAGGAGAAATTGTTGATGCCAAAAAATGCAATCTTGTCAGGGTACAATTTACTGTGGCAAGTTTGCAAGAAATTTTATTCACGTCTGGGGGCTATGATGTTCGTGTCAATTTGTAAGCCCAAGAAGTTAAATTCATTGACTGCTTCGATTCTAATTTGGTTAAATTGAAGACTCCAGTTCAATTGTAGTTTCTCTAAGGGAAATGAAAAATCATTTACTTATTTTTGGAAATGTCCAAGCATAGTTTGTTGCAGGTAAACCATCTTTGACCTTTTTCACGTTCGGCATTGATCATATCTGACAGACCGATATTGGTTCCACTGGTGCAGAAATTAAATGAAGATCAGGATTTAAAACATGTCGTGTCATCAGCATAAAATGACTCAAATTTGTCAGTAACATTGTGAAGATCACTAACAAATATTTTGAAAAGAAAGAAGGCTAGCATTCAGTATTTGAACTGGTATTGACTGCGAAACAGCATAACATGGAACGCACAGAAGAGAAATATACTTAAGTCGTGCTGTGTAGACTTTTTGTGTGTGTGTGTACTGCTACTACAAGGAGATTGGCAGCTAAGTGCCCTTAAGGAAAACTGCAAAGACTGCCTGATAAAGTAAACACCAACTAAATGTGCGGCAACCTACTGTCATACTAAAGCAAACCGGCTTTGTGGTTGGCTGCTGCGAAGTTACAAGTTTTTTTTCCAAACTGTAAAAGAAGGTCAAACATGTATTCATCGATAATGTTAATTCCTCCAGCCTTGATGTTGTTCTGAAAGAAGACTGTCACGTTTTGGCAATATCAACAAATGTATTTTGACATTTACGATCGTATTTTTATGTGTCACTTGGTTTTGGAAAATCCATCTGCTAGAGGTGCCTAAGAGTTATTCAGTTTTGAATGAACTAAATATCACGTACGGTGACTGTGTACACTATTGGATTAGCAAAAGCAAAATATATTGATGCATAGAATTGTTCCAGTTATGATTTAATTGCTACAACTCATTGTTTCGATCTGTTTTCTGCTGTGAATGGTATAAATCATTGTTTGTATCTGTGGCAAGCCAGTTCCGTCAGTGTTTCCATCCAAAAATAATTTTGTTTGTGTCTATTTGCTTGCACTTTGTTTGTTGTACCTCTCCCAGCATCAGGTGGAAGTGCCTGTTGTTCCAAGTACCATATGTTTCAGAGGATCGTTCTCTAGCCGTAACTTTTAAGAGGCCATACGGCTGCTCTGTTGACCACTATCACAGGGAAATATCAAGGCCATATTAACAATGACAAACTCTTGCAAGCAATAACCGCACCAGGAATGAATGTATGTATGTATGTATGTATGTATGTATGTATGTATGTATGTATGTATGTATGTATGTATGTATGTATGTATGTATTGTATTTGTGTCTTTTTGCCCAGAACCACTTTCTAGTAGTCAATATCCTATTCCGCAGTTCGAACTCTTTACTCTCCATAAGCTAACCTGTCCCTGTCTAACCTGTATACATATGGAATTACTATTGTCTATATTGCACACGTTCCTCTGTAAATAATATAACTATTATTATTATTATTGTAAAATTTTGACATAGGCTGTATCAGCCCAAATGAATGAAAGGGTCTTCCGCGGGTAACTACTCAACATGTTTCGGAGCCTTTTACCCGTTATGTATGTATGTATGCATGTATGTATGAATTGATGGATGGTTGGATGGATGGATGGATGGATGGATGGATGGATGGATGGATGGATGGATGGATGGATGGGTATATTTGACTCGAAAACTTTGCTGTAGCAGGTTACATTCCTGGTACCATTAATTGGCTTATGATACACACACTCAGTTTAGTAAATCAAATGTGAAGCCTGCGAATGTCAAAACCATGCTCCTGTAGGTGTGGCCCTCATTCATATTCCAGTCACTCATGTGGCTCTGTTGCATGGTCTGGGTGTTTAATTCATTGTTCGGTTTTGCCTCATTTCTCTTTTGTTATCATAATATTGTAAACTTGGTACCTGCAGATAGTCCATTTGGATGAGTATTTATCGCGAGAATCATTAGTTTTCCGGAAATAAAGGGTCAACTAGACATTACTGTCTGCCTGGTGCTAAGTGGAGAGCAGGTGCGTGACTGACATATAACACATTCAAACATACTTGACACAATGTACTGGTAGGTGTATGCATATGTCACACACGTCAATTTTACACAAGGTTATTTATTGCAGTAGAAATAAAAACATGCACTGAGTGAATTATCTATTACCGATCGCTTCAACTGCCATAAATATCTATGGAATAAGCAATCACAAATCATATGGTCACAGTTAGCACTCCAATGATCTGAATGAAAAAGCGGTGGAAGGTGCCTTACTGATACTATGGCATATGGATACAAACCTATCATAATTTACTCCCATGTATGCATACTGATTTTTATAGTGGCTTAATGTATGCACACAGATAACATGTACCGTACTCTAACGTGTACATGCAGATCTAGTGTACGCTACTAAAAGGTATGAGTGGAGATATATTGTATGGTAGTCTAATAATATTAGCTTTATTTAATCTCCGATAAACGGAGAAATGTGCATGAAAATATAAATTAAGCTCAAGGACACAGTACAATACAGCATAATAATATGGAATAAAACGTGTTTCAGAGCATACGAGGGCATACAGTATATATAAACTAGAAGCCGATCAATGATCGAAAACCCTTCAGTCCAGGACGGACGGACAGACAAACAAACGGACGGACAGACGAACGGACGCGGAGATGACGACAATACCCCCGGTGGGTCAAGGTTACTTGTGTTTGACTTAATGACAAAGCTTTGGTGGAAATGCATTGAGCAGAGATATCACGGCAAGGCCATTTTTCTTCAATGCAGCACTGTGACCTAAATACGTGACGCAGTGACCTAGTTTTACTAGGTTTCGGAGGCATCCTTAGGACCAACTGTCATAAATAATTGGTACAGCTACAATGAGTAATTCAATATTTGAAGATATCATGTTACTGCCATTTGTCTTCAATGCAGCACTGTGACCTAAATACGTGACCCAGCGACCTTGTTTTCGATAGCATTATAAGGCATTCTTAGGACCAACTGTCATAAATAGTTGATCAGGCTACATTCAATTTTTTTTATATATATTGTGTTAACGTCGTTTTCCTTTCCTCGAATGTAGTACAGTGACCTAAATGTGCGACCCATTGACCTACTTTTCAATAGGCAGCTGAAGCCCAATGTCCCCCTGTGATTAAAATTTGGTCTCTGTAAAGCGAGTATATTTTTAGATATGGCTTTAACAAGGCATTGACAGACGGGCGGGCGGACAGACGCGTAGATGACGACAATATCCCTCCGCTTGTAAGGCTGAGGGGTAAAGAATAATCCGCGAAATAAAAGTTGTTAAAACAGTATGGGAATGTGAACAAGGGCCGCCTCAAACAGGCATTTATCTAATATTTGCGTACAGACGTACTTTACATTATTCTTATGCATGTTTGCAGGTCTATTTTAGGGTATTCTAATGTATGCAGACAGCTTCATTTTAGGATACCCTAATGTCTCTCTGTATATCTCTGTCTGTCGACCCATTTGGGCTACTATCTATATCTCTATCTTCACATAAACATTATATGATTTGTCAAATACACACACACGATGAGCTTTGCAGCATTTTGGGTACCCCTGTTAGAAGGGAATCACTGTAATGGCAGGAATACACCTTAAGTGGCATTAGCAAATATGCGTATCAAAAGTGAAGTGAAACATTTTCCCATAGAAATGGAAGTGGATAAAACATAATCTTATAAAAAGTGAAATAGAAAGGAGCTTATTTATAAAAAAGGGAAGTACGAAACAGTCATATTTTTCAAGATTCCTGTAGAACCTATTTTATTGTGTATTTTCAAAACTCATGTGGAAGGCCTTTTCTTATGATCTATTTTCGCCCCTGCAATGTAGGTAGGAGTTCACGCGTGCTATGTTTGTATACACTGCTGTTCATGTGATATGCATTACATCATCAATTTTATTTTTACGTTAAAAAAAGTCCTATTACTACCACTACTTATCAAGAACGTATTCTCAGTGAAAGTGACTAAGGCAATTTACCTGGATAACATTTGATACTGATGGGTTATCCTTCTCGAACTCTGAGCCAAAGCGCATCTGGGGAAACACTGCGTTATTATATTATTTGGAGAGGAATACGACCCGCAAATTAAATGCCTTACTTACTTTATACAAAAAGACAGATCAGAAAGAATTGAATAAGGCAAGGAAAAGCACACACACACACACACACACAAGCACGTGGGTGGTAATACAATTCAGTTTTGTCTTTGTTGTTCAAACATATATGTAGAAACTTTGATATTTTAGGTTTTTTTTCCTCTTTATTTTTTTCCTCTTTACCTTCATAATCAATTTGGCCGTCATTGTTCACGTCGTGTTCCTTGATCATAAGTTCCACCTCCTCCATGGTCATGTCTTCTCCCAGGCTGCTCATGACGTGTCTTAGTTCACATGCGGAGATCTTGCCATCACCATTTTTGTCAAAAGTCCTAAAGGCCGCCTGTAGACAGCATTTATCTTTATTGCTCTTTGCTACCATGATACAGAATTCGTCGAATTCTATTTGACCATTTTCTGCCAAAAAAAAAAAAATTGCTTAAAGATTTACGAGACGGAGCAGAAGGGATACCTAACATATGTGACACAAAATATATAACCGTAGACCCACATTGTATTAAATGAAACTTGTGAACTATCCCAGGCCACAGAAATTGAAAACTCCATCCACACATCACACATTTACATAAAATACATACGTTTGCTTATCCATAACATGAAATACCCCTCACATGTTTCATAAACTACCCATACCTCCCCGCAAATGTCATATTGAATGACCTCTACCGCCCTCTCACGTCACATAAAATATCCATACCTTCCCGCTCACGTCATATTAAATGACACTTGCCTTTCTCATACGTTACATAAAATAACCACCCACCCACCCCCCACCCCCGCGCATGCCATCGTAAATGCCTCCCTCACATGCCATACGAAAAATCTACACCTCCCCAAGCTGTCACATGACATACACCTGCCATCCCTCATACGTCACAGGAAACACTTCTGCCGAACATCGCGCTTGATGAAATATCCCTCTTGTGCCATTGCATAAAGCGTGCTAAAGGACAATCTTTTGTTGACGTTTCCGCGCGTGCCCGTGGGAACGCTAATGAGGATGTTTTCCATTATTTCTACAAATGTCCAAACCTCAGGGCAGAACCAGTTTAATATAAAAATATTGGAATCCCGTTGGCACCTTTCACAGTTTACACACTGTATGCAATATCTCTGCCTACTATCATGCGTCACTTAAAACCGTTGTTTCCCTTCAAACGTTACATCGAAATCCTTGCCTACACTAACATATATCACCCAAAAAGCTTCTGTCTCTTCTCACACTTTACATTAAATACACGTCTCTCCTTAATTTTGTGTACTGTTTTCATAGGAACTACAAATATACAGCAGTAAAATCAAACACAAAATTTAAAATTCTGGTATTATTCATACAATTTGCGTGCATTTCCTAGCAATCATATTTATTGAGTGAAATGAATTGAAATATCGATATAATAATATTACCCCCTTTCAATATACTGCTTACTGGTTAGGTCTCATTTGTCAATGTCATACTAATCCGGCAGTAACACTTCCTGTACAAGGTTTTAAACTGGGCCAACAGCTTCGCTCTTTCCACTTTGGACACAATATTGAACAGAGTAAAGGTTTGGCTTGGGTAACTGTTCCTACGGAGGAACTGCTAGTGTGCAAGTACATGATTGAAAGATCCTTCATGAGCAATTCAATCTGGAATAATTATAACATTCCTACAAGCATAACACTTGTCGTGACAGCAGGTAAAACAAATTATTTCACGGGTGGTTGACCATGCAGTGCACGTGATCTATTACAAATGTTATACCTTGAAATCACGCATGGTAAGGTGAGATAGGAAGACATTTACATTGCGGGCAGACGAGAAATATTATATATTTCCAAACCTTCAGATTTTCTCTCTCTCTCTCTCTCTCTCTCTCTCTCTCTCTCTCTCTCTCTCTCTCTCTCTCTCTCTCTCTCTCCCTCTCTCTCTCTCTCTCTCTCTCTCTCTCTCGGCATTGAAGCGAGGAAATATTACTTCATGGCGGTGAATTCTTTAGTAATTTCTCATAAATATTAAAATTCATAATTTGCTGTGTAACCCTTAACTCTTTCATTGCCAACTGCCCCAAAATTCCGATTGACATAACGCTCTTAGATTCGTTTTATTTTTTCCTATAAAACGACCTTTCGTTCAAATACCAGCACTGCTACAGTTGCAGAGATTATAAGATTGGTCCGAGTCAAAACTGGCGCTGTAAGACTCACCAACATCTCACTCGCTACCCTACCTACCACTTGTGTCGAATTCTCGTATCAGATCACGCAGTTCCTCTTCTGAAGGATCCTGCCCCAGCTTGCGCATGACGTCACCTAGTTCCTTGGCGCTAATTGAGTTACTACCATCTGTATCGAACAGGTTGAAAGCTGCTTTGTATTCTGCAACAACAATGACAAGTCATCTTCAATATACGAACAACATCTAGGGTGACTTTTTTATAATTCAACAACAGTATCAGCTATGTACACTTTACTACTGAGGTGAATCACTTTACATTACTGCATTTGCTTGTCACGAACCTCTTCAGCCATAATGTACTTAATCTGGTGTAATGCGAGGCATTGACCATCAGATTTACTTAATGAGCCAAAAATTAATGAAACGGAAAGTTGCTGGAAATTGTGTACAAATAATTTCAAAATATAATATTGTCATTCAAAAATACTTGTTTGAGAATGTTCTTCGCTTGTATTTCGCATTTTTCTCGTTGCTAGCTTTATGTTATATTTTTTTCGCCAATTGCCATTCAGTCCAGTCACCTTGAAGTTAAACCATTTCGATTTCTTTCTTTATATAAAATCGTACAACGCAATAACAATATGAAAATAAAATTAACTTCATTTTTAGATCAGTATAATAAAGGTAACATTTAAAATATTTTCAAGAGTAAAATTTTACTACCTTCAAGTTTCTGTTCCGTTAACTGTTCCATAGTCTTGCATTAAAAAGAAAGAAAATTGAATCAGTGATTTAGAAATTAGTGCTGATATGGTATATGGTTATTTTCTGGGCATAG
This sequence comes from Hermodice carunculata, assembly GCA_964020975.1. Classification (NCBI taxonomy): domain Eukaryota; kingdom Metazoa; phylum Annelida; class Polychaeta; order Eunicida; family Amphinomidae; genus Hermodice; species Hermodice carunculata. Next base: position 95,758,268 of record OZ026616.1, on the reverse strand, counting down.
AAAAGTTATGATCCCGAGACGGCATTTCATCATAAATCGGGTAGTATCTGTAAGAGAAATCCAAACATTCCTCAGTGGCAGAAAAAGAACAAAGATCATCTGATATGAATTTGCTCGAACGTTTTTGCACCATACGCAAGGAACAGTCAGCTATATCATAGTGATGTCACATATCATAGACGTCCACGGCATATACTTTAAAGCTGTGTGATGTATAAATGTGTCTGAGTTGTCAAAATAAAGTGGCCTTGCAAAATGTGCACATCATTGCCTCTTCATTATATGTAATTGATTTTTCCACTGTTTGTAAATATTGCTTGAATGAAAATGAAAACTAAAAATTCTAGCCTATGCTTTAATTTTCTAAAGCTGGCGAAAGGATATTTTAGAAATCGTTTGCGTAAACTCTCATCGGTTTTGCAATATGAAAAAAAATATACCCGAGAAATAAAATATTCAAAGGCTATTCTTCCAAAGGGAAAACAATGCGTAATAATTACTTGAGGAGAGTAAGGACCATCAGAATGAAACATTTGAAACAAAACATTCTGCTAACAGAAAAAGAAAAAAGCCCATACACACAGTAAACGCCACCTTCCATGCTTTTATCATCAATGGGCATTTCACATGATCACATGATACTGGGCGTAAACAACTGGACTGTAGGTCGTGGTGGTTTTCTGCCGGGTTGCTAATGGATTGGCAAAGGGATGTCGGTTTTGCATGCACATGTGTGTAGCTGTTGACGTCTCACTGGGACGCTGAGCGTGATACTTGCACTGAACTTCCACTTTGCACCCAGCAATACTATACTGTGGCACCAATTATCAACGTGGATACGACATAGCCCAGCCACGTCCGCAGATCAATATTTGAAACACTGATCCACCATCTACACGTAATAGTGACACAAGGCCTGCGGTGCACACTGTTGTGTTTGTTTACGTGAGGGATAAGCCATGCATGTATTCTTTAATCATCACTTCCTAATCAAACAAAAATGCGGACGTCTACCACTCAGTATAGAAGATTTATCCAATTATTAGATTATAAGGATTAAATTTATATAATTTCCTGGGAGCTAGCCTATATGCGGACAAGATACATTGATTTTAAATTGCCGTGTCTGTGAAGCAAAATAAGATACGCCATCCAATCACCGGCAATGCGGAATTGTGTGTTTGCCTGGTGTTGGGTTACGAACGTAAAGTACACAATCATACCAGAGGGCCGAGAAAAACAAACGGCATAAATGTGGTGACAGTTTGCGAAAGTGGCATATTGAAATGTCCTTAATGTATGTAGTATTATATGTAGTCTCCTGGAAGATACGACCAATTAAATTTGGAACAAAAATTCGAAAGAGTGAATATTTTGGTAGGAAGTGAAATATTTACTTAATTGAAACTTTTTCTCGTTTTTTTCATATTTAAAACCTATTTTGGTAAACTTCTATTTTGCCGTTCGTATATATGAAAGAAAACAACTAAATATTGATATATTCTGTGCAGGGGGCGGTAATTTTAATCAAAATCAAAGTTTCAATTAACTTTGGTTTAAACTCATCGGCCACATTTTTATTCACACACGATGCGCTCCAAAATAGTTTTCTAGGTTCTTTATTATTGCAATTTTGTCGTATTTCAGGAACTGTATTAATACTGTTTACATGTTTTTTTGAGATGCATTACAACAAAAGGGAACAATACGAAAATATGACCTCCTATAATAGTTCAGTGGATCGCCTTGGTAATAACACGTCAGTTTTGAAATGCATATGATAAAAACAACCATCACAATGCACGTGACATTTCACGTGTTGATAACAGAGGACAATTACGAAAACTGCACTGCGGGAATATGCAACAGACATATATTACAGTAACGGAACAATAATCGCTTATCTTTTGATTTAAAAATCTGTAGATGTAGTATATGCTTTAAATACAGTAATTTAACAGAGAATTTCTTAAAGGAACAACGCCCTTAATCTGCCTAATATGCACCATTCAATAAATGGCATAATTCGTTCCAATCGATCCCGATATGAACCCACGTAAGGCTCATTGTGTGCTCTTGAGTCTGACCTCACAATGCCCTAATCGGTTTTTGTATTTAAGCAACGATGCAAAGACTACGATAAGACGGGAGCATGATATTCTGAGATATCCCATACAATGTGGGTTTTTCAAATTTTAAGGCATTTCTACCTATAGACATGATTCAATTATATAGTGACAGATATAATCATTGCGTTTTAAAAATAATTCTCCAATTATTTTGAAGTGATACTTCCAAATAGCTGCGTTTTAGAAGAACATGTTCTCTTATAGACACTATGTAAATACGAGGGATGGCTAGAACGTTCCAAGACTAGCTGTGAAAGACCCGTACAGTAAGTCAGCATGATATGTACCATTGATATTCTGGCTCTTTTTCAACACAGTCAATCAGAAGAATACCTTTGGAATCCAAAAAAGCTGAAGGTTTCACTTTTCCAAAAGAAAGAACCGGACATGGCTTTTCCTTTGGGAAGGGGGGGGGGGGCAGTGGTGGTGACCCCGGATGCTTCCATTGCTTAGTTTGCATTTTGGTTTCTGGTTTCAAGTGATGAATCCAGTTTTCATCCATGGTTACAAATCGGGTCACAAATTATCGGGATCTGCTTCAAAATGATCTACATTGTCTCGGGACGCCAGGAATCTGACACATTTCTGATCAGCTGTCAACAGCTTTGGCACCCATCTTGCAGAAAATTTTGACATTCCCAACTCCTTGGTTATAATACGCTCAACCCCCAAAATAAGAAATGCCCACAACACTGGCAATATGCCGAGTGGTCAATGGTCGATCATCCATCACCATGTCATGTACCCTGGTAATGTTTTCGGGAATGGTTGCTGATGAAGACCATCCTGGACGCTTGTCATCACCAAGTACTCTCTCTGTCACGCTTGAATTCCGCAGGCCACTTCTTTACAGTGAAAAAAAAGGGGCATTATCCCCTAATGTGGAGACCATGTCGGCATGTACCTGTGTTGCAGGTACCCCTTTTACATGTAGTTGCAGGTACTTGATGACTGCCCTATGGCCAGTTTTGTTCGATTTCTGGTGATTTCAATTGGTAGGTTCGCAATATGGTTTGGTACAAAGACACTAATCACACTACTCCTGCAGTTCTTGTGTCCATAATTCATTAAATTATTGTACTTATTGGTGGCAAAAGGTTGTTTCAATCCGTTTCAGATTGCCCACTTAGGCTTAGAACATTTCAGTTATCCATCGTAAGAAATGGCAGCTACAAACACTGAGCTTTACAAACACTTTTATCCTCCACACGTCGACAAATTGTACAGTGATATTTTGAAATTTTTTTCGCGAAGACATTCTAACCTATAGATTTGATTTCTATTTGTAGTGATAGATACAAACAACGTGTCTTACAAAGATATTTTCTCGTATAGAAATGATATATTAGGCATCTATAGGTCCAAACACTGTTTTGTAATGCGATATTTTATCCTGCAAACTGGATATGTATTCCATACAGTGAAAGTTGAAATACGCTGTTTTACACAGATTTTACCTCTTGCAGACATGACATAACCACGTTGTGATTGTTAAAAACATTGTGTATTACAAAGACCTTGCCTCGTATCGCCATGGTATAATTAGGTAAATAGAGTTATAAGCACTGGAAATCCACTAGTGTTTATGGTACACAACGAACAAATTTATCATGTAAAAAATTAAAACATGATCACACATTTATGAAAATTCACTTTTTATGCAACTGCGCAGAATTGACAGGTGCAGCGTTTACCCCCGACACGCTGCTAGTGACATAACACGCCAAATCCCAAGGCACAACGACATGGCACGATACTTTCCATCACAGGTGTTAATCCAACAGAGGCAGATGAGGCCCTAAATCAAGACCTTGAATCAATATCACGTTGGTCAGATCAATGGCTCATTTCTTTCAATCTTAATAAAACCATATCCTTGATATCAAGTAAGAAAAATGTTCCTGAAGGCCATCCCAACTTGACCTTCAATAATAAGACTCTTGAAAATGAACAGGTGCACAAACATCTTGGCCTTTGGTTTTCTGCTTATCTTTTATGGTCAGTACACCTTAATCATGTCTTGGCATGCTTTATGTATGAATGGAAGACTGACTATCAGGCAAGTCTTTCTTTTCATGTAAATAAATATCTTGGAAAGGTGTACTCCCAGTAATCCAACAATATAGAAACAACATCATCAGCTGTCCTTTGTAGTGTCATTGGTCACAGCAAAACAGCTGGCATGGGGTATAACAGGATACCGCCTGCTCAAATTGAAGTCTTTCCGTCTGTGTCCCCGTGACGACTATGTAGTTTGGGCGATATCAGATTACCTAAGCTTAAAAGAAGCCAACACCAGAATAGTTTTAAAGCTTGATGTTTTCTAAATTTAAAAACAAATTGGACTTTATGTTACACTTTAATATATACATTGATATGGCTTTTCGTCTACCAATCATCTTTAAAAGATTGCTCAGGCACACCACGTGGATATTTCTGTGACACAGATTTAACCTCCCGGGCGTCCCTAAAGTTTTGGCAGGGGTGTGCAGTTTTGAAACCTGAACTTTCCTCTGGGGGCACTTTTCATTCAAAAATATAAATCTTTGTCAGGAAATTCACATCTAAAGTAGTAGAAGATATGGCCAACAACTGGCATTTAAATGCGTTCTAAAGACATTTTTAATTCATTAGGGATATTTTTAAAACTTTGGTTCACCGAAGGGGAAATTATCCTTACTTCAAAAATTTTTGACAAAAGACTGGACTTTGCTACGAAAATTTGCTGAAAAGTAATGTCTTCAGCCGGGGTTTTAACCATGGGGGATTTAAAGGCGATGAGCCAGCATGCAAATTACGTTTTAGAAATTGCCAAGAGGTTATGTATAAAAAAAAAGTCGTCGTCTTTTTTTTTCATCAAGAATAATGTATCGAACAAATTGGGTGAGGAAAAAAAATCTTCTTTGAGTAAAGTTGAACTCGGGAATACTGGGTCAGTGTAAAAGCTATTTGGATATTGGTGTGTAACAGTAGCACACAAGAAACTGTACGCCTACTGTGAGTTTTCAGCTATTGGATGTGATAAACACGCTGTTGTCATGCGATACCAATGTAATCATGTTGCAAGTACATTTAGTGATGGCCCATCAATTGCATGGGACAAATACACGACAATATTTATATCGCGTAAATCATTGCTTTACCAATAATTAAGATAAACTGAAAACATTCGGAGTCATATCAACACCACAGGTACATTTCCTGTGGGTATATAGTGTTCCTTGACAGACACCTTTACTTGCAGTATGCACGTGCCTGAGAGCGCGTCCATGTTCATACTGGATAATAAACGGTTAATTGATGGGGCAGTGTATATTAAAATTTATTAATTACCAATGGATCATTGACGATTACGTTTTAACGCTAGGTTGATGAGATACCCAGCTATGGTTTAAATTGGAGTATACGGTGAAACAAATCGCGTAATGTCCATGATAATCGTGCGCAGTGTAAGTGTGATGTGGCCCTGAAATGGATTCGTCCTGGCTGCGTGCCAGATCGTTTCATTAAATCGCGTGATTCAAAAATCACATGCGGTCGTATTTTTGGTGTATGAATTTCTTAGGGACATGCATGTTCCTCATTTTACCCGCACATAAAGGAGCACGAAGACTCAACAGGTGTTAAGTTTGCATAAAGTGGCCATTTGTGTCCGGAAAAACAGCATGTATACTGTTTCATTTTTAACACCTTCCACACTGGAGCAAATTTTTTTTCACTTTTTTTTTTTTTTTTTTTTTGGCTAGTAACTGTGTCATCAAGTCCTATCTACCGAGACGATTTGTCCATTACGATAGCTTAATATTTCATATGTTACCCGAAAAAGTTGCATATTGTGCCTCACAAAATACCTGGGCAAGCTTAGAATGATAATTTTTCACACTTCAAGACATGCTTAATATGAATTGGCAATATACAAACATTGTTATTCTAAGCTTTTTTCTGTAAGCATAAAAATTGTTGATCTCTGTACATGTAGTCCATAAGCACCCAAGCGAGCACCATCCACTTCAACTGGAATGTAGAAGGAATGTAGGAGGAATGTAGGAGAGATGGAAGCAGAAAGGGGGGCCAGTAATAATGAACAAATGACAAAGAAAATAATGGAGAATGGGGGAGAATGGTCAACCATCTTTTGTAAACAGGTTTTTCGGCGTAAACAGAATAAAGCAGAGGAAATCACACACAAAGGGAAAAAGGACAGATAACAAGGAAAAAATACAGGAAGCTTTAAGGGAACATCAGCAAGAAGTCAATCGCCCTCAGTGGGGTTCGGGAACAGTACCAGGGTGTCAAGCAGAATACATGCA